>JANPWX010000102.1:734323-892068 GCA_024734555.1 Trochalopteron elliotii
TTCTCCACCGGCGGGATTTGCCTTTTTCTGAGCCTGCCTCCGGGCAGGTGGCCGTGAGGCCTCCAACGCCGCCTAAGATGCGGCAGTGTGTGTTTTATCAAACCATAGGATCGTTAAGGTTGGAAGTGACCTACCTTGAAGGTGATCAAGTCCAGCCGTCAGTCAGCAACATCACCTTGCTTACCACTAAACCATATCCCCAAGTTCCACCTGCCGTTTGAACACTTTCGGGTTGTCGATTGTACCACTTCCCTGGGAAGCCTGTTCTGATTCATGACCGTTTTTTCAGTTAAGACATTTTTGCTAATATCCAACCCAAACTTCTCCTGGTGCAACTTCAGGCTATTTCTTTCTATGCTGCTTGTTGGCTGGGAGGCCAAGTCCCAGCTCTGGCTACAGCCTCGTTTCAGGCGGCTGTGGAGAGCGATAAGGTCTCCCTTGACCCTCCTTTTCCCCAGGCTGAGCACCCCCAGCTCTCTCAGCTGCTCCTCACAGGATTTGTGCTCCAGACCCTTCTCCGTTGCCCTTCTCTGGACATGCTCCAGCCCCTCACTGTCTTTGTTGCAGTGAGAGGCCCAGAGCTGGACACAGCACTCAAGGTGTGGCCCCACCAGTGCCCAGTACAGGGGGACAAACACTGCCCTGGCCCCGTGACCACACTATTCCCAATACAGCCCAAAGTGCTCTGGAATGAAGGTGTGTGAGATCCAGGGTGGGTGCTGTGCCTCAGCCTTGGCACACCTCCCTGGCTGCCACCTGAGGAGCTGCTGCTGTGGCTGCTGCACTGCAGTCCTGCTTGGCTGAGCACGGAGGGCAAGGGTCTCTGCTGGAAAGCTCAGGTGACACACACCTGAACAGGCAGCCTCTTGTGCCCCACAGCTGCCACAGGACACCCTCAGTGCGTGTTGAGCACCCTGTGTCTCCAAGGCATGAACAAATGCTGGCCAGCTAGGATGCTTTTGGCCTTCCCTCACAAAGCCTCCTGAATCACCCCAAAAAGGTGGTGACTTCTCCAGCTCCAGCCCTTTGGCCTCTCAGGGCAGCCTTCCTGGTTTCAGAATGTCACTGTCAGGGTGACATCCATGTCCCTATTGGAGACCACCCAGTTGTGGTCAGCAGCACATTGCCTATTGGGCAGCAGATTACCATCAGGTACCTGCCTGGCCTGGTGTCCACAGGTTTTGTCTAGTTGTGGTGGGCTTTTGCCTGGCTTCAATGGGATTTTGTCAGGTTTCAATGTGGTTTTGGCTGGTATCTTATTAAGAGGGCATGAGCTAGTTAAGGCAAGGACTCATTTATTTATTTATTTATTTATTTATTTATTTGCACTGGGGAAAGAAACAGCAGAGCTGAAATGATAGTTTAGCATTAGGGTAGTTCTTGCAGGCCCCTCATGTAGAGGACATGAAAACTGAAGGGTAGCACTGTGTTTATTTCATGTACCGAATGAAGGGGAAAACAATATATTTCTTTAACTTCGCTATAAATCAGCAATCTAGGATAAAGCAACTTCACTGCAAATAATGTATCTTCACATCTTTCACACACTCGTCTGACAAAGTTAAACTCAGTATACCTGTGCTTACATCTTACTGAAAAACAATCAGCTGGTCTGCTCCCATTAAGACAAAGCTAGTGATATTACAAAGAGATAAATATTGAGGGTGCTGTTGCAGAAAGCAGGCACCTTTTTCAGGAGAGAAACAGTGATCCAAGCTAGAAATGGGCTCAAACCTTGGTCTATCAGAATAAGGTGCTAATGGGAGCCTGTCTCTACATAAAATATCTTGGGGTTTGGACAAAGGGACAGCGTAATAGCAGTGTAAACGCTTTACAGTGTTCACTTACCTTTCTGTGTGTGTCCTTTTCAGATCAGAGGAACTCCACATCTTCTCCTTCACAATGGTATTCTGTTCAAGAATTTCAAAACAGGCTCTAGGCTGCTTGGGGTTTCTCTAAATACAGAAAAATAGGTTAAGACGCTTGCTTCTAAGGAAAAGGTAGCTACCAGATTTACAATAGCTGCAAACAGGCTAACATGGCCTGGCCTTTGTGCTTTGTCCAGGAGCTCTTGCCAGCTGCTCAGGTGCTTGGTTTCGTAATGCTGATTGCATAAAAAGCTGGCCACAGTCTCAGCTTTCTTTGTGTTCCTGCATCTTTTCTACCTGTTGACCAAGCTTTGGCTCCTGTCCTCTCTGCAGGCATTACTGGTTCTCCTGAAGACTGAGTTGCAGCGTGCATTATCCTACTAACTGTGCCTGTGCTTGCTCTCCTTCAGTATATGACAGCACATCCCTGTTTTACAAAACCTCTGTGAACAGAAGCCCTCCCCAAGCCGTGAGCCTGGTGGGTTGCTTCTGTTAATAGGATATTGTTGGCTGCCAGCACAGACACATGATCGTCTCATTCTGCCTGAATAAGTTAGTGGAGTTGCAGCAATTATAGATACATGTGATCTTAATGTGTCACAAACACATGGTAAAAACTCAGCAGTATGAAATGCATTTGCTGTTATCTACTGAACAGAGTTACGCAGTTAGGTCTCTGAGTATACAGCCTGGTTTTTGCTTTCTTTGTCATGCAAGCAGATTTATTTAGTAAAATGTACCCAAAGAAAAAAAGAAAAGAAAAAAGAAAAGAAAAAAAGGATTATCCTCAAAACAATCGACATGAAATGGGACATTGTTTCTTTATCCATCATTTCAGCTGGTGGTCTGTCCAAAAAGCTCTCTAGACTGTATTTGTTCCACATTTATTTTAGCTGTCTCCTTTTTGTTTTCTTTCCTTTCACTGTGTCTGGTTTTTTGGTTTTTTTGGTTTTGTTTTATTTTGGTGTTTGTGGTTTTTTGTGTGTGTTTTTTGGGGTTTTTTTGGTGGGTTTTTTTTTTGTTTGTTTTTCTGATTTTTTTTGTGGGGTGATTTTGTGTATGTCATGCCACTTGCATGTTCCAGCAGAGAGTGCCTGCACTACCTACCACAAATGGAGATTTCACAATATAAAGTGTGTAGAGGCACTTCTGGTTGTGTTGTCAATTACAGTGTGTAGGAAAGACTCCGGAAATTTTGAGTAGAGACTTAACAGGAAAGAATGGGTCTAAACAATGGATGGATGAGTGTACCACGTTAAATGGCATCCCCAGGACAAGCAGGCAGGTTGTAGAAAGGATAATGAGATTATAATATATATATATATATGTATATATGTAATATAGCAAGCACCAGAAGTGGTATCTGGAGAGGGGATTAGTTTGAGTGTAGAACAGCTACAGCAGTAGCATAGTTAGGTATCTAGTATAGTTCCTGTAAATTAAGCATGTCCTCACAGACAACTGAGTGTCAAACTGTGCTGCTGTGGACACATCCTATATCAAATGTGCCCTGGCAGCAAGGGATGCATCTTAACTCAGAAGAGGCAGGATAATATTTGCACTGGCACATATCTGATTTTCAAGGGTCCTATCATCACCAGCACAATTCCAGAAAAGTTTGGGACTTCATAGGCCCCATTTTAATCTTAGAGCTTTCCTATCAATATATTTCTAAATCTTGATTTTGTGCAATTATTTTTTGAAACTACAACTGTCCAGGTGAAACTTCCATTACCATACAAGTTGCTAATGTCAGGGCACTACTACCTCAAGGTAGAAATACTTCATGTCTACAAAGAGTATCTCAAAACACTACTGAACAGCTGGGGGAAATAGGGAGGTTATGTGGCTTGTCCAGCATCACACAGTAAGCTGAACCAGAGGCAAAAGAGTGAAATCCCAGTCCTTTATCCCTGGGAGTTATGTGCAAATCTGAAGATCTCCACACCATTCCTGTGCCTTTGATTACAGGCAAATCAGAAACAAAAACCTAGTCTGCTTCAGGTGACTGTCGTATTTTATTGCTGGCAGGGCAACTCTGACTTTTAGGCAATGTACTTGAAGCTTGATGATGTTTTACTGAATCACTAGGCTAGGGTTTCAAGTGTCAGTATCTTAACTTAGTCATGTCTGCTGCCTGTGGCACTTTCAGAGACAGCACTTTGATTAATTCCTCTACTCGCTCGAGGAAGCCACTTCCTCAGCACAAAGTGATAGGCAAATTAAAAAATTACAATCAGCCTGCTCAGTTACTGCTCATCCCCATCAAAGGATGCTGAGTGTGTTTTCTCAGTGTGCACCTTTAACCCCTCAGCCATAGCTGTGCTCTCTCCAGGAGCTGGTGGGCTCCCTGCAGGTGCCAGGGGAAGCATTTCTTAGGGCTTGCTGTGACTCAGCAGCTCTGCCACACCTTGGAGAACAAACTTGTCTTCCCAGGAGTGGCACAGCCTGCCAAGCCAGCTTGTCCCGTGGCTCTGCAATTGCTGGATGTGACAGCAGAGGAGGGCAGTCAGGACTGTAGCCTTTCAGCAGCATTCCACCATTAGCTGCTGCTGCTCTTACGGGCCATAATGTCAGACCATGAGCATGTGAGGTGTGTTTCTGCTTCAGCTCTGCCAAGTCAGCTGCAGTCCAACATGTTGTCTTCCTTTTGTCTCCCCGGGGTAGCTGAGGGACCCTGTAAGGGGTTATTTGTTTCCTGTTTACTCAGGTTCCAGGCTTGAGTTTCCCACAGGCACAGGGAAGCACCAGCGCCTGCAAGGCAATGGGAGCACCTGCACACAGGTCTGGAGCTGAGTCTCCTCAGTGGTGATATCTGGCTGTTCAATCAACTCAGGCATAAAATTAAGTCCTAGCTTAACCTCTTTTAATCTGGTTGAGGTTCACTCTTCTGAGCACTGACAAGTTACATGTAGGAAACAGACAAAGAAATAGCAGGACAATTGGGTGCCTTGCACCAGAGTCCCCATCTCTGTTAACACTGAATGAATATTTGTAGAGTAAGGTCAGCCAAGACAGAAACACCTCTGATTTAAACAGAGCCCTTGCAAAATCCATTGTTCGTCTTATGGTTCAGGAGAGAATAAAGTCTATTAAAGAATTTTAATGATTTAATGTTTAGCCCAACATCTTATTAAAATTGCGAAAACTAAGTAGCTTTATGAAGAGAGAAGGAGCATTTCTGAACAATAACTTCATGGTTATGCTCCTGAGGGTGAACATGGATGTTTGACTGCACCAGACCCACAAGTTAATCCATTTAGTTGAAACAAAATGTTCAACTTCAGTTTTCTAATCTCATTTCAAGCACTGATCCTATTAGCATTCCTAAGGCAAAGCTGCTGGGGAGTAGGGTAGAACCTCCATACCATGCTTGTGGCCCTGCTGAAAAGAACGTAGGCTTGGAAGAAGTTTTGGCACACGCTCACTTGAGTGTTTTCACCATCCCCCTTCCATCCCATGGGAGGGCATATATCAGTATTGATCATCCTTTTCTCCCACCTGCCCAGTACTAGCAATCAATGGCATATCATCTGGCAGCCAAAAGCAGACAGAACCTGTTAGCTTTGTTGACCTGGCAGCAAAGTGCACAGTGTGGGCCCAGCATGCAGGTGTGGGAGCCTGCTGGGTGGCTGCACAGGCAAGCTGTGCTGACTAACCAACCCTATCCCTCTTGTGATGGATCCTCTCCTTTTCTGAGAGGATGCTGAAGGCTGGCAAGGTGTGCCTGCAGTACGGGCAAAGCAACGATTTCTCCCCATCCATTTTCTAAAAGAGCAGAGGAAACAGTGCTTGGTGAGGGCATGGTCAAAAGGCAGTTTGACATAATTTGTTGAAAAGTCCCTATACCTTATTACATGGTAAAATGGGTGAAGAAATGGAAGCCTAATGATCCCAAACATTATGTCCTGATGCTACCACTGTCCCCATACCACCCATATATGCAGGGTGGTTTTCTTTGAGCCTTTGGGTTATTTTGTCCAAATAAGAGGGTTGGAGGCTTACAGCTTATCTCCCATCCAAACATAACACTAAGGAATCATGGGCAACAGGGGAAGACCTGGTCACATCAGTTATTAACATCAGAAGCAAATTATGCTCTAGTAATAAAACAGTGTGTACTGTAAGCAGAAGAAATCATGTATAAATTCCGACAAGTATCTGAAGCTGAAACCCAAGTCTAGGGATAAAGGTGAGCAGAACTTAATTTAATATCCATTAAGCAACATACACGTGCAGCACCCAGTGCAGGTACAGAGAAGTTGTCCTGGATGACTGGTGTACAGCACTGCTCATCCTTCTCTGGTCCTAATGACCTCTCACGAGCCTGGCAGCACATTCCCACCCCAGGAGAGCTTGTAATCTGGTGATTATAGGTACATTTGGGAGGTGGAGGTTGAAATTTCCATGGCAAAAGAAGGAAATAGGAACTAAACCACAGTCTCATTAAGACTTGTATAAAAGGAGCACCCATGTCCATTTCTTTTCCCTCTGGCTGTGCTTCAAAAGAAAATACACCCAAGGACTCGAGCTGTAAAGAGTCCAGTAGGCAGTAGGCCTAGGATTTGGGATGCTGACCAAACTGAACTCCTGGGGACTCAGGCCAAATGATACAGAGCTTCTGCACCATGATTCAGATGTCACCTGTTTGGCCTTCTCAGGGCCCTCCCAGAGATTTTTTGATATCTTAAAGTTTACAGAGCAGCTGAGCAGAAGGATTGCAAGATTGCAATTTTAGACTGCAATGTCTTAATCCCATTTCAAGCAGTTAAATGCTTTTGATAAAGACACTAATATGACAGAGGAGAAAAAAGAGAAAAAAAGCTGCTAGACAAGTACTTGAATACAGATCCCAGGAGAGAGAGTGTTCATTCTTCTTTTGCTTCATTAGATGTGCACTGGGTACTGGTTTTGTTATGTAGTTACCCATTTAAAAAATGTCACACTGTTCAGCAACAGTGCTAATTACCAGCATAACCACATGACCACTCTGGTCTAATGATAGTCCTAAGCCCATGTTATCTTTTAATAGCTAAGCTGATTAAACTAGCACAGAGGAAAAACAAGTTAGAGAAATTACCTTCATGGTAGTTCTCCTAGGAAAATTAAGGTGCTTTTCAAGCGTGCAAAGTGCATGTATTGTGTCATTTCCCAACCAGCCATGATACAGCTGCCTAGTAACTGCTGAGTTTCTGTGAAATGGTAGCAGGGGACTGAAAGAGATGATAGAAACAGGCTGGATTACCCAGGCAGACTTGTGAACACAGGCATCTAATCAGGTGCATGTCATAAGCACCAGTTGCAGGTTATTTTTGCTTTAAGCTTTTTCCTTTCTCTTCTCTTTCTTCCCCTTTAACTCCACCACGGAAAAGGGTGTGTCATTCCCCCAAACTGGTCAAGATGAAAACTTGTACATAGTTTAAGTACTGCAACCTTGAAATACAGAGCCAAACTCTGGTTTTAACTCATTGTTCCACTGGGTAGGAAGGAGCAAAAGATATTTCCCTGTCTCAGCGCCGGGAAGGACCACTATGATCAGCTGACCCATCTTTTGAGAACTACAATGACTAAATGAGCAAAGAAAAAAAAAAATGGAAAGATTGCCATCACAGTACTTGAAGAAAAAATAAGATGCTTTGTTTATCTCAGCCCCATTCTCTTCCAATCTGTCCTGACCTGCTGCCCTCATGGTGTGGAACCTGTATGCAAAGATGAGGAGTGCCTGTCAAAGGGATTATGCTCCTAAAAAGTCTGAGTGAGTGCAATTAACTCTGCAGGTAGTTCCCATCTCTAAGATAGGAAATGCCTTGGAGAGACCTCGTGACCCACTTGACAATGCTATTTAAGCCTTTTTAAATTAGGGAAGTGGCACAGGCACACTAAGGATGCCATATCCAGGCTGAACAGAGTTTGAACTAACCTTAGGATGGATCAAGACAGATGCCAGAATCCAGGGGTAGTTCTCCAGCCCCTGCTTGAGAACAAATACCTCCAAACTCAATTGATCTCACCAAGGTAGCAAATAGTGTAACATTCCCTGACTCCCCCTCCAAGTCTGGATTTTAGATAGCTGATTTAATTCCTCATGTATGAGGATTTCATCTGACAGCTTCTTTCCAAAGAGTAATTTCACTGCTGGTGTGAAAGAAATTGGACATCAATGAATAAGAGTTTTTAAACTGTGCTTAGACCATCCCACGCCAGAGAGCTCTGAAGAGTGCCTGGTAACTGTTCTGTGATACTCCTAAACAGATAAACCCCCCACTCATATGTTTTCTGCAGCGTTTAAAGTATTTCAGAAGTTTCTCATTGAGGCATTTAAAAATCTATAAAAGTTAAGAAATATTCTGTTTTTTGAACAAATTATACGAAATAGTAGGAGTCCATTGTTTTTTCCTACCTGAGAGATCTTTTGTGTTACAGTGAGTCCAATGGCTTTCACCCTTTGGGGAGAATGTGGTGTCAGGAGTGATCATTATGTGCTGGGACTGCTTTTATGTCTATCAGAATTTGTCCTCAATTTTTTTTTTTAATGAATTAGAGACTATAAATACTGAATGACTCTACCCTGACCTGTCTGGAGAAACCCACCTAATTTCCTGTATCTCATCTCCTTTCCATCCAATCTGTCCTGACCTTCTTGCCCCCATAGCATGATTAGGTTCCTGAAAAGTGTAGGTGATTGCAATTAACTGTTAATGCAATTTCAACATTTGAGGAAGGGAATGCTTTGCAGAGACCACCTGACCTACTTCAGTCATGCTGTGGAAACTTTTCATGTTAAGAGAGACACAGGCACATTGAGGACCCCAACCTCAGAAGTATTTGCAAGTGTCTGTCTTATGAGGATGCACAAAGACATCAACAGGATGTACTTAGCCTTGAGAGTCTAGGCCTGAATAATGTGCATAAGGCTGCTGAGAAAAACCTGGAACATCTGTCCAAGCCTTGCGCATAGATAATAAGAGAAATTCTGCTTTTATATTGGGTGTTTTTAATTCCATTTTTTTTCTTTTTCATTAGCTCCTTCTCTTATGTGATTGTATATACGTTTGTGTGGGTAAAAATGTATATTTTTAATTAGTCTTATATAATAGCTCTGTATGGTGTGTTGGAAGAGCTGTGTGTGTACTTGGAGGATTCCTGTCAGGCTTCTAAGGCTTATTCCTTGCTGTATTACTTGGCTTTATTTGTGCATTGATGTAGTGTCGATTTTCAATCACCCCCCACCCCCGAGGCAGAAATAGGTGACCTACTTTTCAGCCCTGGACATCTGCTAATGTCTCCCTCCCTCTGTCCTTTAACCCCTTCTTCCCTCCTCCCCTCTCTGCAGAGCCTCCCAGGCCTTCCAGGGACCTGTGGCTGTCCTGCAGGGCCCTTTAGGACCGTGAGGACTGCTCTGCAGCAACAGGCAGATAATCTGGGAGGCAGCGCTGGGGCAGGACTGTACACACGACATCAAAGAGGATGGCAGTTCTGCCTCTATGCTACAGAATGTCATCTCAATAGCATCCCAAAAGCCATCCAGGCCCAGGTACCAGCTGAAAAGTCCCAGGACACCTCACCTCCTTCTCACAGCCGCCCAACTGCTTCAGGGCTGACCAAAACTTAAAGCATGTTATGGTGTCTCCATTGGGAATTTTCCCTTTCACAGAGGCAGTGCTTCCTCCCAGAGGCCTCCTCTGTTATCACTGCTCTTATGAAGCAGATATTGGGCGTTGCCTTGTAATCTGCTTCAGCAGCAGTGTTACTGTCCTGGCTAGACCCTTCCTTGCCCCATGTTAGGAACTTTCAGCTGGAGGCAGCAGGGGTGTTTGCTTGCACCGTGGCTTTTTTAGGTAGTGCCAATTTCATGCTTTGGCTCTGGATGGTAGGCAGTAATCTGCAAGGTTGTCCAGGCCCTGACCTTGCTGGCCCACAGCACTTGCGGATTTGTAGTGACAAAGGATGTGGAAAAGACAGTCCTACTTAATGCCTTCTTTGCCTCAGTCTTTAGTAGCAAGACCAGTTGTTCTCCAGATACCCAGCCCTCTGAGCTGGAAGACAGAGATAAGGAGCAAAACAAAACCCTCACAATCCAGGAGAAAATGTTCAGTGACCTGCTACCCACCTAGACATACACAAGTCTATAGGCCCTGGTGGGATCCCCCCAAGGGCACTGAGGGAGCTGGTGGAAGAGTTTGCCAAGCCAGAGTTTTCCAATCACTTGTCAGCTGTCCTGGTGAACCAGGGAGGTCCCAGCTGGCTGAAGTCACCAGCTGTACTGCCCATCTACAGGAAGGCTTGGAAGGAGAATTTGGGGAATCACAGACCTGTCAGCCTGACCTTGGTGCCAGGGGAGGCCATGGAGCAGATTGTCCTGAGTGCCAGCATGTGGCATGTACTGGACAACCAGGGGATCTGGCCCAGCCAGGATGGGATTCTGAAAGGCAGCTTGACCAACCTGATCTCTTTCTATGACAAGGTGATGTGTTTTGAGGATGATGGAAAGGCTGTGGATGTGTCTGCCTGGACTTTAATAAAGACTTTGGCAGCTTTTTCCAAAGGATTGTCGTGAGGAAACTGGCTGCTGATGGCTTGGATGTGTGCACTCTTTGCTCAGTAGAAAATTTGCTGGATGGCTGGGCCCAGAGATGGTGGTGACTTGGGTTAAATCCAGGTGGTGGCTGTTCAGAGGAGGTGTTCCCCAAGGCTCAGTGTTGGGGCCAGTCCTGTTTAATATCTTTATCAATGATCTGAATGAGGGGATCAAATACCCTCAGTCAGTCCACAGATGCCACCAAGTTGGGTGGGAACATTGATCTCCTGGAGAGTAGGAAGGCTCTGCAGAGGAGTCTGGACGGGCTGGATCGAAGGGACAAAGCCAATTGCATGAGGTTCAAGGTGAAGTGCCACATCCTGCCCTTGGGTGACAATAAACCCATGTAATGCTACAGGATGCAGGAAAATAGTTTGAAAAGCTGTCAGGTAAAAAAGCACCTGGGGGTGCTGGTTGACAGGAGCTGAACATGAGCCAGCAGTGCCCAGGTGGCCAAGAAGGGCAATAGCATACTGGCCATCAGAAATAGCGTGGCTAGCAGGACTAGGGAGAGGATCTGTACTTGCCACTGGTGAGGTCACATCTTGAATCCTGAGTTCAGTTTTGGACCCCTCACTCTAAGAAGACATTGAGGTGCTGGAGTGAGTCCAGAGAAGGCCAACAAAGCTGGAGAAGGGTCTGGAACACAAATCTTATGAGGAGCAGCTGAGGCAGATGGGGATGTTCAGCCTGGACAAGAGGAGGCTCCAGAGATCTTATCAGTCTAGATTGCTTGTCACAAGGTGGGAGTTGATGTCTTCTCCCAAGCAGCAAGTGACAGGACAAGAGGAAATTGCTTCAAGTTTCAACAAGGAAGATTTAAACTGAATGTTGGGAAAAATTTCTCACTGAAAGAGTTGTCAGGCATTGGAACATGCTGCCCAGGCAAATGATGGAGTCAGCCATCCACGGAAGTGGTCAGAAGGCATGTGGATGCAGCAGTTTGGGATAAGGTTTTATGGTGAACACAGTGGTTCCATGCTAATGGTTAGAGCTAATTACTTGCAGGTCATTTCCAACCTTAATGATTCTATGATTCTGAGACTGCAGTGTTGCCAGGTGATTTTTGTACAGGGGCCAAGATCAGACTCTAACCTGTGGCACCCAGGAGTTTTGACTGGTTTTGCAATGCAAATACAATTCCAGTTTGGTTAGTTTATGCACTGGCTTTATTGACTATACATGTCTCCCTTCTGACAAACAGCAGGTGGCATGTTTTGATCAAGAATATAATTGCTCTATCAGACTCTGGGAAGACAGGGGAAGATGCACAGTGATTGGGAGAAAAATAATGCAGTAGAGATGCCCTTTCACTAATTTGTCATCTTACCTTCAAGCTGCCACAAAAAAGAACCATTCTCCTGGGGCAGTCCTACCTCTTCTTGCAGGGTCCAACAGGAGGGGAAGTGTAGTGTTTCCCCTTGCAGCAGCCCAGATGGAGGCGCTCAGGCACCTCAGCCTGTGGGAAGGACTGAGAATATAATATGCCCATGCTGACACACTGCTGCTGCATTTTAGACATTAGGTGAAGTTCAATGGTGGAAGCCCACACAATGTGCAGAAGGAATTAACAGCAGGGGCCAGGAGTAGACACTGAGTTCTAACTGCTTACATGTTCTCATTTAGGTAGTCAGCTGCTGCACTCCCATATGCCTCATGTGCAGGGTGTGAGTTCACAAACATTTCAAACTTCTGATTTCCCATGCAAGGAGGAGGAAGAGGAGGAGGTCTTCAGGTATTTCATCAGCTACAAAGAGTAAGGTCACTCAAAGTAAGTCTCTGCCCTCTGGACAGGAAAAGCAAAGTAGCTCTAGAAGTTGGATCTCATTTTTGTTGAATTAAACTCTGGACTTCTGCAACTGATAAACAGCACAGTTTGGAGCAGGCTTTGTTTGGACACATTATTTGCAAGCACCCAGCTCTGAGTCTGGCTCTTTCCAGCTCTGCCAGCTTCTTCAGCAGCCTTGGGGCCCTAGAGAGTTACGCTTGTGTCCCTGAGGTTTGATCTGCCCCTTGAACAAAGCCTTCACAAAGGACAGGAGGCTCAGCACAGCCATTTAAGCCTGTGGCATGGAGCAAAGCTCAAAGAAGGGACAGTACAGAAGTGATGAATGGGAATAAATGTACATTTTCTACATGGGAATCTGGCTTGACTTGGGATATATACAGATGTTCATTTCAATTCAACAGAGTCAAGGATAGTTAATTAATTCCTAGGATTCCCAAACATTCATATCTAAGCACATGTAGAAATTATAAATATATATCTAGAGAGATATAATACACATAGCAATTTTATATACATAACCTCCAAAAAGGGACAATATAGAAGTGAGGGACAGGGAAGAAAATGTGTATACATATGTGTATAGACAGATAACTATTTTCAACAACACTAAAAAAAACAGTTGTCAGAACTTTTTAACACCACACAGATATGCATTATCACTGGGTGTCTTTCTTTTCAGAAGTAACAAAAGCAAAACACTGGCTCTTCCAGCCCAAAGGACCAGGATGTTTGTGGGCAGGTTGGGCACTAGCATATTTCTTGTTAGAGAGAAACAAAACCGTCTACATGAGAGAAATTATTTCCACCTGCTCTCAAACAACACTCAGTCAGCAAACAGAAGTACCTCCAAGTGTCTGCACTTACTCCATGGTAGGCAAGAAGAGAGAAAACAATAGAGATGCTGATGATTCCCTTTACTGTGCTGCTTTTTCCTGGTGATGGTAAATCCTCCCTATGCCCTTGACAAATGCAGGTGTCTCTGCAAAAAAGTGCTATAAAAACATTCTTTCCCCCCCCCCCCCAAAAGATCATTTGTTCTCTCTGGGCATTCTCATCCCGAGATGAGAATCCAGACTTTTCCAGATTCTCATCTCAGGATTTTCATACCTTCCACATTTCCCTCCAAAGAAGAAAATGAGGGGATAGAGAAATAGATTGATTAACTTGTTCTGAAAACTTGCGTAAGTCCCATGGTATTAATGCTGAAATTAGGCACCAAACAAACTGTTGCCTAGCAGAGATGCTGCTTCCACCAGCAAAAAAGGGAGTTTACCATTACAGATTTTTTAGAGCTGAGAAAAATTAGCAAGAACAGCAAAATATTGCCTTGTAAGTATTTCCATAGTAGGGTTTTATTACATAACAAAAATCTCACTCTCAGGAAAGCTACACCCACCATCAGTGTTTACTCTGTGAAATCGAATGCAGGGGTGGAGAGAGGCTGGGTGATTCTCCCTTGAAGAGGAAAGCTCTGGAGCTGTGTTTACTTTGGGAAATGGAGTTTGGTGAGCAACTCTTCAGAGCAGATGACTGTGCCACCTTGTGGCGTTGCTTAGTACTAAGCGCTGAAGTATTTAGGTCTCTTTTAACATGCATGTCTTCACATAAACGTCAGATGTGCCCAGGAGGACTAAGGCAGTGATTATCCCCCTGTATTGGGCACTGGGGAGGCTGCATATAATTTGAATAGGTTTCAAAAAACAGAAGTGGTTGACATAAAAATATAAGGGCAGGACATGCCACTCCAATTAAAAAAAAAAAATTAAAAACACTAATCCGCCTTCAAAAGATACTGTAATTTGAAGTGTTTTAAACAACTTCAAATGACATAGAACGTACGAAGAAGTGAAAATTCCTTTGAAAATTACCATCATTTATTTTTCTCTAGCCAGAGAAAAAGTAACCTTTTAGCAAAATTGTAAGAAAATATACTGTTCCTTTGACATCTACCCTCTCTCTTTTGTTGTGAGGAAGCTGAAAAGCCAGCCTTTGCTTCTTCAGATCTTTCTTCCCCGACCTTAAATGCAGTCATGGCAATGAAATCCAATCTTCTGTTGTAAGACTGAGAAGAGGTTGTCCCTACACCTGCTACTGTCTTTACAAGGCCTAACCTTTGAGAAGTACTTCTGGAACAAGACTGAAGATGGGATTCTAAGTGTTTCCTTGTTGGCTGCATCTCTAGAAATCTGGCAGGATCTGGAAATAAACTTGACTCTTTAAGTGCTCAATTCACTAAACCTACCCTCACTTCTAGATGGAAACAAGATACCAACTTATAAAATGAGACAAAATACAGTATCTCTCACAAGGCCCAATTTAGGACAGGATGCATATATTCCTCAATCTCATTCATCACCAATTCCTGATATTTCAAGTCTGGTCCTCCAAGCAAGTTTACAAGTAAAGACAAGGGCCTTCCCATTCAGCTTTCAATTGAAGCGTTGTAGTGGTTTGAAAGCAAAACAAGTGAGAGGCTTCAAGACACAAATACAATTTAATAGGAAGAAGAAAAAAAAAAAGAATAAAATAAAATAGATACAATAATACAAAAGACCACTGACAGAGTCAGAATACAACCTGAGTGGGATGACGGAAGCAGTGATCCTGTAGAAAGGTCTGGTAGCTCTGATCCTCTGGGAATCCAGTGGGTAAAGGTCCCCCCTATTGTCCCAAATCCCAGATTATATCCAGGTGAGAATGCTTGGCTCCTCCCCCTGGGCAGAGCATCTCACAATGGGATAATGAGTCATACAGGGGGTCCTTGATGGCCCATTAAAGAGAGATAACTCCCGGAGGGAGTTACCTATGAGTCATGCAGCAGGCCATTAACAGAAGACCCATTAGCAGAAGACACCTTAACAGAAGAGGGAGGGGGAAATCTGGAAGAACACTGCTTCAGCAATTGGTTTCAACAGTTCATGAAGATGGTGATAGAATACTTTGTGCATATCTTATACTGCAACCCAAGACAAGCGTTCTGCTTTATCCTGTACGGATACAGCAGTCAGCTTTTAACTTCCCTGAACCCTGTTTAATTCTTCCAGAATTCATTCACACACAGCATTCATTCCCCAGGTAACACTGTTCCCCAGGAACTGGCTGTAACAAACAGGTCCTCTGACCACTCGCTTACTTTGCCTCTAGCTTTAGACTTCAGTATTTCATGGATACAGCAGCCAAAACTACTGAGGAAAGGGGTAAGAATGAGGACTAAAATCCGTTAAATACTCACATATCTGCCAGGATTCCTTATTAACCTTCCAGTAAGGGCTAAGCTTAATATTCAGGTTAAGAAATGTAAACCACCTGGGCTTCAGTTAATTGCTGGCTCCTGTAGTGTATCAGGCATTAACAAGAAGGAATGGGAACTGAATGGGAAGGTAAGCTTTTTACTTTTTTCCCCTTACTCTGAGAAGAAAGGGTTTCTTTTCCAGTTGGGGAAAAGTATGGCAGGAAGAGGGAAGACTTCCACCATTGGTTTTCATTGTCTCGGGCTTGGCAAGCATTGTGCATGTAAATCACCCTATCTTTGTCCACTTTTTTACAGTTTTGTTACAGTATTGTTGCTCTCTTGGTGGGGGCACTGAATTGGAGAGTATCATTCCTAAACCACGACAGCACCTCAGCTCATGATATATTTCTGTCTAGTCTGGATCCAGGGAATCCAACTACTGAACACTCGCCACTCTATTGTTCCCAGTACCTGGGCTTTTGGTACAACCACCTACAACAGGAATGAGAAGCTAAGGATTTTGACCCTTCCAAATGCTGCAGGCTAAGTATAGCTTGGAAAGTGACTAACTTTTGAAGTCTGGTGTCCAAATTCTATTCTCATTTTTAGTGACTACTTATGTACAATGCTTACAGTAAAATGAGCATAAGCATTAAATCTGTTTCCTTACAACCTAGAAGGAATTGAGATTGCTATGAGAGAAATTGTCTAAGAATTAAGTCCTAATTAAATCTGTAACAATAGCGTGGTAAGCCAAATTAAAATACAATAGAAAGCATTGTCCCTGTTCTCACAAGTGTTTCTTATACCCTTCTAGGCCATGCAAAGTTCTGTAACAAACATTGCTCCCCAAGTAATAGATTGTCAAAGCTGTTGCTATCCCTTAAATCAGATTTATTGCCAAAGTAGCTCTGCCTCTGGGAAACTGTAACAGAAGGCATTAACCTCAATTAGGGCAAGTCCAGATCCTGTCTTTGCAGGCTGTCCAGAATATATGTAAACCGTTGATATTTTTCTATTCCAAAAGCCATTCTAGCTTCAAGCCTATTTACTCCTCATGTTAATTACAGAAAAGAGACCAGCCTCTAACTGCAAGAGGAAATTGAAGACTTTATCCTGCCCTTGCCATGCCTCTTCCAGCTGTTGTGTTCTGTGAGGAATCCATTCAAAACCCAAACTGGGCAGACACAAGTAAATTTCTTGGCCTAATCTTCACCGTAGCTATGATCTTGACCAGCTGATCTGGCAATACCCTTTGCAGTTATGATCCTTGTCTCATTTCTTCAGTATACTCAGAGTCCAGCAATTAGCCTGGCTCATCAAGCCTCCATTTCTCGGATGCTACCTTTGTCTCCAGTCTTAATTATAACAGCCTTTTTATGATGCCTAAAACCACAACAGCACTGGCACCTGTGCACACCAACCCTCTTTCTTTCTGTGCTTTCTGAGCAGATTCCAGCATCCACCTGCCCTCCTCAGTGGAAGGTTGTGTGCAGCTCTGTGCTGTCAGCAGGGATGTGGGCAGCCTGCAGAAACCACGGAGCATGCACTGCCATCCTGCTCTCCACAGCCCCATGCATGGCCTCAAAGGCTGCCTCACCATTCCCCAGTCATTCACTCAAAGGACAACCTGCATTAAACCACTCAGATGCATGGAAAGCAGCCACATCTGCCCTAAAAAGTATTAGTTTCACATGAACTCCTCCCCATAACACTATGTGGGCTTTTTGGCAGCATGTGGGCACAGTTAGCTGACTGTATTGGCTCTGCCTGACATGGAGCTCATTTTCCCCAGATCAGCTCTGATGGTGCTGTGCTTTGCATTGTTGGTAACACCCCGGTGTTTTGGCTACTCCTGAGCAGTGCTCCCACAGCATTCCCATAGCATGGAGAGACAGTGCTGCCTCTCCATCATTAACCCCTCACCAGGAGGTTGGGGGTGGGCAGGATCTTAGGAGGGGACATCCCTCACACTGACCAATGGGATATATTCCATATGATATGATGTCTGC
The DNA here is from genome assembly GCA_024734555.1 of Trochalopteron elliotii. Lineage (NCBI taxonomy): Eukaryota > Metazoa > Chordata > Aves > Passeriformes > Leiothrichidae > Trochalopteron > Trochalopteron elliotii. The sequence continues at coordinate 751,803 of JANPWX010000102.1, forward strand.
TCAGCAATAAAAGGTAGGAGAAAGGAGGAGAAAGGAAGGGCAGTAGTTATTTATGATGTTTGTGTACAGAAGCTTTGAGGCTGGCATAAAGCATGGAAGGAGATCCATGGGGCTGAATAGGTTAGGGCCAGGCTGTTCTTGAGCGCAGCTGTGAGCCACCCATGCTGTGGCAGAATGCATTTCAACCACTTTAGCCACTTTTTAGCACATCCAGACACAGTTATTCAGTTCAATCCTCAGTGATGCTGCACAAAATCAGCAAAACACCTTGCTCTTCGCTGTCACAGACAGTAACAGCTGGGGCAATTTCATAAAAGATCAGGACCAATGGATATGGAATCAGGCACCCTTCCCTGTGACCACAGGTTCAGCCCTGGGAATGTCCATTCAGACAAATGAAGTATCAGAGATTTATTTCTCAATTACAACGTTAAGAAATCTGTAAGCTGTGGGAGTGTAAGGTGACAAAGATCCATCCAGACAGCTGAGCAAGCCTTTCTGGAGCAAAAAGAAAACACTGTTTTCTCTGGTTTCAAGAAAAATCTGGGATTAAGGCACTTGAAAAGTTGGAATGATAGGGATGCTGTGCAGAAATCTGTATTACTGTGTGGGATACATGTATCAGACACCTCCTTGCAACCAGGCAGTGTCAGACAGAGTCCACTCCAAGAGGACCTTCTGCATCTTTTCAGGAGAGAAAGCCTAGCTACAGCCAGGAGTTCCAGAAAAAAAAGAGTGGGACTGTTTTGCTTCAGGCCATAAGAAATCCTAAAAATCTTCCTGTATTCTGGGTAATTTGGTCCAACTTTTCTTACACAATAGGATGATGGAAGGCTTCTTCCAGGCTGAGAAGAGCACCAGAAGTTCACATTTGTCATTTTCCTTCAAATTTCCTACAAATCCATCCTATCAGAGCTGGTGTAAATCACTAGGTCTAGGCAGTCACGATATGGCTGCTCCAGGTTTCATTCATATTAAGTATTGTTAGCAAGGATAATGTGGCTAAGGGAAAAAATCTTTTGACATTTTCTGGTTCAGTTTAATGCAAAACCTGAAAGAATTGGTTAGGAAACAAGCAGGTCTCTGAATGTAGGCTCTTTTTTTTCTCTAGCCCGGAAAAATCAGGAGAAACAGAACTGGACTTCACCATGACTGCCAATGACTGCTCAGGAACACTTCACTCTGAATCTCATCTAAGCAGCATGCAGGAGAAAGGATATCTCCACTAAAAAATTTTTAGGTTAAATCTCACAAATCTGAGACCACCAATATTGACTGTACAAATCAAGACAAAACTAGACTCAACGGAACTAGTTCTCAAGTATGTTCACCATTAAAAAAGAAGCCAGTACTGAAAAAGCTTACTTTGATATCCTATACCATCTGTTTAAAAGATATCATGCAATTAAAAAAGAAATACAGATCAGATTAGTCAGAACAATTGAGATTGTTCCTATGGAATGTAACAATTTTTGTAAGGTCATGACGCTGACAAACTTGTGGTAAGTTCTATAGCTAACAACTCTAAAGGTGATTTGCTTTCCAGCTCTCACTGTTGTTGTACATTTTAAAATTACAACCAATGAGGCAGCACTATCCTTATCTTAAATAGTATCTAAAACAGTTTTGATATTGACTGGTTGTCTCTACTGTAGGTAATGAAACAGCTTTGCTCATAAAATGGCTGCTAAGCATTTCTTTTGAAAGCATTTATTATAAAACAAAATCCACATAATCTATAGTACAAAAGCAGAGTCTGTTATCTGTACAAATATTTATACAAAATACCAGTTACTTCAAACAAGCCTTTGGTTTTGTTAACATAAAGAAACATTGCAGTTTCATGACCAGAAAATTGTTAATGTACATTAGTCTGAAGTGATGACAGCCTCAAAGATTTTTTTACAACAGTATTACCAAATCATTTGTGTGCTAGAAGGCCATGCTTGGAAAAATAATTGATAAAGACTTTCTGCAACACAATAAAGATTTTATGGCTCTAATGAAAATTGTGACATGCTAAAAACAGCATTAATTAAATCCCCAAACATGTAAATATCAGTTACTGGCATTTTTTAAAAAAATGATACGTATTTTTGACAGGTATTGGGATGTCTGTTGAAATAGATATGAATACAGAAACCAAAGTTAACTTGAAAGAATGCATTTGAGAGAAACTCCAATATATTACAAATTCAAAACATGCATGCTCTAAAAAAACCTCCAAAACTGTAAGCTTTCAGTTAGTTCCACAACTTGTGGCTGTATGTATTTTAACTGAAGAGAACCCTAACAATAATACAAAGCTTTGTTAAAACCAGCCAAGTACAATCTACATTTTCCCCCCCCCCAGTTTATATGTTAATCTGTTTAAAATAAACAAGGCACTGAAGTATTGGGTTTGGTTGTCTTTTGAGGTAACAAATGCTACAAAATGATACACATATAAAGCTGTAATTATTAGGCTGTTTGCAGAATACACGACTTAATATAAATATAAAAAAGATTACGTGTGGGTTATATAAAAATTCTTGGTACTCTTTGTATATTCCTGTACATTTACAATAGCAGCAATTGCGATACGAGTAGGTGAGTAGGAAAGCGGTCTGGGTTACAGCTGAGTTTATGACACCCCCCAAATTTCACACAGCCATCCTCCCGCCTTCAACGCTTCTTGTTTTACCTCCACAGGCTGATGAATTCCACATACGACTATTTACAGGCTGCAGGATCTCTGTACAAACCAAACAGGAATGTTGCTCCCTTTGTCAAAGGCAGCCACCCCAGGAACGCTGTCACCAGAGTGGCCTTGTTCTTATTTACAGAAAGGTGCATCAGCAGGAGCACTCGCTTTTCAGAGGTGTCAATGGTGCTGAATTAGGCTGTCACTGGAGCTGTCAAACTTTTCTCCTCTCACAAGCCCTTCTAATCACATTCTCTGCATGCATTTTGTCAATATAAACTGACCTGTTTAGGAATTGTCATTGTGATCCTCTATCCACCAGGATTCTGTGTTGGCTGGTGAGGACCTAGCCCTGACTCCAGAAGTGGGCTGCAACAAGGGCTGTGGTTCATGCTGGGAACAGCCAAGATGTGGCAGCTTGTCACAGGTGGTTGGGAGCACTGTCAGCATGTCAGGACATGATATTTTGAAGGATTTTATTGTGGAATGCAGAAGACATATCAGACTGGTTTCCATCATTCCTATCAGCAGGCTTAACACTGATTTAAAATATTTTTTTTCCTTGCAGGGAGTATAATCCATGTGAAAAAGCTCACAGCATAGCTGGCCAACCTCAAATAAACAAATGGAAGAAAATCACCCTTTAGAAAATCTAGAGTAACCAGAGAAGGAAGGAGAGGTAGAACACCTAACAGGATTGAAAAGATCTATGCCTATTAAGTATTTTTTTAAATGTGCAGTAAATACCTTAAGCTGTTTAGCTAAACTTACAGCTGCTGTAGAAAGGGAGTTTCGTGTATAATGATGAACAGAAACTGTTGCAGTACCTAAGGGAACATCAGCAGAAACAGCAATCACCTCTCAGAGTTTAGGATTCAGCCTTCCATGAATCTTACAGCCATGGCAAATTTACAGGGAGAACTTTACTTATAATCCAAAATTGAGTCACAACACACAACAACCACCAAATGACTGAACTCTAGACAGTTATCTTTGACTGTTGTCTAGCTTGTCTAAGGCTCTGTCCATGCATGGACCTTTATAAAATGTCCTTCAGCACTGCAACAACAAATATATTCTAATTCAGGGCTCCGTGCCAGGCAGTCGTGGATGTTATTAATTATTGGGAACATGCTTGCCTTCTGTTTTCATTTCCCAACATTCATGGATATCATTTGTTGTACAGTTGTAAGCACAGCTACTCATTTGGACCGACTCAACATAAACCCCAACAAAATGACAGAAGAGATCTGCTTCCAAAAATGCTTGAGGCAACAGCACACACAACTTCTGTGATGTTTCACTGAGCACACTTGTGAAGTAGCACAACATGCTGGAGAGGCTCTGAGGAAGGGCAGCACAAGAGCCCTCCTCAGCAAAGGGATGTGACCCTGCACAGAAGAGTGACATTGGCCCAGTGTGACCAGCTCTTACTTGAGTGCTCCTGCTTCCAAATTCTTTTTCACTGCTGTGCACAGATCATCAGAATGTCAAAAGCCCCAGAATCCAAGAGGCACCAGTTGGCATAAAAATGGTGAAAACATCATGAGTGCTGGACCTTGCACATGACGTTCCAGATACCAGGTGGAAAACAGATCTAGGGTAAACAAGCCTGGAGATTTCCAGAAAGCCCATCCTAGGTCTGCAAAACAGGTATTGAGCAAACAGACCATTTTGCTGTTACTTTGAAAAGAAGCAGAACTTTTATGGAAGTGCCTGTACCTTTGCAAACCACAGAAATGAAGGTTTATTACTGAAAATCAATTCCACTATTCCAAAATAATTTGTTTCCCACTCATTTCTGCCTTCCTCTTTAGAATATGCTGATAATGGCATAATCTCATTTTTAGACACAGAGCATTTTGTGCTATATCACTATCCTTGTACTATATCAATATCCTGAAGAAATTATTATTTGTCATACATGCAGATTTAGCTTAATCTTAGCCTAAGTGCTCTCTAGTGATCTGTCCAGACAGAAGAAATCTGAGTAAGAAATCTAAGTAAGGCAGCTGGGATAGTGCTCATGAAGTTTCCTCAGACTCAACCAGAACAAATTCACTACCTCTACTGCAATTTTAAAGGTGCAGTGGCAATAGACCAGTCTAGCTGAAGTCAAGCTATAATTTGCACAAACTGTTCCTTGAAATGAAAGAATCCTTGACTGTTGAAGATAATTACTTGTCCATTTACCTTACAGCCTCACACTGCTGCTACACCTGCCCTGCAGATGGGACAAATTCTACAGGAGGGAAGACCCAAGTGGCTGCTTCCATGACAGCACTGCAGGACAGGTAAGCTGCTCTCTGCTGGGCCATCTGTCCTTTAAATCTAACACAGAATCAACCATATCATTTGCCCATTACTGGCTGCTCTCCAGACAACATTCCTTGTTACACCCTGAGTTTCAAGTGCTAATATGCAGTCACAATGGGCTTGGAAAATAGTGGTTGAAAACACTGATTCAAGTACTCACAAGCTCACACAGGTAGCTGAGTCACATGTATCCCTCTGCAGGTTATTAGGGTAGAACTCTTAATATGTTTCAGTCAGCTTTCTCACAGAAAACTTCTGCATGTTACTGAAACTATGCTTAAGCCTCACCAAAATGCAACTCCCCCCCCCAACATTTCCTATTCATCCCTGAACTGTCAGAATTTCTCATATGCACTCACGAATTCCCTGCAAGTCCTTCTCTCATCCTTATCTAGAAAATAGCAACTATTTTCCTGTGTTTTAGCCTGAAAGTTCACAGGATGGAAACCACTAAGAACACACTGGGGATATTCCGGAAAGAAGTAGTTCCTGTTGCTCAAATTTTCTTCCTGTCTTTTCTAACACCAGGAGTGCAGTCATCCTTTTAAAGTATATAGTCTACAGCAATCAAAAATAATTTTTAGTATTTAAATGTTAAGATGCTAAATTTGTATAAATCTCTTTTTGGAAAAGGCTTTTAGTGCCAGTAATAGGGAGCAGTGTGGGGCTTTGATTTTCATCACCAAACTTCAAGTGTCTCAGAGAAGGCAATTCCTCAGCAAACATCAACATCAAGAGGCTATGAATGTTCAGCTGAAATATAAATGTACACTTCATTCACCCAATTCAGCAAGTGCTTCCTCCCTTCTTAAAACCTAAGCTCCAAAAGAATATGACTCTTAAGATAGTTCAGTTCTCAGTAAAAATGCTAATTTTCTTGGACTCAATTCCAATGTTTGTAATAGGATACAAATCTTCAGATGAAGTGGTTAGGATTCTTATGGTTCCATAACCATAAGAAAGATCAGTGGTTTAATGAAAAAAAAAAAAGTAATTCTGCATCCAGTGTCATCACAGGAATACAGGAAAATTAATGTAGTAAGCCAGAAGTGTGACTGAAACAACTAATGAATTCATTTTAAACAGTGAAGAGTTATCAAGCAGAAAACTGCATATGATATGAAATTGTACTACCAACTGCTGTAATGCAGAACAAACACTCTTTTATACAATTCATGTGGCACATAAAATATCCTGTGGATGGATATTTCTAATTTAGTTAATTGAAACATGATCACATGAGAATTGCTTTGTTTCACCAAACCATCGCTTCAGGGATTGGCTAAGTCACTCCAAGAGTAACAAAGTATGACCTTGCCCATCACAGCATAGTAAAAAACTGCTATAATGCTGATAGGGAATGAGGAAAGGACCCACTTTTTAAACTCCATTTCTGTACTTTTCTCTATGAAAAATCATCTTCCTTGTGCTTAATCTCTCAAGTGAAAATTTAGACATGAAGGTAGTAAAAGCTACTTTAGGAGTTTTAGTAACACATCAGTGGCAGCACAAATCCTATCCTTGAACTATGCAGATAGGAAAAACAGATCTGGACTAATAAATCTGAAAACACAAAGTGGATCAGAACACTGTGGTCCCAGCCCTACCACCACCACAACAAAGACGTCTCTCCTGGAGTTGTAGGGTTCCTCTGATGTGCTCTCAAATAACTTGCTAAAAAGACCCAAATCCAAGTACAATTTTAGTTCAAACAAGAAATAATTTTCATTGTTGCCATCAATATTAAAGCTGTTGAAGGCCCAACACATCTGTTATTGAGCAGCTGCAGAAACAGGTGCAAGTTTGCATATTCAGAACTTCCCTCAGAAGCCCCAAGCAGGCACTCACATTATCATCAGTGCTGAATTTATAAAGAGCCATACAATACCCAATCTTTTTTGCTACAGAGAAAGAGCAATTAAAGCATAAAATTGTCTTCTGAATTTGAAAGGGACCGATTCTAGCTCCCCCATTCCCTAATTTTTTTTTTGTAGGAATGGGAGCAAGCACTTTGCTGATCTCGATGTCCTGATGTTACAGCAGTTTGTATGAGTTAATAATTTTTATATCAACATAAATAGAAAAAAAAAATAGTCTTTTCTCCCTCCTCTGTTCTTTTTTCTACTTATTTCTAAATCTGAATCATGTGGCAAATTTTTATGAGATAAGACTAAACTGATTTTTGACTTGAGCTAAGCAGATACTATTTTTCTACAAACACCAGTTAAAACCCAAATAACTGTCCTCATTTGAATACAAGTGACCATTTCGTTCCACTTTGGAAAATGAATATTAAGAGATGAAGCAATTCTCCGATCAAGTTAACATGGGTGAACACCTCAGAAACCTGGCACGCTGACTACAGACTCTTGAGAAAAAGAAAACTAACACTGTGTTTTAAGAAGCAGCTGACTGTTACAGCTTCTTCCCAGACAGTCATCAAAGCTTCACAAGGAAGGATGAAGGAGCTTGGTTGCATCACTATTAAAACTGAGTGAGTCAGACCAAATCTGCAGCTTGTTGGGCATTTCTCTTACATTAAATACTATTTTAAACTTAACCCTTGCTCTCACTCACAGGTCAGTACAACTGCTTATGCTACCATTCACCCAATCAGGTGGGAAAGTGGTTGGGACTAAACCAAGTTTTTTAGGACTGATCTATTTAGCCTAAATCAGTTACAGAATTGGCCATGTGCAGAGTGCCACTGACATGAGGTAGGACACAATGCCTGTGAGTTTAGTTAAGATGGAAGGTTTGGCCAAGAGAAGTGTTCTTTCAGTTCAATGCTAAGCAGATGGAGAGGGAGGTTTGAAATTCAGGTCTTGGCACCCAAGTTCTGCTGGGAAGCATTCAGCTCTCTTGCAAACAGGAGCATCAATGGGTTGTGATCCTGCACGTTTTCTTCCAGTGGTGGTGAAGGGATGATACTGACAATTGCATTTAGATGGGTTTTTCTTCTCGAGGAATAAGCCTGCATCTTTCTTTAGATGACCCCCCTTCCCACAAGCCACTTAGTTTTCTTGTCTCACATTAACAAAAAGAACTACATACACTTTTTGCATGTAAAAAGGAGACTTAAAAATGTAGAAAGTTTTAACATTCCCTCCCCAAATCCTTTGGAGACTGAGTCAGTTACATGACTTCAAAAAGGCAAATATGGCACAAAAGAATGGAAATTAAGTTAAAAAAATCAATTTTATAAATATTCTTCCTCTGTACAAATTTTCACAGCCCCACCCCACCCACCCATTTTTATTCACATTTAGTTCTGTTTAATTCCCACCCAGATTTATTTTTAAATCATAAAATATATATTTTAAATCTGTTCATATTTTAAAATATTTACAGGAAAAGTTCCTTCTGTTGAGGTCATGAAGAGTCTGTACAAGGAGAGGGTGGAGGGGGGTAGAGGTGAAAATAGCTTCGTTCCGTGGCAGGAGATGGAGGGCAACTTTCTTCTGCCGACATGTACTGACTGCGAGGTGTGGGTGGAGGAGGGTAAGGGTCTGAGTCTGAATTTAAATCTATATAGTATTTGTTGGCCTTCCATCGACTCGTGGTATAGTCACTGTCACAGACATCTGTGCTGCAGGGGGTTGTGGGTGGAGCTATCCCTCGTATAAGGTAGGGCCTGCACAAAAACAAGAAAGAAAAAAGCACGTGCATTAGTTGCAATCTGGGGAGAAAAGAAGGAAAAAAAGAAAGAGATTGAACGGCTCTGTGTGTTCAGTTAAGATCCCTGCTCATTAATACTGCATGAGCCTTAATTCAGACTCTCAAAGAAATCCAACAAAAACTACCTGAACTGTGTCAGTTTTGAATGGCACAAATACCTCAGCCAGCAGCACATTCTTCCAGCCCCTAACCTACCAGAGATCACTATGACCATTTAGCCCAGTCACTAACAAATAGGCTGATTCGTGAAATTGTTTTAAGATAAGCTTAAGGGAATGAGCAGAGAACACCAACCTCTGTACCTCAGTGTGTATATATATATATATATATGTAATATATATAATTATATTATATATTATAATATAATATATATTATCGCAATATAATGTACATAATTTGAATGATCATTTATTAAGAGAGGAAAAGATTTTTAAATGAAGTCTGAACCAGATCCAAGACTAAAGGCAGATAAATAGAAGATTTAGCCGACCTTTTTATCTGAACTGTACCTGTAAGATCTTGTGTTTGAAGGAATGTTTGAGGAATAGAACATCTCTGCATTGTATAAGGAGCGATCGGTAGCTGGGGAAGGAGGCGGGTTCAAAATCTAGAAACAACAGGAAAAAGAAGTGTGAAATTTTGGGTTAATCATACAATTTTACTTAGTTTGAAAATAGTATTTATGCCTTCACCCTGTCATTCATCCTAATTCTAGTTTCCTCTCCTAGCTGCTTGGATGTGTTAAGGCATTTTTAAAGATCACAGATGTTCACTATAAGACTTTACTTTGGACTTAGGTACTGTGCAGGCCTTCAAAGTTTTTAGTACTGGGAATTTTCTTCCTTGCCACATGTGTTATTATGCTGGAAGGCTGGAAAAAAGCTGGAAATGAACCCAGCTGGGCTGAATCTGAGTGCACTTCCCTGGACATAAGGTCTGACAGCATCCTCAGCAGATGCTAATGGGAAATAAAGTACGTTCCACTCCCAGACCCTAAACATGTCCCTAGTCAATAGCAGGGTCAGGAAGCTAAGTTACTTTACAGTAACTAATAAAACCCCATCCTTCCCTGAATGCTTCATTTTTACTCTTGTTCTGTAAACATATCATTTTGGCAGAATTCACAATGCAAAAAGCCTATGAGCTAAAATATATTCATAGCCTGTCTATGTGTACATACAGACAGCATACACACATATGGCTCAGCCATGAGTGCTTACACATGGCTACTGGTAGCCTTCATACAAGAAAGAAGTTTAGCAGGGTTCAAAATTATTCAGGATTCTTCCACCAGCAGGAAGCTGAACCTCTGACACAGCCATTAGGACACTGGCCTAACCCAAGAAGAGTATTTTATCTCTTCCAGTGTGGAAAAATACACCATTGCTACTGATGTGCACATCTTGCACACTGCCTGCCCTGGGCATTCGGCCAACTCATGGCCTGCCCCATTGACCATCCTTCCTCTGCCTCTGCTCTTCTCCCACAAAAACACTCTAAAGTCACTGGAGGGGAGACCACTGTTTGGATCTTCACTGTGCAGCATCCAGCAAAGTGATTCCTGGCCTCTGAGTTGAGCTCACTGTTACTAATAGCAAAAGGCCCTGCACCCACATTCATGTGAAGGGAGACAAGCCTGAATACCCCCCTTTGCCACCTGTGGGGGGTGATGAGTAACTGCCCCAAGAGCATCTTTCAGACATCTTCTTCCTTGGAGGAGCACTGCATGCCACTTGTGGATTCACTCCTATTGACACCCTGAGCTGCATCAATACCACTTCATGCTGAGACTAAATACAGCAAACAGTGTCAGCCAGGATGCTTGTATCGAGGTTCTCAGGTATATAAACTGGCATAACTTCACTGACACTGATTCTTTCCCAGTCTCTATTCACTGGAGCACCTCTCAGTACCACTAAGATGTGTTAAACAAACCAAAAATGCCAAGAAAACTAAGATGCTCAGATCTATCCTTTTAATTATTAACATAAAGCTGGGTAATTAGCTACCAGGCAGGTATTAGCTACTCACCAAAACATCTGTATTAAGCAGTTACCTTAAGGTAACAAAGCCCTTGCAATAGCTTCCTTCTAAGAACCCACCATGCCTTTCCCGAAGGAACTGCCCTATCATCCCTCAGGCCCTGGCTGACATAGCAAAGTGTGGAAAAAGAATTCCCAGCAACAGTCAGATTAATTTAGGCCAGAAGTCAAATGGAAGAGTTGATCTTTTGGCTGACACAGATCCCATAGAATCACACAGGCAGATCAGCTCTTGGGCTTCTTTTCTCTTTCAGGCTTTATTTAAGTAAGTGTTTTTTCTGTTCATCCTTTTTAGTGTGGTGCTGACACATCCATCAGGTCTAGCATGAAATTGTTCAGCACATTACAGAGACACTGGTGATGCATGAGAGAAGCTAAATTAGGAGGGCTGCTGAGTTCCAAACATCTGCTTCTTGATGGCTTCAGAGAAGGCAATGCAAGAAGTAACTACTCAATTGTACCTTACCAACAGATAAGCTCACAAGCCTCTCTTTTCCATTTTCTGCCCTTCTTAAAGGGAGAGAAAGTACCCTGGTAACTGGCCAAAATGCTATCAATCAAAATGCCCACACAGAGCATAACAGCTTACATGTAAACACAAATGCATGTATACCCACACAGCATGTGGGCTCCTGATTCAGTACTACACAAAAATCCCCTCCATAGCAGGAAGATCTACTCTGGCAGCTTGTTGTGTGTACCCAAAAGCCAATGGAGGTATTGCTCAGAAGCACAATGGAAAAAAAAAATGTCATGAAAAAATATGCTGGCAAATAGGAACCTCTGTATGTCTCTCCTACAGATTCAGAGAGGACTCTTTCCATTCAGAATATACATCTTGGAATTTGTGAAACTGTGATATGGGGACGACAATTCTGTCACTTCCCAACACTCAAAAGCCAGAAATGGAGCTAAATTATAGCTGAAAAAATGCAAGCAAAGTAACCTCTGCCCCTACCCTTCTGTACCAGTGTTTTCCCCCAGTGCATGCACTTGGTTTTCTGAATCAACAATCGACACTTTATCTAAACAGCAAGTCAAGATTATTTCATACACGTTTGCATTCCAGTCCTGTTTCGTTTTGCTTGCCTTATGTGTGCCTGCAACGTTAGGCAGTGCAAAATGTCATTGGGCTGAAGCTATCAGAGTTAACAAAGAACAAAGGTGGTGGCATCTCCAAGGGAAGAAAAGAAGTATCTAGGAACAAACCAGCTGAGTATCACTCTGATAACAAAACATTTTGGACATCACAGAGCACTGATATGATCCTGATGGACTACAACAAAGCCCTCCTGTAAAGTTCAGCAAGTGTTAAAATGGGCCTGCATATCATAAACAGTAACACCCAAGAGTTGTTAACAGTTGTTAAGATCTACTTAGCAAGCACAAAGTTTGACCTTTCCTTTCTTCAGAAGCAGGAGACACCTATCTCACCAGTGTATTTCCAAGACATACCTGTGGGTAGAAAGTGGCTTTAGTGCTGGATGAGCTACTCGAAGATGCTCCAGTAACATGGTTTCTGTCATACAAAGGGGCACCACTGCTTCCTCCCATGAGACTCATGGAGCTAATCATGGACTTTCCACAAGAGATGCCTGCATTTAAACAGAGTGGAAAACAAGGTTAGATAAACCACAGTGTTATCTATCAATGCCAAACAAACCAAATCCCTAGCTTTGCAAACCCATGCAATTGATAATGGTTGTGACACTTTGGGAAGAGTGTTTTATGTAAAAACTTCAGGATTACAAGGAAGGACACTTTGTAAAGAAAACATTTCACCCTCAGACCACCTTTTGTCTCACTTCAGCACTGAACTCCTCACAACCTACTATCATCCTCACAACCTACTATCACACTGCTGAGAGAGGAATTTTCAGAACAGCTGATCCAAACTGTTCACCAAAATTAACTAAGAAATTTTCCAATTAAACAAGCCTAGGCATTTGCAAAAAAAACCCATTATACAATGCTCAAAAAACCCAAGCTTGAGACCTCCAAAGTTTCAATTTCCATCACAAGAAATTCCATCTCAAGTACATGAATAACTGCAAAACCCAATTATTTTTATTGAAAATCTAAAAAGCTAAAATTGAAAATCAGCAGAGACAAAGGAAGGAGTTAGAGGAAAAAGGAAGACCTCATTCTCCAATCTGTTTTACTACAATATACTCTTAACTCAGATAATTAATTTTCAGCTTCTTTCTGTCAGACCATTCAGTGCTAATGTAAGAGTTAAGTCTGGGAAATTTTCAGAACCTTTTTTTTTTCAAATGCAGGAAATATTTATTACATGCAGAGTAAGTATTTGTAATCGTCATTCATGACTATATATCCTTCTTGGAAATGCCATGGTATTAGAAACCTTTCTTTTCTTTAGAATTAACATAGTTAGTAGGATTTTCAGCTCTTGTAACTTGGCACAACAATTCAGATTAGAAAAAGCTAACAAATATGGATGAGAATCAGAATGACAGCTTTGTTTAGCACCTACAGAGGTACAGATGAAAACCACTGATACTTGCTTTAATTAAAAAAGCTTTAGTGTGAAGTTCAATTTAAAACACCCCTGCAATTATCTCATCCTCTAATTTTATTTCCTACCACGAAAACCTCTTGATAACCATAGTAACATAACTTAAGCAGGAATAGCTGACCATACCCATTAAAGTGCAAGAAAAGCTAATAGATTTTAAATATTTGATTCAAATGACAGATCCATGCCTCAAAATAAAATCATTGAGCAGACCAACATCTAATTTCTGCTCTTTGAAAACTCCACAATCCAGCAGCCTTAATAATGTGTAAAACTCGAAATCCAAACAATGTAATGGTACTGATTAGATGCAAGGTCCTTAGCACAGCACCCTTACCAGTGAAAGTGCCATGCTGAGAACTTCCTGGAGCGATGAAATTAAGAGGGACGTGGGGGGTGCCACTGACATACTCGTGTGGAAAAGGACTGTTGGGCCCGGCGTAGCGCTGGCACACCACCCGCTGGCAAACAAAGTACATCCCTCCCATGACAAAAAGGGACAGGATTATCCCAATGACAGGACCGATGGCGCTGCTGTGAGGCTGGGACTCATCTGAGGCTGGCTTCGATTTTTCTGGAAAGAGAGGAGAAGATTAAACGTGGTCATTTGTTGCTGTAGGACACAAAAGAAAAACTCCAAATATTTCAGAAGGCAAAGAGCACAGAAAAAGAAGGATTTATTTTCTAATTCTTACTACCTTTTATAAGGTGTTCTGATACAGGCTTAACATGATCGGTGAATAGGAACGACACCTCTCTAATCCCATTGGTTAATTAGAGAAACAACAAAACACCATCCTGGAGAAGGATTGTTTTGAGAAAGGATAGTTGTTTGCCAAGATTGTTTTGAGAAGAAACTTTCTTGAGAAATTTTTCCTTGGGAAAAAGTTAGCAGCTGCTAGCAGGTTAAAAATCTTTCAGACTCAGAAATCCCAAGCTCACAGTCATTAAACATGGAGCAGTGTAGATGCTGCTGCTCATTTAGGGAATCAGTCAGTACACAGCCATTCACGCAGTGCCTTTAAAAGCCTCTGCATGACACTCAAGCATCTGTAACTCCAGATATTCTGATTCAATACACAAGACTTCATGCCTCCTCTTCTTCTCCATAAAGCAGTATGAGCAAAATACTCTTCTTTTTGTCTAGCAATTTATCTTGTAATGGGATTACTTATCTTGATAGAGCAACAGTCTAGAAAGTTTCCTTTTCTTCTCTGGCCTCTAAAGTCAATGGGTCAAAGATAGACGATACTTGTACATACTAAGTCCTTAATCAGAGAGGATTGCTCTCTCAAAAGCCATTTGGGCATGAAAAATCAAGAAAATTTACCAACAGGGAAGTTACCATATATACTAAGCAATGGATGTCTTCCTAGCTAATACAGGTCTTGAAACAGAATACTTTTCCTTCCTAAAATATGACTTGCTTTCAAAGAAACCCCACCTTACAAACTGGAAGGCAAACACAATCCAAAATATCTCACATACGTTCTACTCATTATTTTTCCCCCTATATAGCCAAATGTTAAATAATAAAAAGTGCTGCAGTATTTGACATGAGCTACACTTCACATCTCCCTGCAATTATGGGTAACACATTCAAAATTCTTGCCAGATAAACCTGACATGTTTTTCATGCATGCAATGTTCTTCAGAGAAAGCAAATTTTTCCACGTGATTCACATGTTTGTAATTTTATTCTTTAACATACACTAATAGATATATTCAAAAAGTGAAAAAAATCAAAATAAACTCCAAATTTTACATGCTTAGTTCTAACTAAGACCCCTTCCCCCTTGATGAAGTTGTAAGAAGTAAAAGGGTTCATATAAGATTCAGGCCTTCACTTCATAAAATTTTTCTCCAGTGGTTCTGGTTTCCACTTCAGCAGAAGGGAATGAAAAACAACTGAAATTTGAGAAGGAAAATAAAGGAAATACAAAGATCTAGCAATAAACTCTGAACAGCTCAGCATCAAGAACTTATTTCTGTCTTAAAGTCTTTATGCTTTTTTCACACTTATTAGTGCAAGACAACTTTTACATCAGCGAAGGTCCTAATTTTCAAATATATTAGTTCAGCCATGACACCAGAAAAAAAGCAAAGCCAAAATTAAAACACGTTCCCAAATTAGCTATTTTAAACCACACAGTTTTGGTTAAACCTAGCTTCTTTTGAATGCAAGATCCTTATCTAAAAGTTAGCAATCATTTTTACTCCCTATTTGAGTTCTTTTCCTCAGTCAAGTGGGAAACCACAGAATGCTCTCTTCCACAAAGAGGTCCACAGGAGACAATCCTGTGTCTACATAAAGACACATTTAAATCAGTTAAGACCTAATTGCAGGACTGGACCCAAAGTGCAGTTTCCAAACAGGAAACAGCTGCATTAACTTGGCAGCGTGAAAGATTGCCAAGTGCACAAAGAAACTGAGGGGGGGAGAAAAAGGAAGAAGAAGCCTTATATTATCCAGGAAACTGGAGGAACTGGATGAAAGGTAAAATATAAATGGAAGATGTGGGAGAAACATGCTCAGCCTGAAATTTCCAAGTTTCTGTCTCCATTCTTTTAGCCATTTTTTCTATTCACAACTAGGGCTCCCTTGACCATTCCTACTCATGAATACACTTTTCCTTGCAGTATCCACCACGAAGATGGAAGGAAGAAACAAGGCTACCTTGGATCAAACCTGGTGAACCCTCCTCTCATCCCAGCAGTGGTGCAGCTTCTGACAACTGGTGCTTCAAAACGTGACAAGATCTAAGATATTAAAAACTTCACAATCCACTAAGGTTGGTCCTATAGGAAATGTAAGTGCAGCATTTCTCTATGCAAACCCAGTGCAAGCTATTTGTTCAGAATGAACTACAGACAGACCAGCACATTTATTTGCTTTTATTCTAAAATGCTTTGTTCCAACTATTTTGCTAAACCACTTGTGTGATTCTAAATTCTCCCTCCATCTGCCCCATTGCCTGAATACTTCATGCTCTAGTCACCCAAATGGTGGAAAACAACAGAAATTGCAAGAGCAAAAGTAAGTGAATTTTACTGTCCACTTTGGACTGCAAAGTCACAGACTCTCTAAGGACTAACAAAACAGCTGCCATCAGCATGTCTGTAACTTGCATATATCTACTACCATGAGAATTCAAATTTACATTTTTCCCAGAAAAATCAACATCTCTCCACATATTCTTTTCACACCTGCACTGTAAGAGACCGGTTTGTGGCCTCTTGTGGACACTTGCTCATTGCATGTCAGCTCCTCCCCATAATTAGCCTCCAGTTTGGCCCTGTTATTGCAGTGGATAGGGATGCACAATTTTAAAAGCCACTCCAGGCTTGGCAGAAGCTCTGCAAGTTCCAAGGTACTGAGCAGAGTCAAACAGGATTTCCCTAAGGATAGTTCTGAAGGCCCTTCTGAAGTACTCTTCCCTAAAAAGAATGTTGCTCTGCAAAGACCAGGGCTCTGCACAGGGGTGTAGAACATGCCCAAACACAGCAGCTGAACGTCAAGAAAAGACATCTCACCACACATGAGCTCGTCAGAGCCGTCGATGCAGTCCGGGAAGGAGTCACACTGCTGCTTCAGGAGGATGCACTGCCCGCTTGCACATCGGAACTGGTTGGGCAGGCAAATTGCTGCACAGAAAGAAAGGGAAAATCAGGTACTGACAGCACAGGAGCATTTGAACCTCTCGAGAAAACTGAAAGAAGTGAGTTCCATATTATGATTAGGTAGGCACCAGAACACTGCTGTGGGTAAACTGCAAGCCTGTGTATCTCTCTGGTTCTTCCTCCTTGTTGTTATACATCTTAATCAGTGGATCTAAAATAAAATTCTGGCCCCAGTATCTCCCAATCCTTTGTCAAATCAGTCCCGCAGGGGCAAAACCAAGATCAAATCAGCATGCATCTCTTAAAATACCTAACAAAGTGTAGCTGATCACCTGATATGTTAATAAAATGTAGTAATGTGGCATATTATAAAACCTTATGTACTCCATACCTATCTTATGTATACATAATAGATATATTATGTGCTGTAATATATCCTTGTTAAATAACTGCTAAATTCTTATCTATATTCAGGAACTTCTGTCTCAACAAAAAGGACTTGTATCTATACATTTCAAGAACAGAATCCCAAAGAGATGCTTGTGTTAGAACCATGACTTCAGGAAAACTGAACTTACTATCACAATCTGCTTCATCAGATTTATCTTGACAGTCAATTTCTCCATTACACCGCAAGTGTGCATCAATGCACTGTCCCTTCTCACACTGGAACTGGGATGCAGAGCATATGGGGCAGTTATCTTCATCACTCTGGTCATCACACTCAGGAAACCCATCACACCGCCATGCCATTGGGATACAGTCAATCTCTCCAGTTGCACACGTAAACTGGTCTGGGGAACAAGTTGGAGGTTCTGGAGAAAGAGAAAACAGATCAGATTTGCATATTCAATCTTTCAACAGAGTAAAAGTATGGCAGAGTTTGTCAAGAAAAGCACACTCATTCCTCCCCTGGAATTCTTCTGTGACCATATTAATATTTCCAGCTTCGAGGAAAACATGATTTTGTGTAGGGAATGAAATTTTACCAACTTTGTAACAAAAACTTGGATGCATGCTGATAGAAGAAGTTCGCTTCACCAGTCAAGCACTGAATTAAGGACAGGAGCTACAAATACTTACTCTACAAATATTTACTTTGTCTCTAACAGCCACCTTTTGAAAGACACTGTCATACACATAAATTCAAAAGAATACTCAATTTCTGATTGCAAACCAGATTCTAAACAATTCTAATCCCTGCAATCATATTAGCCTGGACCAATTCTTCTTTAAAAAAACTGACAGATATCATTAATTGGCAATGAATAGATCTAAAACATATAACATATAACTTCTACAGTATCTGTTCCATTATTTTTCCAGTGGCTTTTCCACAAAAAAATTTCCGAGTTAGTTATGAATTGAAAAATACATATTACGTAATACATTATGAATGGAGAAAAAAAAATCTGTATAGGACTGGTAAACATTAAGCTAAGTCCTCTTGCTGGAAAGTCTCTGGGCTGCAGGTCAGTGAAGGCTCAGAGAGCAGTCTAAGGAGCACTGCAGACCTGTTCTAATCTTATATTCTCTCACTACAGAGACAGACCACTTTAACTTGTGCACAGCCATTTTTACATTTGTTGAACCTAAAAAAGTTGGGACTTGCTTCAAATTTGACTTTTCATGGACCCCAAGATTCTGCTATCTCTCCTTTTTACATCCATACTGTTCAAGTTGCAGTGAGGCACTGATAGCATTAGGCATCAGCTACAGAGATGTAACAGTTACGCTCTTATAAGGCATCCATAGTTGCTTTCTTCAGAATGTCAGGAGACACACACAGTCCAGATCAAGAATCTACTGCAAAAAATGCTCCAAACTCTTACATACAGCAAGTTAGCACACAATTTTCCACCATTGTTATCAATGAAAGAAACAGACAATGGGCAAGTCTATTCAGTTGTTATCAGTAGCAATTAGTTGCAGTCAAAATGTGGGGGCCATCTCAAGACACCCCTGCAGCAATCACATACATTTCCACTGATTTGAAAAGGTGCTGGGTCAAAACCCTGTGACATAATTAAATCATTTAGCAGAGGCAGCCACTCCTCCCCAGAGCTGCTGTTGCCCAGTAATGTTCTGAGCAGATGCTTCTCCACTTGCATTAAGAGAGAACCACCTCATACCCTGTCTATAACAACAGTATGATCAAACTAGAGGTGTGCTCTGGCACTGGTAACACTCCTCTGGAAGCCCAGTGGGCTTTTCTTAAGATTCAGGCTCAGAAATGGACTTCACAAAGAACCCAGCATAAGGAAAGTTTCTTAGCTATATGAGTATTTTTTCTCCTGAGGGTGGTGTTAAAAATTCTAGAATTACATGCAAGCAGTTTTCAAAGTGCTGCTGTTTTTTATTCATTAGGGAGAGCAAGTTCAAGAATGAAACAAAAGCATAAACAAGAGCTTGAAAAACAAAATGCAAATAAAAATCAAAATGTGCTTGTGTTTTGAAAAAATTATTATTTTTTTAAAGTTCCTCATTTATGATTATTTGGAGGAGCAATATGAGAATTACAAATGTAGCCAGTGACCTGGCTGTAGATAAGATCAAGATGCCAGACACACACACTTGAAGGTAATTCTTGGATTACATTTTGATACAAGTGTGCTGTTTGGAAAATTCAAGAGGGAGATACTCTGAGAATACTTCTGAGATACTCTGGGAAATACTTCTGCATTTAAAGGCACATTTAAGGTTGCACTATGGTTGCACTTGGCAAGCACAAGCTTGTGTTAAAAAAACTTGACAAAAGCATTTGTAAGGATGTCCAGAACATGGACAAATGTTCTCCAGCCAACTAAGCTATTTTGAAACACTGGGTAGTGGCTGTTACTAAGACAGACAAGATGGGTTAAAAAGTTGTTGCAGGCCTAGTGAAAGATTAGAATAATAAAAAAAGACACTGAAATGGAGGCCTGTGAAGTTTTAGATTTATTGCTGAAGATCCAAAGGAATGGAATGTGAGACTCTCTCACTGTCCACGTTGTGCAACAACACCACAACAAGAAGTATAATTAGATTGATCCACCCTGCCCTCCCCATGTAACCACCACTACTCTAAAGCCACATAACGTGTTGTGGTCATGGGAAAGAAAACAGTTTATCATGGAAATGACTGTCCCATGGGAGCTCAGAGTTCAGCCAGAAAATGAAATCCACAGCAAAATAAATACATGAAAAGAAGTCAAGAGGACCAACAGTGCCAAACAACTTAAGATATAATGCCTCCCAAAAAGAAACAATGTTTTGTTTTGAATTCCCTCTGCAAGTGTAGTGTTAACAGTTTTTTAAAATACTAGTATGGTAAAAGGGAAGGCTAAAGGAAAAGTCTACCATGTGGAAAGAGGAGAGCTACCTTAATTAAAAAGAATCACAATGGAGCCTACATTTGATAAGTAGCTGTAACAGTGTTTCAGGCTACAAGGCCAAATTAATTTGAAAGACTGGAGTCTCATACTGTGGGAATCACAGACACAATTTCTGCTGCTAGGTCATCACAGGTTGATGCAACATCATCTTATAAACGCTTGTTTAAAGCACAAACATGTTACACCATACAATTACAAAAATCTCAGTAGAAGATGCAAGTATTTTAAGGTCAAAGAAAAATATTCTGCTCAGAATGAGAAGTCATAAGTGCCCAAAACCTCAAGCAGAAAACAGCTGGTACAACTACCAAAGACTAATTTAATTTATTGCAGCACAACATGTACAGAAAACAGTTTGGATTGGAATGCAACCTCAGCTGCCACGTTTTTGATACAAATTGATTAGCAGCGCTGTTAAACATAACTCACCTCCACATGTTAAGAGATTCTGTAGAAGCACAAGGTGCTCAGGGCATGAACATCTTGGAGTTCCATCCCCTTTGGCAATGCAGATGTGTGAACAGCCACCATTGTCACGGGAGCATGGATGGACAGCTGGTCAAACACAGAAAAAGAATATTATGTAGCATAAAAGAAATTATAACTATTGCTCGATAGGGCAAAATCAGAAACTACTCACAAACCACCATTGTCTGAGTAACCAAGATTTCCCAACAAACTGTTAGGAAGACACATGCAGGATTTTTCAGTTCAGTGCTTGAAAGCTGATTTATTTCTTCGTAAGGACTAAATTTCTCACAGTAACAGAGCAACCTGATCAAGTTGAAGATGTCCCAGCCCATTGCAGGAGGTTTGAACTGGATGACTTTCAAAAGGTCTTTTCCAACCCAAACCATCCTATGATTTGATCATATGGAGACCTTTCATGAACTTCTAAAAAGAATTTAGGAGCTGAAGTGAACTGAAAAGGTAGATTTGAGAAGGCTGCATTTACATCTTACCTAGATACCCCACCTGCATTTCTAGGGTAGCTGTCAAGAAATAATATACGCCACTGCAGAATGCCAGCCTGCAAACCCCTCAAGATTTCTCCTTCAAAGAGCTCTTAATACCTAGTGCGTCAGCTTCCCTGCTCCTCACAAAACTGCAACATAGGCACAAATATTTTTGGGCCTTTTTTTAAAGATAGGAAGCTATGCATTTGTGTTCTCAATCAGTTACCCAGAAGCACAGAGAGGTCCTAAAAGAACGATTTTTAATGAATGTTAGGTAGATACGTAACAGGCACAGAGATGGGAGGTCATTGTTTGATGACTCCAGCCCAACAGAGTCAGAAGAGACTCAGTCTCTTGCCTGCTTTTTCAGGCTGATAGCTGAGCATCTGCTGCAGCAATGTGTGGGGCTACAGCCTGTGTTATTTGTGATGTGGCTCAACAGTGTATTCTTTCCTACTGCTCAGAACAAGAAATTGTATAGGTACCATATTATCTCTGCCAAAGTTGTTTCCCAACTGTCCAGGCTTCTCAGCAACCTGCTTTCTACCTTTAATAAATTTATTAGTTTAATACAGTGTTTGAGGCATAAGTTGTTCACAGAAGTGCATGCATATATACCTGCATGTGCATATCTATATTTACTCCCTGTTGTAACAGAAATCACCTATGTAGAAATTTTTCAGCTGCAGAAGAGGATTCCTTTTCCTCATCTTAAATAAACACATGGGGTAAAAGCAAACCTTTTTTTAATACTGTTGAGAATTAAAGAAAAAAATCTTTTTGCTTCAGTCAGTATTACCTTTGAAATATACTAATATATGTGAAATGTGTGAAGTGGCACAGAAGAAGAAAACCTGGGTATTGCGAAAGAAAAAAGAACCTCTGGGTCATGATTACCCCATAGAATCTACTACAGTTTAAATGCTTATGTTACCTGATCTGTAACAGCTTACCCACACACACAAGTTCAAAAATACTTCTGGCCATCACAGACACTAATGCATGTGACACAGAGTGTTTGTTGTGAAGAAGTTGAATCACTTCTTCTGAAAATTAAAGCGTTATACACCAATGGACCTTCTCTATATAAGACAACTCATCACAGGCAACAAAGAGATCTCTGTTTCCCACATTTTGTTTGTGATTTTGTATTCTCTTTCACAATCCTGTTAAGCAGGAGGAGCTGTAGGTTGTCGCTTTGAGGAGTGACTACTTGAAGAGGTTTCTGCACTCTCCACCAAACCACAGTAATTTGGACCACTAGACCAGAAAAAGAACATCCTGCATGCATGATCCCTTTCAGATGTGAGCACCTAAAATGCTCCACCTCTGTTGGGAGAAAAATTCCACATCCACAGGATAACTCATTGTAGGAGCTTCCTCCCCATTTTGCCTCCCTCACTGCAGGTTTTTACATCATCCACTGTGCCGAGTCAAGCCAGTCATACCTTTACACAGGAGTCTGAAGCACCTGGAGAGAAGGCAAGTACAATCCGTTTGGCTCTTATTAGAGGTTTTTCCAAGACCTATTACTTGATTGTACTTAGAAAATTAACAGCCAGAATTTTAAGTAGCTTTTAGACTGAATTCAGTGTCATGTGAGGTTGTACAAAGCAGGTAACTCAGTGCCACAATATCACATGTTCTAGCTGTGCAGCAATAGTCCCCTTGATGAGGAGGAGAAATTTATTTCTCCTCCTCTCCTGCAATCCTGACTGGTCAAGTTGAAAGCATTCCATGGTTTATTTGAAGCCCACAGGCAACATTATTACAATATTCAGCTGGATGAGGACTTTGAGATGCAATGACCAACACATCAGATACTGGAACTCACAGAATTCTTCCATATCAAGCTCTTCCACAGCATGAATGCCTGTTAGGTGAGCAATTCGGCCTTGAATTCTAGTCCTTTTGTACCCATTCACTTTCTCCACTCTCTCAATCATCTGCTGCTGACGATCAATCCAGTACAAGTGATTCCCCAGCACCGTGAGTCCCATGGGCTGAAGAATGTTGGAGTCCTCCAGGGTCACGCGGTTGGCGCCTGAGACCAACAAAAACAAAGACTAGTTTTACACCAGTCGACTTCAAAATTATTCCTTAAAAAAACATCACAAAGCAACATCCCAGCTAAAACCAAAGCAAACCTTGGAGACAGTGAGCTACATGGTCATTGATTTCATCTGTCTCCACAGACCAAGGCTCTGCTTGTTCAGTCTGATCTCAGGTAAATGCTACCAGGCACCACATCCTGAGGGCACACAGATACAACAAGAAACCCAGCTCATCCTTGCACAGCCCAGCTGGTCAGCCAGCCATGTCCAGCCTCACACTGAAATCTCTGTTACATGCAACTGTGAGCACTCCCAGAAGCTGATACAGACTCAGCTCTTAGGCCAAAAGTTTTACAGTGCACTCACACACGGAGCAGTACATTTTTTCTGGAATCTCTAAGCAAGAGTGAAATACAACCAATTTAGTTTCACTGCCGTTACTCAAATAAAACATATTCATTATGCAAAACAAGAGGCAAGTACCAGACCTTGTCACAGCCTATGTGACAACCACAGATATATGATCAAAAAAGAACACCTCTTAAAAAAGCCCCAACTTTTTTTATTTAGTAACCCACCAGAAAATTCAAAGTTTAAGTGACTCAATATGCTCCTAAATAGGAACACTGTCAAATGCTCAGGCCCTCTGCTTTATAAAAACGTGTGAAAATCTGCTTTAAGCCAGTGAGTAAAAAAGAGGTCAAGTAAAAATGCATTTATTATCAGTTTTCACTTTAATTACTTGCAGTCTTCTACCACGCACTGCCCTACACTTAGTGTAGGGTTATTGCTTTTATTATTCTTTTCTAGGGTGAAGATCTTCCAAATTATTCTATTAATTCTCTGAAACCATTCTGACTCTGGGTATGCCTATGTAACTGGATATATTTGATTTTAAAAATGAAAATTTGAAACAAAATCACAACTTGGTGCTGCTTCTGCTCTCAATTAATTTTGAAACTATGACCTTATGTCTGCTTGTATATAAAAAATATAAGCTTTTCATATCTACACAAAAAGAAATTATAGAATCCACATAATAAAAATCCTATGAGAACTGGATCCAACTAATTTGCTGCTATTATATAATAATAAATTATCCAGATCTCAGCCAAGCACAAGAATGTAACATTAACAGGTTCTATTAGTTTTGCACATAGACCTGTTAGAGCAGCTCCAGAGGAGGGTCATGAAGATGACCAGAGGGCTGGAGCACCTCTCCTATGAGATGATACTTATAGGGAGCTTATAAAAAAAGAGGGAGAGCAACTTTTTATAAGGGCAGATAGTGATAGGACAAGAGGGAATGGTTTTAAAGTAAAGGAGTTTAATACCAACTTTTGGTGTAACTCCAACTGAAAACTTCCAGAACCTTGTAAAGATAACTGTTAGATGGATTTATAGTTCTTTCATCCCACTCTGAAAGTTGAGCACTGGACATATGAGGCTATTCCCTGATTTAGCAGGATGCTGTTTTAATCAGGGTCCAGCGCAAACTTCAGGAACCTCCATAACCATGTCACCTCTGCAAGCCTACAGTGGAATAAGGGTGTCTTGACCAGTTTAATTGGCATAAAGGATGCTATACACAATTTTGGTCCCATTTATTCAGCAGCCTTAGTTTATGTTAAAAAACTTTTCCTAACATATGCCCATTTCACAGTATTTTGCTCAGAAAATACTATTTAGAAGAAGTAATTCAAATCAGCACCACTTTGGCTCTCAAATTTCTTCTGAAGTTGTGATGCAAGAATGAAAAGCATTTTAAAATAAAAATATGCTGCTAACTCATTAAAAAATCAAGAACTCAGTGAACCAAATTACAGTGAGCTCAACTGGATCAAATATAACCACAGTTTTCTGGCTACAGATACATCTCTCTCTAGTTAATAAACATTGTCTTCTTTTAACCCTGTAGCTTCCCCCTGCGTTTATTTTACTTAAAAGCTGTGATTCTTTGGCTGTGACTGAGTATAATTTCTATATAATTTTACCTGGTGCCTCTTCCATCTTTCTTGGACACCACTCCAGCATACCTGCATAACATGAAGCCTTGCCATCTTGTCATTTTACTTTTAAATGTCTTCCTAGAGCACTTCTTTTATCACTAGAGAAGCCCCTCTCAATATCTCTGATGCATTTTGTGTTATGTGTCCCAATCTGTGACCTTTTCTTCTCAAATGAGGTTTGTTTCATAGGTCAAAGTCTCGTCTTCCCCTTATCTTCTTTTCTCCTACAAATTTTTGTAGGTTCTCTGATGCCTATTCTGGGCTGAACATTTTGTGGCTGCTCAGGCAGTTTGACAATACTCCCCTATTCAGCTTGGTAAGTGATGAAAGACATGGGCTGCTCTACCTTCCCATCTGCAGCTTCATTGTTTTTATCCCCTCTTTGGAAGAGTCTGACCTTGAGTCAGCTTTAGGTGCTCAAAAGCAAACTATCCTTGTAAAAAGGTGAACAACTTTCTGCAGTTTTAGTTCATTGCTTCACTGCAACACAAGGGAAGGATGTGACTACATGGCAAGAGTCACCAAAATTGGAGATTCAACCCTCTATGGCATGTACCAATCACTGTAACAGCCCAGCTTCTGTTCCTTCACACTTGCTCCCTTCTCTCTGCACTTCCTTTTATGGGTTTCACTTCTCATCATGGATGATGACAGCAAATCATGAGACAGAAAGTAGGACCATTGCATCCTCTGTTCTATACTGCTCACCAGAACCAATTTCTCCACTTCTTCAGCACTATCAAGTGCTTTTAAAGTCAATGGTGAGCTATACTCTCTAAGATCCATGAGGTGCTATTGCTTTGTATGTGGAGCAATGCTTTATATTACTGATGTGGGAAAACTGATGAGTTGACATCTCTGCTGTGTTGCAATAAGGCTATTTCAGATGAGATGTCTTATCACCCAGATTAGAAAAAAAAATTGTCCTTTCTTCTGCTTGTTTTTTTTCAAGCTACCTTGATTTACTAAGCTGTAAGCTCCAGAGAAAGAAAAATTGAAAAGTATGCAAACTTTTCAAACCATGAAGGAAAAAAAGGGGCACAGAGGAGGTGATTTAGGGGTTCCATGACTAACAACCCTTTCAGAACATATCAAAAGTCAAACGGCTGTCTTGGAGGGTGTCAATCATTACAGTCATGTCTATTCTAATTACATCAAAGATGGGAGCCCAGCAGCAATTGCTGTCTGTGACTGCCTACACAGAACTGACAACAGTGGAGATGAAAGTCACCAGGGTCAGCATCAAAGAGGGAATGATGTCCTGCACATGCTAACACTGTGCTGCAAATATTTAACTTCATACCACATACCTGACAGGTCACAGCTTTCGATGCGCTTCAGATCTGCATCCACCCAGAAAAGCTTTCCAAGTTTGTTGTCAACCACCAGTGCCACAGGTCGGATCAAGCCAGTTGTAAAGAGCACTTCTCTCTCTGTGCCATCCAGGGCTGCACGCTCAATCTTGGGAGCTCTCTCCTGCATGTTGGTGAAGTACATGTACCTGAGAACACAGACAGCACCACTGAACTGGGAGCTCCAGGGACAGGCAATGCCTCTTTGGCACAGCATCTTGTAACCCACACTGTAAGCAGGAATGGTTTCACAGGCATGGCTGGGGGGGCTGCTCCAGGTGCAAAGATCCAGAACCACACATCTGCTAACTGATACACTCAGCCTGAAATTAACAGGATTTATCTCCAGGCCATAAAGTGCCTCAGCACTGCTGCACCAGCAGCACTGCTCCTGCATGGAGTTGGGGGTTGTAAGAGTCTAGCACAGAGCTTCTCCAACTCTCCCTGGGTAAAGCTGTCCCCACTTACAAATCAGAGTCCAGAAGTTCTTTCTGACAGAAGAACATTAACCACCACCTCCTCTCCCCTTCTAGGTTACCTTTCCTTCTCAGCAAGTAAAATTTCCTACCTAACCTCAGAAAAGATTACAACAGAACAACTGAGAATGGCATGTTCCTGACATCTTAGTTCCATGAATTCTTTGTATCTCTCTAAGCCTGTTCAGTTGCAAACAAAAGCAGTCTCTGCCCTCCTTATGCATGGAGAAAAAAGGGTTTGTGCACCCCCATGATGAACTGAGACCTCTTCAAAGCAAAAGTCCACAATTTTTTCAGTGGTGAGTAACACGGGCAAACTCTCCAACAGCATGGGCTGCATTGCTGCATAGCCTTTCCTTATGGCACAAGGAGGTGAGGCAGCAGTCAGAACATGCAGCCAAGGGAGAGGTGGAAGAAGGAATTTCTGTAACCGTGGCAGAAGTTGTTGAAGATCACTCATTCAGCTCTCCCAGACAGTCACAGTGTTTAACACAGTGTCTTCCTCATTTTTCTTCCTTTAATTTTTAAATGGATTTAGTGTTAAGTCATTTGAAAACCTGACTAGAAAGGTTAAGAGTTTTAGAGATCAACAAACTCAAACTCCCATTTTAATGGAGAAAGCAGATAAGCTTTTATAAATACAAACTATATCCAAGTGACTTAGTCCCAATAAGATTAGAATCTTTCCTCTAATCCCCCTCTCCCCACAACAGCTTTTGAACTGTGCAGAGTACACTGGTATAAAACACCAGTCCGATAAACGCTCCAGACAGTCTCTGAGTACTACTGTATCCACGCAGTTGTGAAATGTTGTCATTCCACATCTGTCAAGCACATGGTAAGCCAT
Source organism: Trochalopteron elliotii (assembly GCA_024734555.1). Classification (NCBI taxonomy): domain Eukaryota; kingdom Metazoa; phylum Chordata; class Aves; order Passeriformes; family Leiothrichidae; genus Trochalopteron; species Trochalopteron elliotii. The sequence goes on from JANPWX010000102.1 coordinate 779,747, forward strand.
TTAGCAGTAAACTGGGATTTGAGCATCTAACTTACTAAAGAGAACAGTAAAGAGAACTGTATTTGACACCTAAGAAGGACCATATTTGACATCAATCAAACCAGAAGCAGAGAGAGAATCTGTTGAATCTAACTAAAATTGCTTTGCAGCAAAACAACCTATTTTCCTCCTGTGGGAAATCACTCTAGTGCATCCTACCTGCTTCAATTCATTTCAGATGTTTTAAAGATACCCATTACAGCAGAACTAACTTAAACATAAGGGGTTTAAGTGTTCAAGCTTTATGCTACTACATTATCAGGAATAGTTGTATCAAATTAGAGGCTCCTTTCTTTACCCCTGGAAACATTTGTTTTATGATGACTAAACATTTTTGATCCAGATTCTGAGGTGATACAGACTCTCTGGTTTTTCCTGTTAGGTGGCAGGGCTGTGCATCCACACAGAGAACAGGACAAGGTGATTTTACTTTGCTTCACCACCTGGGTTAGCACCTCACACATGGTTGTGAGAACAGAGGCAAAGGAGAGAACAGGAAGAGAAAGCTGGATACCTTCAGAACCCAGAACTGGATAAGCAGTCACCTACACCCTGAACAACATTCTAAACTTCTCCTTGTGAAAACAGAAAGATGCAGCACAAGATTCTCACACACAGAGCTGGCACACGTCCCTGGAGCGGTCTGTACAAGGAGCAGGAAGGAAGCTCACCCTCTCTCTGCATTCACTACGATGGCTCTGGGCCTGTCGTGGTCCCCTCGCAGCACCATCCCAATGGATTCACCGTTCAGCCGGTGCACGTTGACGGAATTTGTGGCCTCACAGGTCCAGTACAGGGTATGGCTGTATATATCAATGCTGAGGTCGTGTGGCTGCTTCTCTGGGTTCTGGCTTTGGTTTGGGGTACTCATTACAGTGAAAGGCTGCAAGACATGGGCAACGATTTCCAACCATTATTCTGATGATTGACTGAAGAACACTGATTGCACAGAAAGCATGATGGTTTAGAAACCCTTAAAACCACAATCCTAAAAACATTCAGTAATTCTCATACATAAATAGAATGTCCGTAAGTGCTGACAAGAGCAGTTGACAGTGATGATCCCTTGGTGTGGCAGATAGAAGAGGAAGGTCAAGTATAAAATAAAAGCAGACAAAAAGACTGACACAAAACTATATACAAGATGTACACTTGCCTGGGTGCCATCATCTTTGGCTCTTTTTATAATATTCTGGCGTCCATCCACCCAGTAGATCAATTTATCTAAGGGATCGTAATCAATAGCCTTGACGTTTCTCAGACCATGCATAGGCAGGATGATATCTGGGCTTTGTTGATCATCAGGTATCATCCTGCTGATGGCAGATTTCTGGCTAAATAGCAGGAAACTAGCTGGAGCTGAAACAAGCCAAAACAGAATGCATGAGAAAGTACAATTCCCAAAAAATATACCCCCACAGAAGAAAGAGAATATTTAGAACAAAGTCACAAAGAGATACTAATATTCACAATGAAAATTAAATAACTCATAACTGGAGATTTTTGCTATAAAAAATGTTTCTTTCTGTAGTTACAGAAGGAGATCAGGTTAAATCTGCAGGACCTGCCTTTCAAAAACTCACCGTTTTATTCAGTTAAAATTGCCTTATATGCTACTATGCATTAATTTTCTATTCATGTGCCATTTTTACTGGAAACTTAAGTTCCCACTGGACAACCAGTCAACTGGCAGGCTCGTAATATCACATGAAGGGAGAAAACAAAATTATATGTATTTCAAATGCATCTGCAAGTTGGGCAGACTACTTAGGAGTTAGACTACTTTACTGAGTGTTATTTTAGCTGACTTTATCAAGCATGGAAGAGAAAAAGACATTTTTTGTTGGAAATTTCTTTTCCACCCACCTACACACTTAGGTAAGGAGTGGGAAAGCTTCACTCACGCAGCTGAATCACCTAGAAAGCACTTCTGGTAAAACAAGAAAGACTAGACTTGACAGCACTGTCATTTCTAGGACTTGAAATACAAATCTTCACGCCTAGTACATGTCACAAAAATGGATATAAAATTCCATACTCTGACTTCATATTCAAAGATCACTTTTAAAGCCAGAACCTTTGGAAGACACTTAGGACCCCATTCCTTTTGCACCTGGGAGCCACAAGCCCTGAAGAAAACAGTAGCAAATAAAAAGGCTTACAACTACAGTTCCTGCTGTTGGGATCCAAGGTGTAATGAGCAGCACAGCCACACCTAAATCCATTTGGGATGGCAAGGCACAAGTGACCACAATGGCCATTATTCTGCACACAATCATTCAAGCCATCCTGACGAGAAGAATGGAAGACCAATATATCCATCACAAAATCCAGATGGCCCTGAATAAGTGTCCTGTTCTTCCCACTGGTCTTGTCTGCTCTTTCTATGCTGTGAAGATTCCAGTCTGTCCAGTAGATGTAGTCGCTGTACTGGGTTAATCCAAAGGGATGAGGTAGATCATCTGCTATGATTTCTCGTTCTTGTCCTGCAAAAACAAGGATAACCAACTAAAGGACAATTCCTGCGGCACAAAATGAAGAGTGTGACTGGCATGCAGAAAAATATTTTCCTTCCTTTTAAAATAAAACTTCATTTTTCCAAATTAGCATCATGGGATTTTTTATTAACTAGTATCTGCTCAAGAGGTAACATAAACAGCTGCACTCAAAAGCAATACCTTGATACCCTCTTGCCTACAGAGCAATTTGAAATTATGCCAGTGTATTGCAATCTTCGTATGTCTCATGCTTATCAACCCAAACAGACATTGAAAAACATATCCAAGAATACTATCAGCTCCAGTAATCATTTAGGCCAATAAAGAAGTCCATTAATATGCATGAAAGCAACAACAAACTTGAGATTCTCAGAGAAACTGCTATGAGAAATTATGGTGCTTCACTCAAGAAACAAATCTTTTGCAGTGCAGTTTAACATACAGCTATCCCAGGAGTTTAGGAAACCATTTGTTTGGCAGAAATCTCAATACTCCCACACTCAGTGGCTCAGCAACATTTACAACAGATTTAACACCTTCTAGGGGATGGTCTCTGACAGATGCCTTACTGAAGTAGATAAAGTCTTACTTCAAACCACCTTCCTGAACATTTTCAAGCATAAACCTCTATGAATCTCTGCCATCAAAGAAGATGTAATCTTTAGCAGCACCATCTCCTCCCGTCTCAAACATCCAATGCTAGACTCTACAGAACACTTCACTTTTCTTCCTCTGCCCTATTTTCCATTACACCAAGACTTGAGAAAGAATAAAATAACCATAAATCAGAACATGAGACCACTTTCTTACAAGCCACCAGACCTAAATATAGAGGCAACCCTCCCATGGAACTTTTAGGAGTCTAAATTCTCAAAGTTAGGGGTACAGATATCCTGCACACTCTCAGGCACTTCTTAGAGCAATTCTGGCCCATAGTGATGAATTCAGGAGAAAGACTCTCTTGAAGGAAGCAGATAAGTTGTATAATTGAATTTTCATAATAGATGAAAGAAAAGCTCCCAAAAGTGTGATTTTTTCCCCTGCTGTTTATAATATCCAAGATTAGCTGGGAGCAGCATTCACTCATCCCCTTCAGAGTGCTGTGATCACCCCTTAACTGATGAGCCCACTTGTTACAAGTCTACCTGAGTTTTTATAATCTGCTGAGTACAAAGACATTGTACGACACAGAAGTGCCTGGGCACAAGTCTATGGGGCCTGATGGGATGCACCCCACGGTCCTGAGGCAACTGGCTGATGAGGCTGGCAAGCCACTGTCCATCTTATTTGAAAAGCCATGAAGTTGAAAGTAACTGGAAAAAAGGGAAACATCACTCCTGTTTTTAAAAGGAGGGCCCAGGGAACTACAGACCCATGAGCCTCACCTCTGCGGCTGGGAAGATCATGGAACAGATCCTCATGGAGGCAATGCTAAGGCACATGCATGACAAAGGGGTGATCTGACAGAGCCAGCATGGCTTCACTACGGGCACATTGTGCCTGACCAACCATGGTGGCATTCTACAGTGGAGTGACTCCAGAATCTCAGAACTCTGATGATATGCACACAGAATGACACCTTAAAAATCACTCTAAAAAATATCTTTTCATAGATTAAAAAACAAACAAACAAACAAAAAACATAGTTGTAGTGAAATTATGTATATTGTCAATCAGAGCACATCCCCTGTATGTATAAATGAAATTCCATTTGGAATGGAAAACACGAGAATGTGTAAAGTTGTATCTGAAACATACACTGCAAAAGTACCTGCACAACCTTTCAGCCTCCATGAAATGCAAGAAATATTTTGATTTAGAACTAACATGATTGGTCTGAAGTCAGAAATAAGAGATAGTACTTCAAAAGAATATTAGTGTTCAGGCTAAAATGTCAGGGATGATTTACAATGAACCTGTAAGTTGTCCTCAGTTTGAGAACTCAGAGGCCATCTCTGCTTTGGTACAACACAATTTCACACCAATAGAGAGAAATGACATCTTATCTCACCACCATTATAGATCATCATACGGTTATTAATTTATGAAGGTTTTTTTTATTTTCTCAAACACTTAACCCTCCATTTCCAAGAAAACATACACACAGATTTACTATCAGTTATACTGTTCAAATTTTTATATTATTCAATCACTTTACTATGGCCAGTGCATATTTCTGTACTGGCTGGTATAATGTAACATTACATTACCCAGCATATTTGATGACTCAATCATGCTTGTGTCTAAGTCAGTCCAGTAGAGTCTTTGGTCCACATAATCAATAGTGAGGTCATTGGCACGCCCCACTTTGTCCACCAAAGTGATGCTGTTTGTCCCATCCATGTAGGCTCGAACGATCCTGGGTTTACCTCCCCACTCAGTCCAGTACATATATCTGCAACGAGAAGTGCAACAAAAACAGGACATCAGCCAGGTATAGCTGCATGCTTTGCCTTTCTATATTTCTTGACAGCACCTGAAAAAACAAAATAACCCACATGGTCATGTGCAGCATCACAATACTCCTTTTTTTACACAAAGGCAGAATAGCATTTTTGACAATTATTAATTTTTCATTGTAACCCATAGGACTGTGGAAGGTTTATTGCCTTTTCAAAGACACTGAAGAAACAGAGCTGTGCCAATTAACTTGTTACATACAAGAACAACCATACAAAGCTTTGAAAAACAACAGGGCCCTTACCCTTTGGTGGGATCAAGAGCCAGAGACCTTGGATTGTCCAAGTCCTTCCACACAAGGACCTGCCTATACTGTCCATCCAGGCGGGCGACTTCGATGCGATTGGTTCCAGTATCTGCCCAGTAGAGGTTCTTTCCCATCCAGTCTACAGCCATTCCCTCTGGATAATCTAGCCCAAACTCAATCACATGTTCAACAGAGCTCCCATTCATGAAAGCTCGGCTTATGGTCTGGAAAACAATGGTGTAAAAATATTACAGTGCTTATGGATACCCCAGTGAAATAAAAAAGAATGATTATCATGAAGTTTGGTGTACAAAAAGAAATTAGTACAAAAAACCCCACCCATCATTACTTTTTAAACAACTAACTTCTGTTGTCAAAAATGACACAGAAATTCTCAGGAGAAAAACACCTGAATTTCCAGAAAGTTAGTGGTTTCTGATGGCTAAACCAAGACATCTGAAAAGGATATGATTTTCAGAAAGCAGTATGTAGCTGTAGATTCTTCCTTGACCCCTCTCCCTCTCACATTTGCACACAAGAAACTGTTTTTAAAAGTTATTTAATTTGCTGTAATGTTTTAAGTCTCAGAAACACATCTCAGTGGCATCTAAATTAAATTGTTTCTCATAATCAGTCACCTGGAGCACATTTACTGATCCCATCTACATTTTAGTTCTGCACACTCACCAAAATAAGTCATAGGGCAAGGTCTGCACACACATTAAGTCACTCCTAACAGCACTGAAATAACCCCCAGGTAAACAGTAACTTCCAGGACCAAATACCCACCCTTGCTTATCAACACTGAGCAGTCTGCATGCCTGCCAATATTTCAGCTACTGATTTCTTAATAATTTGATACATGAACGTATCAAATGATTTAGAAATCAATATCAGTGAATGTGCAATGAATGTGAATGAATGAATGTGAATTTGTAAATGTCAAACCCTGAAATCAGGTAGCATAGTTTTTGAAAATGCATTCTCCCATAACCAGAGGCAGGCAGAGGTCAGGAAAGTGGTGGTCACCGAAGAAAAGGGAGATGACTATGAGTTCTGAAGTTATACCTGCTACTTAGCAGCTAGATGTGGGGGACAAGGGGAATGAGAACCCAGAGGTGCTGGAAGATACCTGGTATGTATATGAAAATACATTATGCTGGAAAATTCTGGAGGCAACAAACTAGTAAAATGTTTCCCAGTCCTGCACGAAGTGAGATGTACTCACTGATGCAGCTGAAGTAATGTGCTTTCCACTACAAATGGTTAAGATGTCCATAACTCCTGCTCTCCACGTGCTTGTGTGAGATTAATTTAGTAACTGTGTCTACACTACACTAATTTATTACATTGGCACTCTTCCTGAAGGAATGGTATCCACACCAAAAGCAGCACTGAAGCACAGCCCTCATTAGTCTTCACAGAGAGGCTACAGAAACTGCCCGAGCCCTGCAGGCTCCAAAAGTGACCTTTGCCATGTTATGGCTTGGGCACACTGGCAAGGAAACTCTGATTGCTCTTGGAAAACCTATTAAGAGTCTAAATAGAATAATTTAGCTCCAGTGAAGTGAATCTGTCATTTTCTACCATACATTTAGTTCACTTCAAAAGGCCAAGAAACTACACTGATGAGGAGCACAACCCTCAGTTTAGCACGCAGGTGGATGTGTACCAAACATCACAGGAAACGTGCTCTGGGGAACACACTGAGATACTCTCGGGCTTGGTTCTTCACCCAAGATTCAGGATGTTAAGAGTCCTTGGCCCTCTAAAAGCCCTGAGCTGCGTTGCAAGAAAGAAGCAGAGTCTCCAAGGCCTTGTTTGCAGGTTTCTCGTGTTGTTTATTATTTGATATCTCAGAATTGTCTCCACACCCAGCCGAGGTCTGGACAGTGGCTGGGACACGAGGTGACTGCCTGCTGATGGAGCATTGCTTTACTCTTATACAGATAACCACGTGTCCATTATTTACTATTTTGTGCCAATGTCTAGTGCCTATGCTAGAAAGGTCGTTGCTACCTTGACCCAATCCCCTTAAACTGCTTTGTGTCATCACCACCTCAGAAGATGGAGGACGAGGAAGAAGGAGAGGAACTTAGGGCAACACCTAAATCCTCCATTTTGTCCCCCATTTACCTCTAGTCTAAGAATCCTAAAACTACAAAATTTTTCACCCCGTGCTGTGCTAAGCTACTATTTTCACACCTTTGAGGTTTGTAATTCCTCTCTCAGTGTTGGAAGCCTCTCCCATGGACTAAAATCAAACCAGTGGCTTCCTGGGCTGTGTGCCAAGGTCTCCAACCCCCTTGGACCAGCTCCACACTCCCCTGTCCAGGGTTCAAACTCCCTTCCTCGGGTCCCAGGTCATCCAAAGGGATGCCCCGGACACCGACAAGATAGAACTGGGGGCAGGTGGGCCCTTAACACAGTGTGGAGGAGACTGGACACATTCCCTGGCTTTTTCAGTGCCAAGATGGAGGCACAGACTAACAGCAAACAATCCAAAGTCCACTTGCCAAATGTTAATACTGAGTACAATTGCCTCTCAAGTCAAAACTGGAAGAGGAGAGAAAACTCAGGGGGCTGCTGAACTCAATGTTTAAATTACTCTACTCTCTGACATAAAATCAGCTTTTCTATAGCAGATACATATATGGATGCAACACATCCAACATCCAAGATTTAGGCATTCGGTACAAGCAGACACCACTCTGGATTTTTATTTGAAGCAGGAAGATGCCTGTCACCCTACTGTGCATTCAGCAATGCAACTGTCTCCATCTCCAAGGGTCTCCTTGGATGCAATTCAATGACAACACTGGCAACTGCAGGACAGATCATGTAACAGAGACCTTTGTTAGATCAAAGTAACTGCTCTGTGGCTTTATAGTCAAGGAATTCACACGTCAGTAATACCTTCAAACTAACATCAGTCCAATAGATTCTGTTATCAGAGACATCAAAATCCAGAGCAGATGCTTCCTTGACTCCAGTAAGAGGAATAGCAACATCATTATTATTGGTTTCAAGGGAAATCCTATGAATTGCTGCTCTGCTTGTGAAAACTAAGAAGGCTTCAGGAATGATGCAAGTCTTCATGTCACTCAACAGCTCAAGGCCAATGGGACAGGCACACCTGGCCTCCTGGGGTGTAAAGAAACACAGATGGCTGCAGCCTCCATTGTTCTCTGCGCATGAATTAGTTCCTTTAAAAAAATAAATAAACAAAACAACAAACCAAAACAGATATTAGTGCATTGAATTAGTTCCTTAAAAAAGAACCCCAAAAAACAACAACTAAAACAAAACACATATTAGTGCATTGTGAAGGTAAAAGGGAAAGGGGAGAACAGGAGGTTGAGCAAGACACTCCAAGTGGATTCTTTCTGTCTACCCAGGATTATAAAGCTGGACCTATCCCTCCTATCATAGAAATATCATCTACAAACAGTTCTTCCTTGTCGCCCCAAAGATTAGATTCATCCACTGATGACAGATAATTAATTAGCTACTTTTCACCAAGTACTCCATCTTTGTATCTCTTTGAAACCACCAGCTTTACAAATGTTCAGTGATACAAAAGGGTGAGAAAAGAGCTGGATAATCGCAGTTCTTTCCCACCTGTTTAATTTAAAGCTGAGAAGATTCATTAGCAGAAGCAGTTCCAACAAGATCACCACAATCTCACACTTATTTTCTCATGTGATGGGGATGGAATGTGTAGGGGAAAGTAAGGACCAGCACATAAATGAGTGCCTCTCTCCATCTGCTGGAACCAAGGATTTAGGTATTTTAAGAATGCTGCCACACACACACACACAAAAAAAATTCTCAAAGATCAGTTTCAACCAGGGTTCTTTTCATTTCCCCTTTTTTCGGGCACACATACTTCAGACTGATGCCATTAGTCCATTTCAACTCTTCTCAGTAGTTTTAACAGCTGACTAATGAATCTGTTTATTGCTATGCCCAAATTCTGGTGTTCCAGGTAATTGGAAAATCTGTGGTGAACTGAAGCCAGGAGGTCCTGTGACACACTTGCTGCACAGTGCCAGCAGAGGACCTAAAACACTGGCTGCACTTTTCAGAGATGCAATGGAAGGACATGGAAATCCAGCTGCTGATACTTTGCTAAGGGCAAGTTTTAGTTGTTAAGATTTAGGTACAACTGAGGTGTTAAGAGTTAATATATTAAGTTCCACATGCTTTGGGGCAACATTGTAATGGTGACTGACTGTGCCTATACCACCCAAGAGTGAAAAGCATTCTGCTAACTGAACATCATGGGACTTTGCTCTGGAAGGAAAGAGCAGCAGGAAATAGAGCATTTCTGTGAGAATAATGATCCCTGCAGCATAGAGGAATAAAATCCTCATAAAAATTCAAAGAGTGTAGTGAAAGCTGTGGAAGATTTATGTCACTGAAACCTGGGAGCAACTTCTTTTGCAACACTGTATTTTCCCAACTTCAGAAACAATAGGTGCCCTTTTCCTTTCAAACACATCAGATCTCAGTTATCCTCATAGCAAGTGATCAACAGCTGCTTAATGAAAGCAAAGCCACATAAAGACTCCTACAGACCCGTGCTATGCTGCCCATGCTTACCAAACACTTTGGTGACACTCGTTGCCTTGAGGCCCATTAAATCCGGCAGCTGATCAATAATGATGTCTCTGCTGGCCTTTATCTTGTGAACTCTCTCAATGCTTCGTCTCTGCCAGTCCGTCCAGTAGATGTAGTCCCCCAGCAGTGTGAACCCAAATATATGTGGAAGCTTGTCTTCTAAGAGGGTTTTCCTCATTGTTCCATCAACATTTATGACCTGTGGTATGCCCAAAGGAAAAAAGGAAAAAGTAATCTTCTCTAATGTGGGTACAATTAAAACGGCAATATCAATTGTGTTTTGAACAGCTACTGCTATGCAATAACCTCTTGAAACTACCAGCATGTCCTTTTCATGATCTGTGATTGAGATTTTAAATAGCCTCCTTTCTGCTATTATTTGGAAATTGTTTATTCATACTTATATTAAACCTGTACCTTGTAGGTGATTATGCTCCCTTCACCATCCAGTGCTTCTATTTTCTTGTGATTTAAGGATCTAACTTTTAACTAAGTGTTTGAGCAATATTTATTTTTTATTACAAATATCTGTAACTCTAATGTAGTGTAATATTAAACCATTAAATGCCTAAATGTGGGTAGTCGAAATCAACCATCACTTTTACCACAATTTAATAGAATTGTAAGGCTCTGTTCATATATAGTAAACAGCAGAAGCATGTAAAATTCATTTGTTAACATGGCCAATGACAATTACCACATCTTTCTAAACTAACATGTGAATTTCAGTACGTTCACGCACACACAGTAGATATCCAAATAAATTTAAATATGAAATCTCTACTTTAAAACCGTACAATACTCTGCAAATTTGTGATAACAATATGCATTTTGATTTGACATAAATGAAAGTAATTTCCCCAAGTTGAGCCTGTTTTGCCTATGACAGTAACTGCTGAGTGATCTCTCCCTGTCCTTATCTTGATCCATGAGCCTTTCATTCCATTTTCTCGCCCCTGTCCTGCTGGGGACTGAAGTGACAGAGCTGCTTTGGTGGGCATCTGGCATCCAGCCAAAGCCAACAAGCCACATGCACTTGATTTTCTAGCTACCACCAGCCAAACAGCAGACGTGAACAGTCAGCTACTGCTACACTGCACCCACCTATGCTGTGCACAAAAATCATCGCTATAACAGATGTGAATTTGAACAAGGGCTACAATGTACACCTCTGGACTCCTTCCAGACAAAAAGCCTCCTGCTGGAGGCAGTTAAAAATAACACTGGCATTCCTGCAAACTGAGTTTCAAGGGAGCTTTGTATCAGCCCATCAGCTTATGATTCTTCCACTGCTTGATGGAGTAGCAGAGACTGAAGATTAGTATCTTTTTATTTTGTTAAGCTAAATAGAGTACATTAAAAAAAAAAAAAAAAGCTGCATCGGTGGTTAAAAGCCAAATGGTTCTTCAATTATGTCACTACATCATGTCCAGGCAAACCCCAAATGCTGACTTATTTAGAACACTATCAGTCCCACAGGCAATACTGCAGGTTCAAAAGTTCGTCACACATACTCAGGTGCTGGAGCCAAACTGGTGCCACACTAAGTAAACAGGACACCCTTTCCCTTACAACAGTGCATCAGCAGGATGAGGATGGAACTTTCACATTTCCATCTACTTTTACAGAAATGGACAGCAGAAGTATAATTCAAATACTAGAGCTGCTGACTAAAATGTACAGGAGAAGATTGAATTCAAGGATGCAGACACATTTATTGAAACCCATGCACAACTGTGGATGTTGCAGACAACACCAAGCTGTTGAACTTCAGGAACCTTGTGAGATTCAACAAGACCAAGTGCAAGATGCTGCCACCTGGGTCAGGGCAAACTCTGGTATTGATACAGGCTGGGGTACAATGTGATTGAAAGCAGCCCTGCTGAAGATGATGGCATGCTGGTGAGTGAAAAAAATCTCCATAGGCCAGCCCATAGCCATGTGTACTCATGGCCCAGAAAGTCACTCATTTCCTGGGCAGGATCCAAAGCAGCATGCCCAGCAGTAGAGAGAGGTGATTCTCCCCCTCTGCTCTGCTCTGGCAAGGCCCCACCTGGAGTGCTGCATCCAGTTCTGGGGTCCTAGTACAAGAAAGACTGAGAGCCAGTTCAGAGGAGGGCCACAAAAATCATCAGGAGGCTGGAAGACTTCTGCTGTGAAGAAAGGCTGAGGGACAAGAAGAGTTGTTCAGCCTGGGAAGAGAAAAGACCTTACTGGTGAGACTTTGCTGCTGCTCTCCCAAATTATAAGGCTGTTCAACACAGCAGGAATGGAGGTTCAAAATGTGGAATCAGACAGCAGCAAAATGTTTAATAGCTTATATTTTGGCTAAAAAAATGACAGAATAAAAGTTCGCTGTCTCCCCCTCCCTAACACTCCTCCCTGATACTACAGGAGGAACAGGAACACCTACAAATCCAAGCAGGCTTCCCTTGGATGCAGAAAGGGCAGCTCTGACTAGGAGGATTTTTCTGAGCTGAGAGCAAATGAGCCCTCTTAAGTGGTAGTTACTTCATGGCAACAAGCAGGGAATGCTAACTCTGTCCCTGAGATGATGTTACAGTAGGAGCCAGGGCAAAGCTTGAACAGGGAGGCATCACATGCAGGTCAATACAGGTACATGTACACAGTCTTTACTTCAAATTTTGCTGCCATCCACCTTCCCAGAGATGCAGCTCCACTCTAGCTTATCAAATGAAACCACAAGGATTCAAAGCAAAAATCTACAAACAGGCCTCACAATATGGCCAAAAGCACAATTCCTGTTATTAAATCAGCACTTCCCGTTTCTTCAAAGGGACTGGAATAATCCCCTAAGATCTTTACCCTCTCCTTTCCAAACTGAAACATCTTCTCAACTAAACAGACCACTAGAGTTCTGTGGAAATAGCACACCATGTAAATATTTACTATGTTGTTCTTCTACTGGTGATATTGGGACTGCAAAAATCTTTATAATGTATATGTACAACATGGATGAAAGACAAGAAAAGATAATAAAAAACCATATTAACTCATCTTTTAGTATCTGACAACTAAGATCTGCTAACTGCAGACAAAAGGGAAGACTCTAAGGTACAATCCTTATAATTTAGCACAAACTGACCAGAATAGGCTTTACTCTACTCAGGGTTTTCTTTTTCTCTCTGTAAGTGATAAATGGATCTCAAAGGATAAATGAAACACTAAATGTGTTGTGCTTTACACACGAAACACTGAAAGCTCCCCTTGAACAGCGTCACACACTGAACACCCCTGATTAGTCTCAAGACTTCAATGACAAATCTCCTAATGAGGCCTTGCCAAGCTCAGCTAAAATCTGTTGTGGGCAAAGTGAAATCAACATCAAACGCCTTAATGAACTGAATTACACAAAAAACACGAGAAGGTGGTAAGGTGTGATTATTTTTTTTAGATGCTGCTGCAATGTATGCAAAATGATTTTACAAATATTTCTAAATATAACACTCAAAAGCTCTTGGCTCTTTGAAGAAGATTAAAGTAAAACAATGCAATTAAATTCTACACATCAGCATGATTTGTGTAGTCAAGCTGTATTTCAGGTGCATCTATGAAAAAAATAGCTATTCAGCATAGATACAGGACATCTTTTGACAGAACAACAAAGAGACCTCTAAGACCTTACCCCTATATTTCAGTCACTAAGATAAAACAAAATTTATTCGGTTGCTAAAGACAAAGATGTAGTCAAATGGAAATCAGTTCTTGGGCTGAGACAGATCACTGTGTGAGCAGACACAGCAAGTTGGCAACAGTAAAATGACATGACTGGCACATTCAGAAGACTTGTGTGGTGGGCTTGGAGCTCTATGGGTCTAGCAGATCTTGTGGAAAGCTACACTTTTGCTGTGAGAGTGACTGAGAACTGGAACAGGTTGCTCAAGGAGGTTGTGGAGTCTCCACCATTGGACCTAGTCAAAAGTGATCTGGTAATGGCTCCGGGCACCCATCTCCAAGTGACCCTGCTTGAGCAGGGGTTGGACCAGCTGAGCTCCAAAGGTCCCTTCCAACCTCAACACTTCTCTCAATGGCTTCTAAGGATTCTCACCAGCAGACTCTGAAATGGTACCTCAAGTGAACATACTCAGCCTTCTCTGGCTCAAGAAAGAACTTGTGAGACAGATCAGGTAGGCAGCATGGAAAAGAAAACAGGAAAGTCAGCAGGGAAAGAAAAAGACAAAGAAAAATGGAATGACATAGCAAACTCCTAAGGGTAAAGAAGCTTGCCCCAAAAAGAGAAGAGTGAAGCAGCTGTGAGCAGTTTATACCACAGTCTATATTCAGCTCAGTGTAAGCCATTCATTAATATTTCCAACTGCTGAAACACAGTCACCTTTCATCGATGCTTTGGGATAAAAGCAAACACTTTTTTTTTTTTTTAAATGTCAGAAGGAGCTAATGTCAGGTATGTATTGGCAGATACTGGCAAGCAGAAATGGAAATAACATTCAACCAAACAGTACCAGAATCCATATATCGAAAAAGAAGAGATGGATGGACAACAGACATATCTGGTCATTTTCCACAGGATGGGCTGTTTGAGTCTCTCAGCAAACTGTTACCTCTAACACTTCAGCATACTCCAGAATTTGTAAAGCAGTTCCTCATGGTTGTCCTTAGTTCTGCCCCCCTTGACAATATTTTGACTACCTGGTAAAAGCTGCCCCATAAACAACATTCATCAGGTTTCTATTGCTACATTTCACAGATTAGTTCTACACATATTGTGGCTCTTCTTTCAGACAAGTTTTGATGATGACATACATCTGTATCATTATTTTCTGAATTTTTACATTGCTTGGTTGGTCGCAGTTCCAAACTATCATCACCCACCTACATTCAGAGCAGGCTATGAACCAAGAGAACACAGAGAATCAATCCCAATGATACTGTGAGTGCAACACCCCTGCTGAACTGTGAATACCCATTTGTTGCTTGCAAATTCACATAGTGACCCATCACCACCCTTTTCTCTCATATTCTTTTCCTTTCTTTAAGAGACATTTCTCACTTCTCACTGAAGAACATGTCATTTTACCTTGCTGAAGACACAGCACCACAACATACTCTATGGCTACACAGACGAGCCTTATTCTTACTCATAATACAAAAGCCACTTTGAGATGCTCAGCAAAGAAAATTCCAAAGAGGATCACTGAATGTCAATACTTTTTTTTCTTGACAATCTTCCTTCAGAAGTACCTTTGCAGTCTCCTAGAGCTAAAGCACAGCAGTGGTGGCAAACCATCCCTGGTGCTGGGCTCTCTCTTGAAGCTGTGGTGGTGGCCTGCCATGTCTGTCAGGGCAGATGTGCCAGTCCTTAGACAGGCAAAGCAAAGTAGGTGGTGTGAAATACCAAATTACAGCCATTGGTAAAAGAGCCCACATTCAGAAGTTTTTCTGACAGTCTTATAACCAAAATTCTCTACTATCTAGCAATGCCAGCTTCTTGACAGAGTAGTCTAAAACTTTGCTCCAAAGGCAACGACTCCAACATATTTTCTTTATTGCTTTGTTCTGTCTCATGCAAAATAAAATCTAGGCTTATAAATTAATGTAAGACAGTTAAGTAGTGACTTGTTAATAACCCATAAACCAACCCAACCACCTACAAAGATGACAAACACAACAGAATATAAATCTACAGGATAAAAAGTGGTAGTTCATAGTGATCCACTATTTTCTCTGAGAATAATATAAACAGAACATATTCTTATCCTTGTACTCATATCATCATATGTGAAGCAGTTGCAGTGTTGATCTGTTCATATTTTTCCATATCAAATCACCATCACACCTAGAGTTCTCTTAGGACTTCACAACATTTTTTTAGTTCCACAGAGAGTATTGCACTTTCAGACTTTCCAAAATACGAGCACATGAAATAGGCTCTAGCAGACACTGATAGACGGATGAACAATTTCTTGCTGCAAAGGCTGTGTTAACATGACTGCAATTTTGAACCTGCTTATGTTTTACAAGCCTCTTCTAGGAGTAGCTAATGCTCTCCATGATTTACATCAGCCTGGCATTTCCAGAACTTTTTTCTGTTTACAGGATATCAGAGGATTAAGGGTGCAGCTGGTCATTTCTGTAACTTATCTCTCATAAGCAGGAACACGCTTCAAAACTACTTAAAAGGGGAAAAAGTTAAACACAAAAATAATTTATGGCAACTGGTGGCTAGACCCTAAAGCATGCAGAAACTACTGAATTAGTATTCCAGTTTTATTTTTAGGTAGAAGTTGCTTATTTAATGCACCTGAGGGAAATTCTACCTTCTGTAAATACTTTTTCATTCTCAAATTCTGACCACTGTGAGTTTAAAGGGGTATGCAACAACTCTGAAATTTAGCTAACACCCATTATGAAAACAATATGCCTTTTCAACTTCTAGATAACCAGTCTGGGAAAGGTGAAGAAGAATTTAAACTTTTTACAGGAATATTTTTAAAACTCATGTATCTTAGTTTTTCCCCACTTCTCTCCTGATTTTCCAATACTTCCAAGGGACCGGAATAATCCTGCAAGATCTTCCCTCCTTTCCAAATTCAAACATTTTCTCAACTCAATAGACAGCCAGGAGTCTGAGGAAATAGCACATCATGTAAATATTTACCATGTTGTTCTTCTGCTGGTGATATTGGGACTGCAAGAACATCTCTAATGTATATGGATGACATGAAGGAAAGACATGAAAAGAAATGCAATGAGCTTGATATGAGAAAAAAAATTGTGGTAAACTTTTGAGTCCAAAAATCAAATCAGCAATTTCAGCAGCCAACTGGAATTTCTTAAAAAGCCAAAAGGATGCCAAAAACAGCAGCTACAATAGATCTTGACATAGAAAGTGGCACCAATACTGGTCAATCTTTCCAAAGGAAAAACCTGTCTCCTGTCCAATGTTACCATGCTTAACATTAACTTGCAACAAAATATAAAGATAAATGTAGTATGTACTACTGCTATTTTAATCCTTTTTGTTTCCTTACCCCAAAACATGTGGGGTTTAGTGTTTTGTTTTTTTTTTCCAAAATGATCTTTTATGTCACAGACAATGAGAGGTTCCTGAACAATTGATTGAGAAACACTGGTCGAGTCATGCCCTCCCCCTCCCGAGGCTTTACAATGCAAGGTCTCCTGCAGTCAGCCTCTGTCCACAGCAAACTGAGATTCAGCTACTGGTGTTTTGTCCAGCACAGTGGGACCTCTTGCTCAGAACTCAACTTCTTAGCATTGCCCTGGAGAATCATAACAGATTCTTTTTCTCAGCCTCACCACAGTGCAATTATCTGAAGTCACTTGTAGCTCTTCACACCCTCTTCATACCGTGCTAGGCACACACAGTGCTTCGAAGAGCTCAGTAATGAATCCCTCATGCTCTAAGTCACCACAAGTGTCATGCACAGAAATTCCACTGGAAGTCAAAAGTTAAAGAATAGACCCCAGATTAGCTGACATGTCCATTTATGGCACTACACCTGGAAGAATGGATGCTTTTATCCTCACGTAAAAACCTATTAGCCAAGCCTCATGTACCTTCCTTCATTATTCCTCAGAAGCTGAATCAAAGTTCTATCATTAAATATTTCTATTGAGGGAGACATGAAATATTAATTCAATACAAACACAACCAAAGGCAGCAGACATGCAATGCCACCTTGGAGGGAGGCAGTGAAAGTCTAAGGACTCCGGTATGCATTTACAAACATTCATTCCATTCCTCATCTCATGAAGCTTCCTGGCACAAGCAAACAACAAATCTAATAATTCCCTTCTATTTGTACCATTTATAGAAACTATATTGCAATAGACTAATCCAGTAAATCCAGTCTTACATACCCCCATGCAGGGTGTATGTCAACAAAGCAGAAGGAAAAGCCATGCACAGAAACCTAAACCAGGTTGTCCATAGTCAGCTGGAGTATCTACAGCTGCACAGAGACCAGGGTACCACACAACTTCACTGCCACCTCCTGCAGAACTAGCCCAGGTGCCTCTGACAGCTGAAATGTGTCTCCCAAAAGAACAGATAATGCCAAGGCCTCCTGCCTTGATAAGAGCCTGCACTCTACTGTCACTTGGGATAAGCAACACTGTCAATCATATCTGAGATACTATTAACATTAGTAAGTTCTGCAAAGTAGCATTCAGAGAGTTTATGGAAAAAATGCACTTACTAGATGGTCTCCAGTCCCTGCAAATGGTTAAAAAGGCAAAACATTTAACTTTTAGCCAGCACAATCTTGATCTGTTTTCAAAAGAAAGCTATCTTCCTTATTGCTAAGCCTGGCAAGACAGACCCTTAGAGGATATTCTGAAGCTCAACCCACAAGGCTCCCCACAGGAAACCAAGTCCTGCACAGCTGAAGGTCCTGTCTCTGATGACTGTGGTACAGAATGTATTCTGTGGTGTCACATACTGAGGGCGCCACTACCCCTGCAGCCAAAACCTGCAAGTCTCTGGTGGGGTAAATGTAACACAGGAAGATACTCCACTACATTGCTCTCTCTCTTCATCAGCCCTCTCTGGAGGTCAGACAGTCACATGAATCACCCAGAATGTTACATTTTTCATGTAGCTCTCACAGTTGCACAATCTAACTGACCCACTCTGAGGTGGCTTCTTAAACACCCCGAGGTTTCTGACAATAAATCCAAGTAAGGTTGCTCATTAAGAGCTTCCCAGATCAAGCCAACATGAAATAGTGGAGTCGGAAGTTTAGTTGAAATTTAGGATGTCCTTTTAGCTTACAAGACAAACTTTTAGGGCATGATTTCCTGCACTCCTACAAAAGTAAATGAAAGAGGTGTATTTAGCCTCTACTGGTAAGAGAAGAGCAGACATACACAACATCTTCAGGCAGTCAGCTACAGTCAACTGCAACTTGCAAGCTGCTTCTCTGCCTTTATCAGGCTAGTCTAAGGTCACACTTAAGAGTTCTAATCCAAAAGAAAAGTACCTAAGAGTCCCTTCTATTTGAAGTTGAGTAATTAACTCAGGTATCAAGAAGATGATTTGGTTTTACAGCTCAAACATTAGACAAAGAGGATCCCAGTGTGTAGCCTCAAGTAAGTCACACCATATCTCTGAACATTATTTCTACACATGCATGAAATGGAAAAGTTTTTTTCCTCTTTTCTGAACCTTGCCTTGTCTGTTCAAACTGCTTCTCAATACCAAAGGATGGAGACAAGATAACACACCCTTCAGAGCACAGTTTAGAATTTGCAGGCAGTGCTGCTCAGTCCAGCTCAAGCAGATGCCACTCCACCTTCAGCCCCCACTCCCCTGTTCACATTGACACTTTCTTGCCATGCCAGCACAACTACTCGCACGGCAGAAAATGTATCAGACTGAAAAGTATAAACCTTTTTGGCTGGTTATTTTTCAGCTGGATCAGTTCCCTGCTCTGTTTTTCCACACAGCTGCACAGACTGCTATGCCAGCCAGGACAGAGCAGGAACACACTATGAGAGAGGAAGGGCTGGAACCGCCTTCAGGTAGTGAAGAACTTGTGTAACAATAAAACAGTAAATAATTGATGACTTACATGTTACATAGTTGACAACCTTACCTTGGAGGGCTGACATTAAATTAGAAACCAATCATAAAGCTTGTGCTCTCTTAATCCTATGCAAATGCCTCAAAAGCTCATATTTAATATGAAACCAGCATTATCTGACAACACTTAATCCCAGGTAAAAGGGGCAAAACACAACCTGTGCACACGACTGAGCCACCCACAGGGTATGTCAGCAAAGCCAAGCAATGAAAACTGACCCAACACCAATCTCACCTGCAATCTGCCAACTAATGACTTCCTCTCTGAATAACTAAAATCCAAAACACCACACTTGCTTTCACATTATTTGTTATGTATGAAAGGTGAGGACCCCAATGACAGGGAGAAGAGCACAGCTTTTTCACCTTGAACTTGAAGAGGAGGCAACGATTCCACCTTCTTGCCTTCCAAGATTTGTCTTTCTGCCCTGTATTCCCCTGACTGTGCAAACACTGGACTGGGGTAAAACCTCATCTTACACAGATTGCAACATGACGCTTCCAAGTCTAGAAGGCTTCAGAAGAAAACCAGGATTCAGTTTTAAAGAGGTGGGGATGAGAAATCTACATTTTAAAAATAATCAATTAATGGCAGTATTTCTCTCCCTGAAAGGCAGCACAACTGAAAACCTGCTACTACAGGAGACTGGATTTACATTAGAAGGACAATGAAACAACAGCAACTACATTTTCACTGTTTTGGATTGGAGGGCTTGTTTTTTCAAGGATGTTTATTTCTAACAGAGTTCTTTCTGTAGCTGACAAGCAGCTGCTCCCATGGCAGCTCAGGCTAGAGCAAGAGTGATAGAGCACTAGATGAAAAAAATAAAGCATTTCATGTGAGCCACAAACACACTCCTCTAAGAGTATATTTTAATGTAGGTAAAGGCAGAAATGCTGATGACTCAACTTCTATCTCCCAGGCATCCAAACTATAGGGATCAATATTTGCCCTGTCATGTCAAGGGAAAGCCCCTGAGCTTAAAAATAACTGAAAGATGAGAGAGCTATTAAGGTAAACAGCATATACACACCCAGCCTCTCTTCTTCTGTAGATGCCTGGCTTGGTTCACTGTCGGAGTTAGAAACTAGGACCAGATGGACTTTGGCCTCAGGCCACATGCCCTTTTAAAGTTCTAAGTCAGTAATTTAATAGAAAGTCCTGAAAAGAACAAGAAGCAAAGCTGACTTAGAAATAAAGGCTACAAATGATCATCTGAGGAAAGTATTTCCTACCTTCTGATACTAATTAGGAGGGGAAGAATCTCCAGATTGGAATCCTCAAGGCCCCTGAGGTCAAACATGATTTTAGCAGTACTCAAGCTCTTAAAGGAAAGAGAGGTATCACAGGAGATCACCAGCAACACCACTGCTCCTTGCCGAGATCTTACAAATGCCTCTTCAAACCATACTACTCTCAAGTGCAAGAGGAGAGAGAGCCTGAACTGATTAATGCCAACCCAAAACTGTGTCCCACATGAACAGTAGACAGAGTTTTTATCTAGAATGGACATGACACTTCTGGTTCATAATGCATTCAACAGATAGAGAAATAAGAGGTGAAAAGGCCAAGCCAGTGCTGTCCAATACTGCAGGCTTTGAAGGAACTCCACCAAATATGATATCCATATGCAGCAGTGAGCAAAAAAGCATCCAACCTGGATGGAACTTACATCTGTTAAAGTAACACAATCATAGAATGTGAAGGGTTGGAACAAAAAACCATAGCCCTACTACTGCAGTTGTTCATGTCATTATCTTTAGGAATATATGGCATAACACTGCTGCTTTTTTTTTTTTTTTAAGCAGTATAAAATCACATATTCTAAATTAAACAAAACTATCTGCACTCATGTTATCAGTATACTTTCCAATACTTGTACAGAAAGTTTTCAATTTATCAGAAGCACATGCTTAAGCTTTATTTAAAACTGATGGACCTTCTGACAACAATAAAAAAGCTTTAAGGAATCGCTGGTAAGCTGCCTATAAGAACAGGCAAAAAAATTCTAAAACAGTTCATCTCAGTAACACAGAATGAAGGCAATGCAAACTTTTTTCTCATTTCTTAAGGAATTAAACACAAGTCTATTCTCAGCTTAGAAGAGGCCAATGGCAGAAAATTAAAGACGTTGCAAGGGTATTCACAGAAGCCTCCTCAGGAGTCAGATACCCAATATTAGAAATCATATTCTACTGGAAAATTAGTTTAAAAGCTGTTTCTGTGAAAATAGTTACATAATCAAAGAATGTTTCCTGAAAATACTTTTGTGTAAAAAGAAAAAGGAATCTTATCATTTTTCAGCCATGAGAAACTGAAGCATGGTAATTCAAATAGTATTATTTCTTCTCAAGTTAGTACCTCTAGAAATGCATATGAAGACTTGTAGCTCTCTTTGTTTGCTTCTTGAAGGGGTATGTGAATACAAGAAACTGGTTCTCCTGGATCTTGTTCCTACCAGTGCAACACTATTTGATACGCCTAGGAAAAAGTTCTTAAATTTGATTCTCCTCTTGCTTTGGATTAAAAGCTAGAAAAGCCAGTGTTGTTCCACAGGTATCTAGAAGAAGTGTTAAGTCTTCTTTTCCCCAGGTGGATGCTTGGCTCCACTTGAGAAAACTGAAGCCATCAGTAAAGGTTTAAGATGCTTGTTTGCCTCTCTTAACACAGCTGAGGTTATAAATTTATTACACAATAGTCCAGCAACTTCATGATCATTTTCAGCCACTGGAAGAGTCAGTTCAAGAACCTTTCCTACCCATCAAACTTTGCAGCTCATTCTCATTTCCTCCTCTGCCAGCACATGCCTTTCTGTGGCTGTACAGCCAGACAGACTAAGAATTTGATTCAATATAAGACTGAAACTTGTCCTGTCCTCTCTCAGCTACAGTGCTGTGTGAATAAAGTCCAGGTTAAGTAAGGCAACCTAAGACTGAGCCACTCTGAAACACAAGAACAGCACATTCTTTTCTTGAATTCCAGTTTCAGACTTCCAAAACAATTGAAAGCTGTAAACTGCTTAAAATGACAGAAATATGGTAAAGAACTACACCTATTGGCCATTCATTTATTTTTGTGGGTGTAATGCACAGTACATCTTATGAATACAGGTAGCTTGATTACCCTTGGACAAAGCATTCATGGAGAAACTTGAGACCCACATAACACTACCTTTTCATGTAGCACCTTTTCTGTGGCAAGGTCAACGACTATCTACACAGACTGTACCAAATTATCCTGCACAGGGCAAGGAACCTGCACAAGCTGGATGCCACCCAGCTGGAGAGAAGGAGAAGGATCTGGCGGTCCTGGTGGAGAGCAAGCTGAATATGTGCCCTTGCTGCAGGGAAGGTGATGGTAATCCTGGCTGCATCAGGAGTGCTGCCAGCAGGCCATGGGAGGCAATCCTCCTCTACTCAGCAGAGATGAGGGTTCCCCTGGAGTACTGTGTCCAGTTCCATGCTCCTCAGCACAAAAAGATGTGGACATGCTAGTGTGAGTACAGCAAAAGGCTACAAAGGTCATTAACATCTTTCTTATGAAAAAAAAAAAGCTGAAGGAGATGTGTCTGTTTAATCTGGAGAAGGCTCAGGGGGAAATCTCATGAATGTATGTAAATACTTGCAGGAAAGGAGTAAAAAATGCAGAGCCATACCACTTTTCAGCAGCACCCAGTGACAATGAACTCAGACCCAAACCCAGGTGGTATCCTCTGAACATCAGGAAATACTTTTTCACTGTGAGATTGACCAAGCCATAGCACAGGCTGCCCAGGAGGCTGTTGAGTCTCCATCCTTAGAAACACTCAGAAGTTGTGGTCTGTGAAACCACTTCTAGGTGGCTCTGCTTGAGCGTGGGGGCTGGACATGACCTCCAGAGGTCCCTTCCTGCATCAGCCATGCTGGGATTCTGTGTGACTGCTGTTTAATAAAGCCCTTTTAAACTAAAAAACAAGGAGATGAGTGCTTCCCACCTCCACTATTTGCACTCCAACTTGTACTCTGTAAATCCCTTCACGTTGTGGTCTCCAGCACATATGGAATCCATTGTGAAGAGACAATCTGCCAGCTCTGAGAACAGCAACGCTGTTATAAAACAAGAAACTTCAACCCTGGTTTTGGCACAATTATGTTAGTAAGTCTCAAACATAACCATAAGAGAAAAAGAAAAAAAACATGCTGTGCCTTTTTTTTTTTTTTTTTAAGATTGATATAATTAGATTAAGGGGAAAAAAGCTGCACTGTGGCAAGTTATAAAATTCTAATTTCTTTACCAGATTAAAAAATAAAAAATACTTCAGTACTTAGTCTTACAGGGTAAACTTCAGTTTCAGATGTATTTCCAAGCATTGTTTAAAACTTATGTATAATTAACAATGTAAAATTTCTATCTGGTTTTGCTATTTAATTACCACCCCACAGGAGTAAAGTCTCCCACAGGTAGCCTAAAGCTGCATCTTTCTAGATAGTCTTTGTAAGCATATTCTGAAGTAAAAATAGGTGACAACCCACTTTCGAAATCTTGTTTCTCTTCCTAGCCCCACACCTTTTCATACACTTGACAAAATATTTAGTAGTAGAAGAGGAAGAGCATCTGCAGTATCATCACAGATTACAGAAGACTTTTTGTCATATCTGTGTGGTTTCATTCAATTAAAAACACCTCACTGTAACACATTAGAAAATTCTGAGGAATTGTTGTAGTTGGGCAAACCTGCATGCCACACGTCAGCCTAGCAGGAGACCTCACACCAAGGATGTCCTGGATCTAAAAGTCATTTTGACATAGTAATGAAAAAACCTCTTGACAACAACAGACTGTTACCAAAGAGAAAAACAAACACATTTCTCTCATTCAGTACTACATGGGTTCAGGAAACACTTGTGATCATAGTTTGAGACGTGGGTATCAGACCCAGCTTTTGATATATCCAGAGAAAACACTACTAGTTAACAAATATTTCTCAGATACATTATTATCCTCCTCTTAATCGATGTTAATTTTAGGAAAGCACTTGCATACTTCAAATTCGTTCTTCCTAGAGCTTGTGGTGAATGAAAGCAAATGACTTAGTTGCCTTGTCATTATTGAAAAAGCACAAGACTGGGGGGCAGGGGAGAGCTTCCTAACCAAAGGCCATGGTTTCAGTGGCTCCCAGTGCCCTGTTCATGGCATTACTTATTTCCCCCACTGACTGCAGGCTCATGCACCTCCTCTAAGCATACACACATAGACAATGCCAAAATACTTCTCCTCTAAGAGGCTATTTTTTACAATGGAATGAACAACAAAATAAGAAGTGTAACATCTGATTTTGGTGTTGCAGTCACTGTCTTCTCCTTGGGAACAGTACTAAGTATTCAAACAGCCTTTTTCAGCTGTGTGGTCAAGATGCAGTCTACCTCAACATACCACAGCTAATATTCCACTCACTCCTACAGCCAACTTTAAAACAAAGCAGCTCATAAAAAGGCTAGACAGTCTGTTTTAGCTACCTTCTGTCTTTTCATTTAAGAAGTCTGCTGCAGAAGCAGAGCAGATACTCAGAATGAAACACTGTACTGCATTCACAGTTCATGAGTATAAACCATTCCCTCCAACCTCTTACTCAAGAGTCAAGTCCATCTCCAGAGAACCATGGCTGAGGTACGTGTCTTGGAAAACATCCCATCTGCAAGGGTCTAGGTATTAAGCTCCCAGTACCAGCTAAAACATGACTGGGCTGTGGAGATACCCCCTCTACCCTTTACCACAGATCTCTGTCAACCCTGCACGGTATTTAAGTAACTTCTTATTTAGCAACCTCAGTAATTGCCAATGTTTTTTATTTTCATGATAATCTCCAGCAAGTTTGCAGGCCTGCAAACAGACACAAATATTCAACTTCTTTTCTAAAGTTAGATTTAGACTTTGGCTCAAAGGGCAGGGCTCCCACACTTGTGAAGCATTTTACTCCTGTTCCAAAAAGGGCTCAGCATTCCTGCTTTAGCTCCAGCTATCCTTTTAATCTCATACCTTGCACAGCACTCCTGGCTTTATGGCTGCTGTCCCATTCACTGGAAAGCACAGAATAAAAGAGTGTGTTTCAGGGATGAGACTTGCCTCATCAAAAACCTGGTCCTTGGATGTCCACCTGCACATCTGTTTTTTAGTCTGCTCATGTATACACCAATTAATTGGCTTCTCTTGTGCAGTATCTCCCACTGAGGCACTCCCAGTGCCTTCACCACTGCTGATGGAGCAATGGCAATGGGGAGCTGCAAGCCAAAGACCACCTAACAGACTTCTACTCTGACACAGACTGAAAAAACAGCACTCTTTCAACTGTGAGAGTTAATTCCAATCACCTGATTTTTGGAAAGAGGAAGTAGACTTGTATGCTCAGAAACAAATGATCTGTGGATAGGCACAGGGCAATGGCAAGCAGGGATTCAGTTCCAGAAAACAGAAAATACCTTGCACTGCAGCTGTTCCGTGTCCCAGTGTGTCCTTCCCCACAGAGCAGAGAATTCTCAAAGTAGCTGTTAAGTATCAATAGCCCCTGGACCGGTAGTTCACTGCCACTGTCAGCAGTGCAGATACACATTTTTTCTTTGTGAAGATCTGGATTTCAATATAAAGTTTGGCTGGTTTTAGGCTCTATTTGAACATAGCAAGTTGTGGTCACTGCTCAGAAATAGCTCAAGATGGGACCTAGATGGTTTGCAGTATCTGAGAGGGACCAGCTGATATGTGCTTCATGTTTTGGGAAAAAGGAAGATCTTTTTGCCAGTTTACTGCATGCAACACCCAGTCAGAACTGTGGGATCTGACTGTGCTCACCTTGGCTGCTGAGGGTCACAAGATCTTTCTCTTCTTCATCAAGTCACTGCTGACATGACCACAATCCACATTACACCTTCAAAGTTTGGTAGGGAGCTTTGAGCAGAGCTCAAGGAAAAGGAGCAAAATAGAACCAGGATCAGAGATGCAAAAGTGGCCAACAAAAATGAGCCTACTAGTCTGGTTGGGGCAGAGCAGAATGCAGCTGGAGCACAGCCAACGTTAAATACTAAAAAATAAGCAATCAAGAGCTGAATCATTAATTGTACCTGCTGTGCTAACACTCATTTTCTCCAAATGCCATCCCTCCTGATTCTACAAACTTCTGGGGACTCACAAACCTTCTGTTTTACTCTGTGAGGAAGAAGAAGGATGACTTCTTCCTTTGTTCCTGCTACTGGCCACCTGCAGGACTGAACTAGTCTCTTAATTTCAGTGCTTGTGTCTCTTCCTCTCCCCTTTTGTTTTGTCTATTTAGCTATTTAGCTTTGGGGCTTTGTGGGTGGCTGCCTGGGTATTGCGCTAGGTTTGTGGGTTTTTTGGGGGTTGTTTTTGCTGGTTTTTAAATTTTTGGGGGGAGGGGAATGTGTTGTAATTTTTATCTGGCACTTTACCTTTATCTTCATCTGTCGGGACACACTGACTGAGACAGAAATTTGCCTAAATTGAAATATAAGTGTTTTAAGTACTGTGGGTTTCAGAGAAATTCCAAAAATGTAACATGAATCCCTGAAAGGCTTCAAAGATAAGAGCAAAAAGCAAGCTACAGAAAGTCATTTTAAGTCCCCACTTTTAAGCAGATTTTTAGGAAGAGCTGTTACATGCATGAGCTGCACTGCCTGGGGCAATGGGACAAACCCCAGGTCTGGGTTTAGTAATACTGGAACACCCACATGCTGTGTTTTCAGGCTGTGATTGGCATCAGCAACTCAAATTAAAAAAAAAAAAAAAAATCTTCAATTTCTCCCTATCATGAACTTTCTCATGAAAACATACCTTGAGTAAGGGCTGAGAAGTTTCAGGATCTGGCTGTATGTATGCATGTGCCTATGTACCCACACAGATAAACACACACACACACATATATATATTTCTCTGCGTGTGCATGTATGTGCGTGTTCCTAATACGTTTGTAGAAATCCCGTTTCCTGTTGGAAGATTCAAAGACACGAATAACCCACCCATGGACAAATCTGTTTCATATTCTTTACTTCTCAAGCCAAATTTTCTTGGTGATATATAATGAGATTTTACATTCTTTGTGCTTCATTGACTAATTAGATCAATGCAGGCTACTCCCCCTGTCCCTCCCTTTTCATAGCAGGGACTTTCATCGCCTGTAGCTACACAAGTGTGGTTGCTTTTGCCAAATACTTGGAGATACTGCTAATGGCTTCATTTGAACTCTGCATTGCTGCATATTAGTATGGAGGAGGGTGGGTTGTGTATTTTAATCCATACTGTGATTGCTTTGATGTTGTTTGTAATGAGGAATATGGGTTTATTTATACATATCAGAGCTGTTATAGGAATTTGTGCTTCCCAAAGGATTAGATTTCCACTATCAAACAAAATACAGTGTATACTTAGAAGAAGGGGGAGGCTAACTAGAGGTCAATTTTCCACTCACAAACTACAGTGCTTAGCCTCTCTCTCAGTTCTTTCCATCCATGCATCCAAACACTTTGTACAGAAAGCTATCAGTTACCCCCATGTTGCATGCAAGAAAACAGTCAGGACACCACCACACACTGCTGCAGTTCACATGGATGGTTAATGCAGCATTAGTGAAGTCACAGGAGCCACTGCTGCCTCCAGATTGACACTGCCATTTTAAAAAACCACATAGGAACTACCAAAAATAAGGATGTAAGTTTTACATCCTTGTAAATTTACATCCTTTACATTTTACATCCTTGACAGATGGTTGATAAGAGGGTAGAAAGGATGAAGTTCAAGGGAAGGGTTGGCTGAACATGTTTTTAAAAGGAATACAAAATTTTAACCAAAGGACTATGTATGGCTCCTGTTACTCCTTATTCCAAATGCTGAGACCACAAAACTGCAGCACTGCTATTTTCTCCCTTCAGAAGCTCAAAGGCAATGTACAAATTATTGCAATTATTTAATCTTGAAATTAGGCTTTTATGCCAGAGGCAAAAACGAAACTGCATCTCCACAATTTAGAAAAATGATATCTCACTGTTAATCTCCAGGGTCAAGTACTTAGTACCCAAGATAGAGATAACTATTCTGAAAAATAAAAACCAATCTCATCATTATTTATCTACAAACTCACTACACATCTATTGGAAATGTATGGGAGTTTTGAGCACGAGGACATGGGAGGAGGCAGCCACTGTGACTACAAAAATATCAGTTTCCTGTTTAAATCTGGGACTGTATTTAGACTTGATGGCTTATCTTCTGAGAAGTTTCTCTGGATATAGGGAAGGTTGGTTTGTTTGTTTATATTAAGGATAACACAGTTTCCTGACTTGGATCACAGTGTTTATATTTGCCAATTTCATGTCAATTGTGAGTAAAAAAGTCAGCTAATTTACTCAAAGATTGCCTATGGTGAATTTGTTCAGTGCATCCAACCCTGATTCTTTTTATAAAAGAGTTGGCCATTTCCACACAAAAAATATTTCAAATTTTGGGAATGCTTGGACTATGCAGCTGTTATGCAGTAAACTATCAGATACTTAGAGGAAATTCCTCTCAAAAAGGAAGCTAAAGCTGGTTTCATCATAGATAGGACACTTCCCATGACCTTCCACTGCCTGTATCTTAATGTCTATGTCAGAGTTCCAACTCTATATTCAACACAAGACTCTTCCTTTACCCCCTGACCATGAACAGCTGGCACAGCCTGCTTCATTGGTTCTCTAAGGAGCTGTCAAAAGAAACTGCAATATGGACACAAAAATGATTGCAAAAAGCTAGGATGAAAACTTCAACTCACTTATTTGGAAAGACATCAGGGTGAGAGGCTGACAAGCAAGATGCTTCTGGCTTGTCTAGTACTCACCTCTCCAAAGCAGAAGATATCTGAGAACTTATGCAAATGAATTTCATTTCACTCTTTGCTGGAGTGTCTAATGGAGAAGCTCGAGTCAATTTACTTTAAATCACCAAGGCTGAAAAAGACAGCCATTCTCAAGTTGATTCACCAACGGATTTGCTGCTCAAGAATTCAAAGATGAGCATAGACCTGGATGTTATTGGAATAAACTGTTTGAGCCTCATGTGCTGACATAAACCTGCCAGATGTTAACAGCATACAGATGCAAAGGGCCTCTTCATCCTCTTGTACAAATGCTTGTTTTGGCATAGAAAATTGCGCATTTGTACCAAGTTTAATCTGGAGAAAAAGAAATTAATTCATAGCATGAGGTATCCCATTCCACTTTGGAGATGAGACTTATCTGACATGTTTAAGAAGTCAGTCTGCTGCTCCATAACTAAATGATTTGTGTTTTATTATCAATCTGTAGCAGCAGATTATCTTTGACCTCAGCCATTTTCCCCCTCCCAGACCTTACTGGCAATTTTTTGAGAATCATTTGTTAAAGTGTTTTCAACTTCTTTGTCAAGATGGGATATCCACCAACAAAACCAACTTCAACTTTGCACTGACAAAGCTATCCTGTGCTACTGGGTGCCTTATCACAATCACAAGTTCAAACTTTCAAAAGCCAGGAAATAGATAATGAAGGCATAGTCTGGTAAAACCCTTACTGTGTTCTTAAAAATGGTAACAGCCAGCACTGATTTTCATACATTGTAGTACAATCAACAGGTAATTGATAACTATGACAATAGGAAGAAAAAAAAATTTGGAAAGGAAAAAAATTGGAAGAAGAAAAAAAAAGGAGAGTTGTCTTGCAGATCTCAGAAGTAGAAGAAAACAAAAACTGTGTACGAGAAGCTCTTGACCGCACAGGGATGACTTCAGTGCACTGGTTCTGTGGAACACATGGGAATCCTCCTCCCTGTGAACTGTCTCCATAGTGGGAACAAACAGGTGACAGGCAAGGTAGAACAGTCCCAAGGGTGTTAGGTTCACACCAAAAGGAAACCCCATTCATGCATAAGCACCATACAAAGCCCACAGACCCACATTCCATAACGGCATGACTACAAAATGTCAAAGACAAGAAGACAATGTTGCTTTTCTTGCCTGCATGGCCATGCCAGAAGCAAAAGGCAAATGCCTCTACCAAGAACAATTCTGACATTTGGTTTACTGCTGAATCCTCAAAGGTGGATCCACAAGATCAGAGCATTGAAAGCATAAGCCATACAGAAGAAAGAGCAGAGGTCAAAGGAGAGGCTGTGGCACTCTGCAAAGCTGCGTTAAATCTCATTTGCTGGGAACAGTAAGTTTGTACTTACGTAGCATTTCATAAACCTTAAATTAGTAAGGCTTTAACAAGCTGGAAAACACTAACCTTCTTCCACTGCAGGGGCACAAGATGCTGAAACACTCAACCAAAGGTCTTGCAGCAAGTCAGTACAAATACCACCTACTTTTGTCCCCTGGGGATCTACTTTATGCTGGAAGATTTCCCCAGTGCAACTCTGCCAAATACTCCCACTAGCAGAGGAACACCTCATACTGAAGGAAGGAGGAGTGATGGTGCTCTCAGGATAACACAAGTGCCCTGAGCAAATGACTTGCTGGCCCTTGCACAGGCTGAGAGACACGACTTCCTCCACACTCCTAACCTTCCCCAACTCCCAGACCTGGCCCGAGTCCCAAATCTGACCATCTCCCAGCAGCTCACTTCATGTCTCCATTTAATAATCTCTAAAGTTAGGCAGGGAATATCACTGCCCTTCATAAGAACTCTTCAATTTTGAAGAACTGGGTGGTACAAACTTCAATTCTTCTCTAAATGGGAAGTATTGACGTTTCACTGTCTCACAAGACACTCTAGAAAGTTGCTGCAAAATGCAGTGTCTCCCTAGGGGAACAGATCCAAGGCTGGACCTTATTAAACCTCTGCTAAACACAACCTGCATATAAGAAAAAAATACAAAACCCCAAACCCAGGAGTCTTGCAATTACTCTCTGGGAGAATCTTCAGAAAGTTCTGGTTCTGACCTCTGTCACCTCCAAGATTCCCCAGGGAATCTGGCATTAATTGCTCATTCTTCTGTGCCCAACACTTCTGAATCACTAAGGTAACATTACACTTTAGGCTGGCTTTTTAGGGCCATTTTTAAGTAGGAATTCAGCAGGCCAGTGTACATTTCTTGTGCTTTTTTTCCTAGTTTGGACTAGCAGAAATTTCCAAAGGATAGCACAGCCTTTGAGAGTAACTTCCAATCTAAGCATAAATTCACAGGCACAAGATTTCCCAGCTGCAGTGGTTTGTACACAAGCTGTCCATGCAGTGACAAGCTGGGTGTTGAAAATTTGCCTAAGCTGACATTATTTTTGTGGGAGCTGTGCAAACAAACCCAAACAATTCTCTTTTTAATGCTCATGACAAATATTTCACTTGCATTTTATCAAAGACACATTTCTGTGATTCTAGTCCAGGTCCTGCTTCATGTTGCTACATGCAGGGAGTACTGGTTCTACATTCAGCTGCTGGTTGCAGCTCCTCTTTAAACCATTTTACTGATTTGATTTAATAATATACCATCCATTAATATTCTGATCTGACAACGGACTTGGGCAGCTCTATTATTTTCAGTGGGATGAACCTCCACCAAAAATTCGACTGTTCAGAAAGGGTTATACAGTTAGAACAAGGTATAGGTAGATTATCCTATGTAGCTGCATGACAACACCACTTACCAGTGGAAAGCACAAAACTGTTTTTTTGAAAAAGAAACACAACTGCTTTCCCTTCCAATGAAAAAACCTGACACCTGCCAAATCACCAATTCATTAAATTCATTCACAGATGTCCATTTCAAAACCATTTAAGAACATGAGGTCCAGGTAAATTCATACACTGCTCCATACTGGGGTCCCTCTAGTGGCACTAAACCCATCCCCACACCACAGGGAAAGTGGATGACACCTACACTGCCACAAAGATGCACAGTTCCCACTTCTATACCGTGCTAACAGGAACAGGACCATGTATCAATGCTGACAGCAAATCATAGGGAATATTCCTTCCTAACCCCAGATCCTTCTGAGTCTGCATACACATACAAGGCACATCAAGTAACTCTTAAGAAAGAATTTTCTGTATCACCTCAGACAACAGTGCCAGACCTCCAGATGTGGCCAAGGTGAATAGGTCTTCTTGGTGACACACAAGACACAGAAACCTTCTGACTCCTATAGGAATGCAGCTGGAGCCGTGAAAGCTAACAATACTGCTACCTCACAGGGTCAGACTGAAGAAAAGTAAAGCAAAGACAAAACCAAAGGAACACAGAAGGATTCAGTAAAAACAGTGTTAAAATAAAAGAAACATTTTTATTTATATCTTACCTCACTGGAAAAGGCAATTATATCATTTTCATTGTTCACAGGTAGCACAGAATTTGGATGAGACAAACAGCCATGGTTTCTGGGTTAAAAAACACTCACATGTGAGAGCAGAGAGGACCAGAAGGTAAATTAGAGGACTGACCATCCACACTCAGCAGAATTTGTAAAACCCTTCTAACTGCTAAGGGAAGCGAGACCTGAAACGAAACCAGATCCTTCACCACAGACATCCGTGAAACTGATGGATGGAGTTTGTTAATTCTGATTATCTGATAAAACAAAGATCCATTCTGAGATGTTTTCAAGAGGCATGGGGTTTGAGTGGGGGCTTTGCCCATGTAGACCTGTATTAACTGCTGGGGCCTTCAACAGATGGACAGGCTACAGGAAAGGAAGGTGACAGCTGGGCCCACAGCCTCACTGCCTGAACCAGCCTGATACGGAGAAATCCCAGGGAAGAGGAACAAAAACCAGTTCTACTCTCCTAGAGACAGATCTCTCACCTGACATCTCTCCAAGGACTTCTCTCCAGCTTTTGTGACAAGGGCCCCTCCAGTGCTTCACCTGCTAGGTGACAGCAATAGGGTTTTCAAAATAAGACTAAAATATTAATGTATTTGACAAAAAGGAGGCCTGTTTTACATTAGAAACAACTACCTAGGTTCTAATGCCCTATGGGTTCTAATGCCTGATGCCCTGGAAAGTTTCTCCTTGCCTTAAATTTGCCAAAGAAGTTTGATATTTTAACAAGGAATAAAACCAGATCCATAACTAGGAGAAAAATGCACTCTGTCCTTGCAGACCCGTTTTACAAATCGCAATGTTTTTACTTTTAAACACATAAAATGATCTTGCCCTCAAATTTTAAAAGCACGTGATCCAAAATTTCATATAATCATGAGCTAGTGGACAACATAATTAAAACCAAACTCATGCAATACTTGGTCTAGGAAAAAATGCGTATTTTTTTTTTTAAGCTGGAAAGTAACTTTCCAGTTCAGGAAAGTGAAGAACTCAAAGGCAACTCAGATGAATAACTGGCAAAATATAACCTGAGCAATCACTTGTCTTTTTAAACTAAGTGCTCTGATCAAGGAGATTTATAAAGGTAAAACATCCCAAGAAGCAAAGTCAGTTCAAATTAAGAAGCAGGAGAAAATTTACTGTAAAAATATAATCTAAAATGGGAATAGTACCAGGCAAATTTTACAGCTGTGAGTGGATGGTAGGTGACATCTACAAGGCAGCCTTAAAAGTTGGACTGAAGTCACTAGAGGCAGGGCAAGATGAAAAAGAGCCCAATGTATTCTTAAAATGGCTCACAAGAGGTTCCTGAGGGAAAGCAAGGTGACAGAAAAACCTACACCAGCTGCAAATGCAACAGCACATTAGAGGCCCATCAGAGGTGAAGTCAGTCAGACAATAAAGGTGACAAGGGAAACACACAGCACCCCAGACAGAAACCAGAACACAGACAGGAGGTAAAATGACAATGATGAAGTGACAAGGATCAAGATGTCCCGGTAGTCAGAATCAAGACAAGGAAATGACCAACTCGACTGTACTTCTCTACAAAGTTTGTTATTCATTTGTCTAGCTATGAAAAACTCAATTGAGTGACATCGGCCATCAGTTTTAAGCTAAGAAATTTACAATTTAGAAAACTATAATGAAATTAAATATTACAGAATCTCTTATCTCCTTAGTATGTTTGGCAACCGCTTAAAAACTGCTTTCCTGGTCTTGTTGAAGAGCACATTTCTTTTTCTGCTTTTCCTCCCTCCTACTAGAAATGTGAACAGTACTGACAATACTGCTCCCCTTATTTCCTGTCTGTTGCTCTCATTTTTACATTAGCACTAATGCAAAAACCACTGTAAACCATGCACAGGCTGCGCTTCAAAAACACAAGGTATTTGTCAATCTTTTAATTCCTCTGCTAAACAAAGGAAAAGAAAAACCACTCACACAACTAGGTTTCCATAAGTAATGGAAAGAGCAATGCAAAGAATCTATTGACCCATTCTTTCAAAACTATGAACAGGGAAAAGAAGACTATGAAAAAGGCTGCCCTTGCTAGTTTTTTGAAGGTAGAAAAAAAATGTGAAACAAAAGGTCTGAGGAGAAAATAAGAAGCAGCTTTTAAAATAACACCACACAAAACACCACTGTGTTAGGATAAAAAAGGGAAAGGGTGGAAGAAAAAAAGGAGAGAAGAAAAAGAAAAAAAAAACAGGGGGAAAAAGGGGTGAAAAAGAGAAAAAAAGCCAATCCAACAGCTTGAGTGCTAGGATCTTTAGCAGTGTCAACTCACAAACCTGTCAAACATTTTCCTCCCATCTACTATGTGTCTTTCTTCCAATACTATAGTCCTTCTGAAAAGGGGAGGCAGAAGAAAAATGATTGCACTAAATTTACATAACTGCAGAACACGGGAGATTTATCAGCATTTTTTAACAGCCAAACAAATTGTCTGCAGAACTGCAACAGTAACCTAGTGGAGCTCTCACCATCGGCAACATCACAAGTGTGTAGGGAGAATCAAATCTTTTATTATAAAAATCAATCACAATTCCCATTCTGTTCCTCGATCCCTTAAAAAAAAAAAAGCCACAAAAACCTGAGTGCTGCTAATTTAGCCTTCTCACTAAAGAATGAATACCAGATAAAAAGGGAGCCGACAGCTGGCTCAGAGCCAAAAAGAAAGCTTTCAGGCACAAAAATTGCCGAGAACAATGTTCTGCACTCAGAATTTTTTTTACATGCAACTCCGTATGGACAAGACAGGCATATCTGGCAACATGGCTAAGAATATACATTTATGATAGAGTACACTGCCTTTTAAAAGGAGAAATAAATTAGAGATTAACGCCTTTTATGCAAGCTGCAAGGAGAAGAATTCCTGGAGCAATTCATTTCAGCTCAAGAAACAAGGCTTCTTTCAAAAAGTCACCCTTTAACTGGGAAGGGCGCTTCTTTGCAGGGAGTCTGAACTGAGAAATACGCAGCTCCTTGCTTTCTATTTATAGTCATTCAGGCAGTGAATAGCCTCATTCCAAATGCCACAAGGCATACTCACAACCTTTTATTCCAGAGACCTGATTTGTGTTTCATTTCAAAAAGTCCAGCCTGATGAGGAAAAAAAAAAAAAACAGGGGAGGAGGAAAAAAAAAAAAAAAAAAGAGGGAGGGAGGGAGAAAATCAGCAACGCATCTTGCAACAGAAACACTTTTTCCCCCCAACTTTTCCTTTATGAAGCTGGTGCTGGAGAGTGTGGAAAAGAGGGTGAGTTTTTATTTAGAAACTTCCCTATGGGAAAGGAAAGAAAGTGTGAGCTTTGGAAGTGGATGCATTTTTCCTCATTTAACACTGAATGCCAGTTGCCCTGCAATTTAAGCAAGTCTGGGGGAAGGAGAAAAAGGAGTGAGGGGTGAAAGCATTTCAATTACTTGGCTTTGAAGGACCCTTCTGAATGAGAAAGAGACAGAAAACACTTGTCAAATGCAAGTTCAAGTGAAAGCCACTTCTGCCAATGAAGTGTGCAGATGGCTGTGGGGGTTCCGCTGAACCCTAACTGGGCCTCTATTATGTCTTTATTGCTCACAAAAAGGCCAGGGTCACCTTCAGTTTAGAATAAGTTAGCATCCTTTCCCACAGAATGACTCTGGTCAATCAAGCCAAGCAAAGGAAGTCTTCCTTTGAGTGACTGCTATCCCATCAGCGTACTGAAGAATTTTTAGAAAGGATAAATAGACACAAAAACCTTTGGTCTCATCCACACTACCGACATTTATCAGAAAAATTTCCCACCACTGCAGGCAATCTTGGGAGAACTGGGGTAGGCTGGTGGTGGCTGTCATGTATGTCTGTTAAATTTCTCTCCCGTCAGGCCTGGATGATACAAGTCTAAAAATGGCACTGACAGCTTTCAAAATTTCACTAATAAGATGTGGCATGAAAAGCAAGTTCCACACCTTTATTTGTTGTGTGAGTTCTTCAGAAGCATGGGAACCTCACCAGGCCAGCCCAGCATGCCAAGTTTCCTGTTTCTTACAGCACCCACATTTCACTTGTTTCACAAGCAAAAATTGCAGAAATTTGTGCTGACAGGCACCTGTGGGACCATCTCCTGCCCTCCCCAGCACTGCTCAAGACAATCCAGCTGGAACATTCCAACATGATGTTCTCTGGTGGTGTGAAATACCATCACTAATGCAGATGGCCTTCAAAAAAAATGATCCAACAAAGCTGAAATAGGAGGCTGGAATTTGTGTTTGTGGCAAAACCTCTGTATTCTTCATTCAAGAAGTTCACACCTAAGGTCACTAAACACCAAGAAAGCGTTCAAACAAGAGCAGGGGGAGGACTTTTTCCCCAGTGAAAAGTTAGTTCCCTAACTATGGTGACAAACTGTGCGTATTGGCACAACTATCTTCAAAACATCAGAGAAATAAGTCTCTTTCAACACTGCTACAAGACAGTATTCATGGGATCACAACTCCCCAGCAGCAAAAATCACCTTCCTTCTAGGTTAGAGGTAAGTTTTATGGCAAATTCAGCATTGTTCTTCGGAAAATACAGAAGATAGGAAAATGAAATCATAGAAGGTAACAGTATTTAAAGGAAATCACTCATAGCTATTATATGGCAAACAATATAGCAAGTAACTTTGAGAAGGTTACCAAGTTATAACCTCTCTCAACTATCCAACCTGCTAGTCTGACAAATACAAAGTTACTCCACCTTCCATAGAAGCCAACTTTTCCTCAGCAATTGGAAAAACACATACTTGTTCTGTGCTAGAATATACATCAGGTCCTCTTAAAGGGGGGCTCATTTCCACACTTCACAGGTACAGAAGCCTTTGTACCACTACACACAAATCCCTCTTTTAAATACAGGAAGCTGATCCCAGCAATGGAAGTAAAACAGAATTCTCTCCCCAGCAAGAGGAAAAGGGTGATTTTGATATCAGATAGCCTAAAATAATTCTTCAGGGAGAAAGGAGAGCTCCAAACATGTAAAACTCAAATAATTCTTCAACTTTGTAGTTTAATACATCCTCAGGATTTCCTCTCGATAAATATGGCAACGCTGCACATACAGAAGTAATTTCTGAGCACTCCACAAAGACTAAATTTAGAAGCTGCCTGTCAGTTGCTTCTTTTTTAAGTTGTCCCTTTAAAAGAGTAGTACAAGACAAAAGAGTTCCTGGATAATTACACAAGATTTAGAGGGTTTTATGGCAATACAGCAGCTCTAATAAATCACAAATTATTATAGATTAATGTAGTTCATACTGGTAGAAATTTGAGTTTGGAAAGACTTAAAGGAGTCTTTAAACTGGCAGTATTTAAACTGGGTATTTTTTCACTTTGAAGCTATTCGATACACTACCAAGTGGGGCATATAAAAGTTTAATGGAATCTCTGATCAAAACCATCCTATGGAGGGATCTCATTCAATCAAATCATTATTTGAAAGTTTTCTACTAGTGCATTAAGTGACATGACTAACACAGGCCACAGCATCTCCTGTATCATCTAGGTGGGACAAGAAGTCCCTGCTGCAACTGCACAACTACACAATGGGGTTTTGCTGCAGGGCTGGTTTTGCTCTACTTCTTTACAGATGAGAATTTCTGGTTACTTATGATACTGAAGGCAAGGTCAACTAACATGAACCTTGCACTTGGAACAGAGAAACAGAACTCCTTGATGTTTTTCAGCTCCTGAAAATTGGGGAAGGGGGGAAGAGAGAAGGCTAATCCAGTATCTCAGCACAACCTCTAAGAAAAAATTCTCTTTACTACAGAAAAGATTCGCCTTTATTGTGGAAAATCCATTTATGCTCAACAGTAGCCCAGACAACAGTCTTCACTTCAGACACGTAGCTGCCTTTTCCATATGTATGGCCTAGGCTGTGAAGAAAAGAAGTGGTATTTTGAATTTGATTTGTAGTTAGTTATCTGGGAAATCTCAGCTTAAAGAACTAAGAATGTACCCATGGCACCTCATGCTGCCAAGGAGACATGGTAGATACCTTGAGGACTGAAGCCTTCACACTCCTGTCAACTGGACTGCTGCATTTCAGCCAAAAGGTGATAAAGACCAGACTAACTGAGGCTAGGTCATCATTCACCTGCAGAGGCACTCCATCCCACACCATCCTATCCCATCCAGAACAGCAGAAAAATTTTTCTCAAGAAATATTTGCTGAAGAATAGAAAGTTTTATGTATCTCCAACAGCACTACTGAACACAGGATGGAACCAGCCACAGCTTGGATGTGTTCCTTAAAATAAACACTTTCTTCTTCAACAGTGTCATACCTTTCACTTGCTCAGGGCTCAGATACAAGTTCATCTGGCAGCTAATACTGGAAAAAGGACAAGAAGAAATTCACCTTCATAAGTTTACCTTCTTCCCTTTGGTCAATAAGTCTCTCTACTCTGTGAACACTTCCTTTCTACTTCACTTAGAGCAGAAAGGTGTGACCCTTCTGTTCTGATCTAAAACATCTCCTTCTGTGAAACTGGATCTGACTTTCTTCAACAGCTTCCACACTTGGCAAAAGCCCTCTTAGAAGTAAACAAAGTTCATGTGGTGCAAGGTATAAAATAACATATTGAAATGCCTAATTAAGCAATAAGTAAAACACAGACAAACTGATTTTGTAATCAGAAATATGGAGCAAGAAGGCTCCTGAACAAGATATGTGCATTGTTTGTTGGCAGGTAGAGGCTGGCTATATTTCTGTGTTCCACAAAGAGGTAGTATCACATCAGGAAATCCTGAACCACAGTTCAGGGTTTAGAAACATGTAACAGAAGAGTTTAAATTCACTAAAAGCCATTAAGATCTGAAAGCAGTCTGACCTGCTTAACATTACAGATCACTGCAATGTCATCTCAGCAGTCTGCTCCACAC
Source organism: Trochalopteron elliotii (assembly GCA_024734555.1). Lineage (NCBI taxonomy): Eukaryota > Metazoa > Chordata > Aves > Passeriformes > Leiothrichidae > Trochalopteron > Trochalopteron elliotii. The sequence goes on from JANPWX010000102.1 coordinate 819,418, forward strand.
TACAGACTGGTGTGTACAAGGCTGCACAGACTGCAACATAATTTCTGTGATGGCAAATTAGTCAAGAAAGATCCTTCCAAATAGGCATGAGCAGAAAATTCTTCATTGCAGAGGAAGTTGAGACTCTACTAACATCCCTGGGAGTCTGAACTGAGGTGCTTACTCCTGACCCCAAACCCGGTGATGAGTCTGGTGCTGCAAGCAGAACACAGCCAACAGGCAGATGAGAGAGTGGGGACTCTTAAACAAGAGACAATAAAGATCCTCTTCCCCTGGCTGCCAGGTTTCCTTCTTCTTCCTACAGGCGTACACCCCTGTGAGGCCTTACATAATTTTGTAGAATTGGAATTTGTTTTAGTCAAAGATACAGCTCTCTACCCTCCCAGAAAGTCTGTGTTCCATCCCAGCAAAGTCCCTCTGGGAAAAGCAAACATAACTGATTTGTCACCAGTCTTAACAAAGTCTAAGAATTGTCACAGAATTCACACAGAATGACTAGGCTAGATGAGACCTTCAAGATCATCGAGTCCAACCCATGCCCCAACACCTCAACTAAACAATGTCACCACGCGCCACATCCAATCTTTCTTTAAATACATCCAGGGATGGTGACTCTACCACCTCCCCAGGCAGACCATTCCAGTACTTTATCACTCTTTCCATAAAAGAAAACAACCCTGAAACAACATTTTAAGGTAGTCCTTCCTCCAAATGACTCCTTCTATCTATTCTACAATGGCTGTGTGGCTCCAGGTGTAAATCTGGTCCCAAGCTCACCAGTACAGATTATAGCCCTCCAGAAGCTTAAAAGACAGTTGGTTATACACCAGGCCTTTTGACACTGCTACAAAACAGAGCTCTCATGTGATAAAGTTTGCTGAGCAGCTCCCTGCAAGCAAAACAAGAAAATCCCCATCCACCTACAACAGCATTCATGCTTGCAGGTTCCTCAAGCTATTGCAGAGCAACACAGAGGCCTAACAACTACTTCAGATTAATAAAAACACAGTGGTATATAATGCTCACAAACCACACAGACAATCCCCAACAAAAAAATATACCCAACAGCCACAAACATGCACACGTTACTCCTCCAACAACACAGCTTAGTGCCAGTCAGAACAACAGTGCATTATTGCAAACAGAAAAACTAGAAGTGGAAGAAGAACTAGCATCCAAAGGAGCTGAACAGAGCTATACAAACTGCAGGGACAAACACGAGGTTTGCCAGCCCAATTCTGACATGTGCTATTCAACATTAACATACTGTATGTGAACATCATGTGATGCATATCACTTCAGAAACGTAGCACTTGCAGCTGGAAAGGATGTAATTTACTAATTTATCTGAAGTAAAAAATATGGGATGTAGTAAAAAGTATAGGAGATACGTATCTCATTCATCTAAGGACCACAGTGTAAGCTTCAATTAATAACATTTCTTTGCCAGTTTTAAATTGAATTGAATCAAATGTCACTGAAAAGTTTCAAAAAAACCCCACTGAAATGAAGGCTCCCTCACTACTATAAATCAAAGTGATTATATTAATGCACCTGCCTATTTAGACTGGTCTAAGATTGCAGATCTGTTCTTTCAATTAAAAGGATCTTGCATTCCCGACTTCTATATCCATTTAACTTTTCTGTTCTCATATATTAATGTGAATATGCACTGTGGGAATTATTTACATTAATATCAGTATAAACTAGGTCTTCTGAAATGCATTTATGTTTATAGAAAAACAATGTTTTGAGATTTTTACAGCTAATTAGCATGTGGCAGTAAGTTTAAATTAGTTGTTCTCCCTGTAAGATTTGCTTGTTTCAGTAAACCAGTCCAGAGCATCTTCCAAGTAGTTTATTACACTACATAGTTTTTTTAATCATTTGCTGAAAAATGAAACACACACAAAAAAATGTATCAGTTATGGGAAAATGTCTCATGTAGAAACTAAATACTGCATCTTTTAGGTCAAATAACTGGAAAATAAAGTGTAATATGTGAAGCATACTTGGACTTGTTTAGAAAAAGCAGCCTTAAGTTAGTTTCATTATTATTTTTTCTCCCCAGTACAACTGACTTCTATAAATCCTCCTCCTACATTTAAGTTGCAAATTGTTCCAAATATCCTTTTACATTATTGATGCAGAATGTGATCAACAACACACTAATTATAAAGCTTGTTTCCTGAAAATTCAAGGGCATCCCACACAATTGCACCTTGGAAAGAAATTCCAGTGAGCTCCATGATCATCATCTGGTGCTGACTTGCACTTTAAACTGAAAACCCCCTATAAGTTTGCAAAGACTTGATCTATGTGATATGTTGTTGTGTATGTGATAGTTATGTGATTATGAATCTCCCCCAAAGAAAATCAAACTAAGGGCATTTGTCAACAGAGGGGAACGGGAAGAGGGGGATGAGGGAAGCTGCCAGAAAGGACAGTCTGCTGAATACTTATTCCAAGAATATTGCACAAGCTGAACTAAAATGCATATGTAATGACAGGCAGCTGAAAATTTCATAATTGCTCATTATGCAACTACACCTCAGGCACTTTAAGCAAATACTGAAGAAATAATACATGGGAAAACCTGGCTTGCCACATATTTTTTTTAAAGGAGAATTAGGAAACTATACACGTGGGCCTTTGCTTCTCTCTCTGCTGGAACCCTGTAATCCTTATTAATCTGCTGTTTGTTCCTGGAAAGTAACTTTTCTCTGTCAGTAAAATCCAAAGTTCAGTTGGATTAATCCATGCCCTTTACTTGTAGCTGAAGCTGTGTGGACAAACACATGATTTTGACAGACGCGACTCAAAATTTGCTATCTCTTTTCTATTTGCCGTACTCTTTGTCAAAGTAATTTAAAAAAATAAACTTAAAACCTGGGAACAATGTTACCACAGGGTGCCAAATTTGCAGCGAAAGCCCCGTAGGCTCCTGTCACGCAAAATTTTGACAAGCCTTGCCAAGTGGTTTCTTCAGAATGCAAACTGCTTGCAAAGTGACTGGGCCCTTTGTGTCACAGCTGAATGCTGCAGACGGGAGGGTTAGCAAAAGGGTTTTGACAGGAAAAGGTAACTGCTGTTTTCACCCTGTGAAGTTCTCCATGCACACATAAAACACAGTCCCCTGGTACAGGGCGATGCTTAGTGTACCCTCAACAGCTCTGAAGAGATTATTTTCTAACTAGGGAAGAGCACGCTCAAATGTAATGTCACAGTGTGTTACCAGAACAGAACAAAACCACCCCTGAAACCAGCCAACCCACCCAGAGACATCCACAGGACATTTCAAACCCGAGGTCCAGGAAAAACAGGACAGATGCCTTCAGCCTATCAAATGTCCAAGCTGTACAAAGTTCATTCACTGTTTAAGAACTTCAAATTCAAACAGGCCTTCCCAGTGAGAGTAAGATGACTCCCTGCAGATCTAAAATACCAGAAACCAGAGCAGAATACCAAGCAGAGATACACACAAATACGCACAAGCTATATTGGCTCTTGTGTTTTGTTCTATGTAGAAAGCAGTTGAAGGCATGCCTTGTGGTGAAGGCAATTCTCAATTACCATCTAACAGCAATTTGGGATCCCATGTTGAACACAGAGAAGGCAGCACCTTCTTTGCCTTCTGCAGCAGAATGCAGGTGCAGAGTGCAACTTTCTGAACTGTGTAGGGCCAAAATACTTGGTTGAAGGCTTCCTTCTTCAGGACCACTCAGCATAAATCTGAACATCGTTTAAGAAGCAGCAAGAACTCCCTCCTTGCAGTGTAGCAAAAGAGTAAACCACCCAAATCACCATCAGCGGGTTTTTTTCTCTTTTGCTATCTAATGCACTACAGAATAGTTAGAGCTTACTATCTACCATCCCATTTATGCTGGTATTAGATTATAACAGAAATTAAATTTATCCAGTAACATCCTTTGAGGTAGTTTCAGATGTCTATTGAGAAAAAAGAAAAATCCCAATACTCAGCTGGGCCCACTACAGTATAAAATAGAAATATGTATCCTCAACTTGAAGTCAGCTGATTTTTGTTTCTGACAACCTGCAGATGCAACATACATAGATACATACATCCCTACAGAACAAACCACTGAGACACAGTGGCTGCTACTAAAATAGCATATTCTTGTCAACAAGACACATGCACAGGAAAATGAGTTTATGCCGAATGACTCCAGCAGCAAGTGAAACTGGAAATGCCCCACCTCAAATGACATATAGTGAGGTTTTCTGTGTATTTAGGGCCAGTAGAGTAGCACAAAAGAAAAACTAGGTGAATCAAAAGCCCTTACATTGGTTTCTCTGGTTTTCCTAGACTTTGATGTCAAACCAAACAGGATTGCTGATTTGCTGCCTGACAGCGAAGTGAGACAGACTGAACAGATTGTTTAACCCCATGAAACATAAGGCATAACTTTTGCCCCAGCTATGAAAGGTGGCATCTGGAATGTTCCCCAGTCCTGCAAGCTGAAAGGTAAGGGGAGACAGGATCTCTCTGGCAGTCATCAAACTCAGTTATTGCCAAACACTGAAGTTAAATTCCTGGAGCTAGCAGACAGTCTAGTTTCCTCTTCTCCTGATAGTAAAATATTTAGAAAGCAGTCGTTCCTCAAAATCTATTTATCTAAATTATTTATCAAAAAATGTTGCGTATGTACTACACAAAACAACGTTAAAACTCAATTGGTTTCACAGGCCATGACCAAAGTAGAAATTTCCCTCCTCAAATTCAGGTGCAGACTGCCTATATTGTTTTCAAAGCAGTAGGTACATTAAAAATTACTTCTTGTCCACAAATCTGGACACCACATAATCATTAACATCCCAAAATATGGCTTTCCAGGGCCTCCATATCCACTGGCTCCTGTACATGAACCTCACACTGTCTTTTGCATCCAACAATTTTAGATAGCAGTTCCAAGCACCACAGACAAGCCAAAACATCTTTTAAACAAATTTTACCTGAGTGTCCCAATTTGTTGCAAAAGCCTCAGGTAAAGCACGAGATTTCAAGCAATTAAATTATACTTGAAGCAATGTAGACATAACAAACATACCATTTCTTGCAGAAATTTTCTGAACCACATGAATGTACTTCCTTTCTTCTCAAATATGTCTTGTTATGCTAAATACCATTTTAATATTAATGAAAAAACAGACTCCTCCAAAAATGGGTAAATGTACCCAAGACAAAGCTGCATATGAGAACTGCACTTGTTTCCTACAAATGCTCCCAAGTATGGCTGTGTTACTCACCTCAATTTTATCTGTTTTTGCATCTCCCCAGTAAAGCTTGTTTTTTTCAAGATCCAGTGCCAAGCCATTAGGCCACCCAAGGGATGTATTCACCAGAACTCGCCTTTCTGAGCCATCCAAATAAGCACATTCTATCTTTGGACTTTCACCCCAGTCTGTCCAATACATGTAGCTGAAAAAAAAAAAAAAAAAGAGGGGAAACAGTTAATGCATGCAACAAGCAAGACAAGAGTTAAGGTCTGCATTGCTTTTGAAAGAATTTGCTTTCTGCTTCCCCAACAGCAACAATCAAGCCAACTCAAACTGTAATCAGTAAAGATAATGTAAAGTTTGAGCAGTAAATAAATTAAACCACTGAAAATATGCAGTGGCCCAATTCTTTCATAGTTAGGGTAACACTGAAGATGCAGAGAAAAGAAAATTCAACCCAACACCCAACGTATAGGTTCACTATATTTAGAAGTCACTTTTTATGTATACAGTTATTAAAGGGATGAACCAAGGGAAAACCAGTCATTTCCTGAATATCTGACAAATGGTACACACACCATCCTGCAATTTGCATTTCTTCAGTTTCAGGAGACCATAAACTGGATCCCAAGACCTACCACAGGGCTCCCCATAAACACAACACTTACCCCATTACAGGATTGAGCACTATGGCTCGAGGTTCATCCAGGTTTTCCGAGATAAGGATCTTCCTTGACGTCCCGTTCAAGCGGGTCACTTCAATGCGGTCTGTGCCAGTGTCAGTCCAGTACAGGTTCCTGGCCACCCAATCCACAGCAATCCCATCTGGATGGTTGATCTCTGTGGTCACCAGAGTCTGGGCTCCAGAACCATCAAGATAGGCCCGACAGATTGCCCGGACATCGTCATCAGTCCAGTAGATGTAGCCTTCCACAGGGTCATAGTCAATGGCAATTGCATGTCTGATGTTGTCTATCTGCAGAATAATGTCAGTGAAATCCGGCGTGTCCAGGGAAATCCTCCTCAAGTCAGTTCTTCTAGCGAGCAGCAAGACTTCCTCAGCACCTGGGGAGAAAAGCATTCACGGCATCATTTCCATTGCTACTGATGTGAAGATTTCAGTAAAGCACAGCAGGCTGTGAACTGCTACTGTTGCTGTAACAAAAAGAGATTTCCTTAAATAAGGACATCAAGCTTTCACGAAAATATAGACTTGCTTATATTTTAGATGACAATTTCTCCCAGCCTTCCAATACTCTATCTGTCTCTAGAATCTAAAAAACCCTATTTGGGGGGTGCAGGTCCAAATATTTCATCACATCACAGAGACTTCTCAGCCAAATGTCTCACCAGCTCTATCAGTGCACTAGACAAGTTTTCACACATGCCCTACGCAATAAATGACAGAGGCTAACAGAAGACTGGAGTATTTTGTAAACAAATTCCATTAATCATTTACTCCAGACAGTCCAACAAGAAAACAAGTCACAACCACAGCATGTATTTATCACCTGGCCCAAGCTGACGCAAAACAATGTTAGGGCAACAGGATTGTTGCTCTTTTCTCTCCTGTATTCTTTCTCCCCGCTGCAAATCTCTCCTGCTGTGGAAAGGGTGCCAAACAGCAACTTGGAGTACATTTCAAGGACAAATGGCATCTTCACTGTTGTCTGACACTGAAGTGGCAGCTTCTTTTATTAGTGCAAAAAAGAGGACAGACAGCAAAATGTGCATTTGCTTAATAAAGTTTCCCCACATCCCCCCATGTATGCTTCAGTATGAAAAGAGAAGTATGTGGGGTTTTTCCTACTTCTGTTACCAAGTTGATACTGTGTATTTCAAAAACTGACAAGGAAATTTTATTGTTTAACAATACTCCAAAACTGGAAATCTGAATAAAAGTAACTTGCTGTATTTCATCCAGACCAGCAAACACCACGAGGAAGTGGCAATTTCCAGTTCCCCCCAACAGCTGAGATTGAATGAAAATGGTCAACATGGGGACATATTTTTTGAGCTCACTGAGCATAACAGAAATTCAAATCCTTGTGAGAATATTCTTTTAGAATATTTCACACGTAGACATTCTTATATAGTTCTGGAGACACAGAAGTTGAATCTAGTGTACAACACAACCAAATTCACATTCACTATGGGTGCTGGATTTGGTTTTGAGTTTGGAAATCATGGTTTAGCCTTCACATATAATTTCAGAAGCTCTGAAAAGAAACAGTGCTCAGGGCACAAGTGCATGATGACAGAAGGGATCTAAAAGAGCAGCATTTTAATATCATTTAAGCACTTTGAACTACCTCAGGCCATCAAAACTCTTGGATGAAGCAGTGCTGCTCTCCTTACCATGGGCTGCTTGTTCTCACTTCTGCATCACCTGTTCTCACATGCAAGCACAGCATGGCCTTGCACTATGGCTGCATGCTGCAAACCACACCAAAGAGCTGACCCAAACCAAAACTAACCCAGCAGAAATAAAGTCATCAGCCTGAGTTAACAACCAGACCTGCAGAGCTCCACAAACACTTGTGCTGGCACAGTGAGGGGATCCAGCAAGAATGCTTCTCCCAGTCAGCATCAGCTAAAAAGGTTTGGTAAGGACAGCATCACTTTGAGGGAAGGCTTAGGCAGAAGGAGAGAAACAACTCAGAACTCAAAAACCCCCTGGAGAAAAGAGAGGAATGAAAGCCCATGCATTCATGACAGCAAAGCAACAGCAACTACAGCAGAATCAAATACAGCAGGTAACAAAGTTCCATGTCCAGCTTCTATGCTTCTGAAATATTTCATTATGGGAGTCCAAATAAAAACTGTTCAGTGCAAGTTAAGTGAAAATCCAGGCCTCAAAACTAAACATGGAAAGGGGGATGTATCTGGTCATCTAAGTGTTGTACAAACACAGAAGGGTTTAAAATTATATATTGAAAAAGGCAGGTGAGATGCTGGAGTTACTTTTTATTTAAGCAAACACCTGTAACACATGGTGCTCTGTCTCAGGGAGGATGATAAGTGAGTCAAGACTTCATGGGTTAGGATTAAAGACCAAACCAGTCAGGGTGACACTGTTGTGGGTGTTTTTTACAGGATACCAGATCAGGAGCAGTAAGGGGATGAGGTCTTTTACAGACAGCTGGAAGGAGCCTCACAGTCACAGACCCTGGTTCCTATGTGTGACTTCAACCACCCCCATCTCTGCTGGAGGAACAAGGCTCCTGCACAGCACTGATGACAACTTTCTAACACAGGTGGTGGAGAGGCTAGTGAGGAAAGATGTGCTGCTGGACCTTGTACTAACTAACAACAAGGTTAGTTGCAACTAACCTTGTACAACTAACAACAAAGAACTGGCTGGGATGTGAATGCTGGGGGCAGCTTTGGCTGGGGGCAGCGACCATGACACGGTGCAGCACAGGATCCTGCAATGAAGAAACGGGGTCCTGAATAAGGTCCTGAAGAGATAACTGATCTCTTCATGCATCTCCTTGAAACAATCTCATGGGAACATGCCCTAGAGGGAAGAGGGGTCCAAGAGACTCAAAATACAGCATGGCAGTTGTTCATACACCAAGAACACTCAAGTTTATATCTGCCTTAACTTCTGAATGTCTATCAGTGTGTCTGCAATCATAACCTTAATACTTAAGTACAAGTACTGTGAAGCAGAGGACCATCAAACACATGCCTAGCAAGTGATAACACAGCAATTACCAATATTACATGTATTTCTAGGATAATCAACATTACAAGCCTCATTGCATGGGAACAAACAGATAAGAATCAAATGCATATGTTTTGCCTCTCCACAGAAGGGATTGCAGGTTCACCTTGGCTCACTGTGAACAAATTCCAAGGAAGGAACCATCAGTCTAAGGCACAGATTATGTATAGAAATGCTGACTAGACAACAGGCTGAAAGACACTGTTAATATCCCCTAAAATTCACAAGCAGCACCAAAACAGCCTTCACTTCCTCACAGCAGCAATAATTAGACTCAGATTTCCCTCATCCAGCTCTGTGATAGGTTCACCTCTGCATAAGACCACATTTATTTGCACACAAAGTACTATTTTGACCAGGAGCAGGACAGCTCAGACACCTTGAATCAACTACATGACTAGAATCTTCTGGCAAACCAAAAGAAACAATTTGTTTTGGACACATTTCAGCTGCTCTGAGTTTTTCTTCAAGCAAACACACTACTGCAGATATATTCCCAACCTCAGTTCTGTCCCATGGACATATATGGCTAAAAATAAATCGGAAGAAGAAAACTTCTCCCTGCTGATCTAGTAACAAAAAGAAAATCTGCAACTGACAATTGGGACATTTTGTTGGTAGTTGAATGGGATGCCTCTTGGTAATTTCTTCTATTTTCTAACATAACCTCTAAGTGAGGCTTGTGGGAAAAAGAAATAAGGGGAATGAGCTACCTGGCAAATTCTGTAGGGATGCTTAAAATTAAGTGAAATATTACACAAAAAGACTTTTGACAGACATGCACCTACATCCTTGAACGTTAAAAAACATGTGAACAGAGAAAATGTTACCACAGCATGTATCACTACACTACACCCCCCACCTGAAAGACTCTAATAGAACTGGTAATTTTTGATAGGTGCAAAAAACCCTGTCTTTTATTACAACACAGTTTTAAATTACAGTTGGTTATAACTGTATTTGACTCCATTAACAAACTTCTGCTAGAGAGAAAGAGTTGGCAGCAGGCTCTGAGCATATCACCAAGAGATGAGAACTTGACACTGGTTCTGTCTAAAAACCTGGACAAACACGCTTGTCTGGCTCATTAGTTTTATCTGTATCATGGAGGTATTTTGATTATTAATGTTGGTAGGAATGTTTTCAAGGCTGCAGAAGTGTTGTGCTGTGACTTGCCCAGTGTTATCCTAGATACCCTAGAATCTGCCTAACACGTTACAGCCAGGTATTTACCTAGTGCTAAAGTGCTATAACATATATTTAGTTAACTTCATCTTCAAAAACTTCTCTCACTGCAGTCACTTCTCTAACCACATGATCAAGAGATTCCCAACAGAACTGCTAACTGTTACAACATGGTAATTTATAACACCACACAATGAACAAAAGCTTTTTTGGAGGGGAGTGGGAAATGCAAGCTATTCCAACATAACAATTGCAGCAACCAAACACTTCAGAAAAGTTTATGAAAAGTTTTATTTGCAAACCATAAATAGAAAACCAGGAGAAACTAGTTTAATCTAAATTTTTAATCTAGAAAGTATTTTAAAATATCCAAATTCGAACTGTTTTACTTTTTCAACTGGTTTAAATTTTGAACTGCTGATTTTTCTCTACTCTGTTCAGCCCAAGCTTTCTGCAGACCTTCAAGAGAAATTTTCAGTAGACCTAATAATCGTAAGAGATGATGACCTGTTCTGGTTGACAAACAATCAGAGAAAGGTTTGGGTTGGAAGGGGCCTTGAAGATCATCTCATTCCAACTCCTCTGTGATAGGCAGGGATGCCATCCACAAGATCACATTGCTCAGGGTCCCATCCAACCTGGCCTTGAACTCTCCCAGGGATGGAGCATCAGAACAATATCTGAGTTGACCAAAAAAACCAAATAAGAAGACTCTATACTCTATTTGCAATTAATAAGTCCTAGAGACCTAGAGAAAGAGGTTAGGAGACTCTTTTTTTTTTTTTTTGGACACTTATACAAGATGCTTTCCTGCCATACCCAGAAATCAGTATTTTTAATATCTACGCTAGGATATCATGCTTGCTTTGATTTGGTTGGTTTGTGCTTTTGCTATTAAAAATTCATGCTTCACTGCTGGAAATGGCAACTGTATTCTATTTGCAAAATTAACTGCAATCAGAGCTGACAGCAGCAAAACAGGCCATCTCAGCAGCTTGACAAGACCCTTTTTTATTCTTCCCTGGGCCTACTTCACATTTGACAAGTAACAAGACATCTATAACACAGTAACAAATGCTCCAATTTATTCACCCAACCTAAACATGTGGACTGCAGTGGCTGCCTCTGTTAATTTTTGCCAGAAAAGGCCATGCTATTCCTTTCCCATTTGTCTGTCTGCTAATTAGGCTAGAACAATGACCTATTGTAGGACTCATCCCCCAGTTTTATGTATATGCATGAGCACGCACCTGCATGTACAGGCTCAGCCTCATGACAAACAACTCTGGAAATCTCTGTACTTGTGGGGAGAAAATCAGATTCATTGTAAAAACAGGAAAAGATTTTAGCTCTGCTCCAAAGAACAAAATGGTAAGTGCTTTTTAAAGGAGTGTGTTAGAAGTACTTTGACTGCAGGCAACTCCTTTACAAGCTGTTGGAGCACTCTTGATAAACAAAAAAGATTTATCAAAAAAGCAAGGGATTTCGTTGGTTGCTGCAGTACAGTGAATTACCTGGCAAAGTTTCAACATATGGCAAAAGGGGGCCAGAGTATGGTTCTGGGAGAAAACATGGAGCATATGAATACTGGTAACACTGCCATGCTGTTTAATAAGCTTTCCAATAATCAAAACAACTACAACACCTTGCACAAGGATTTAACATTAGTCACTCTTCACACCAAAAGAAAAATGATGTAATGAAACTGACTGGATTTAAACCAACAAAACTCTGTAAAAGCCCCCTCCTCTTGTTCCTTAACCTCCCCAGAAAACAGTAATATTTAAGGAGTTGAAACAAATTTTAGCAGTACCAAGAAATAAATGGAAAATCTTTTTATAAAGTCTTATTGGTTACCTTATTAGAGCCAGTTGCAACATGAACAGCACTGTGCATTCCAGTTCAGGCCTTTATTTATCTTTCAGACTGAGAGGAAGACAGGACTGCTCCTTCTTACTGTGTGACAGTGGTGGGCTGTGAAAGGCTGCCCATGTACTCTCCAACTGGACACTGCACATGCAATTTAAAACCAAGGACTGCATGCAGTGGGAGTGTGCAACCAGCAAAATAGAAACAGGAAAGGTTTCTTTGAAAGAATGTTTTGAGTGGCCACATTCAGACAGGACTTGATTTAATTGAAAGGTAAGTAAGCATAAGGAAAACTAACAATTGTGACAAAGAAAGGAAATACCAGAGCACTTATGTAACTCATAAATTACATCATATCTGTCTGCATATTACAATGAAAAGCTATTGTCTCCTGTTTCTTCCCCTATCATAGCAGCAGACTTCTAACTTCGCCTGAACCAGGAAAAACACCTACAAATCAGAGTTCTGACACATTCATACAGCCACCAAAATGAAATCCCACAAATGGAATATTAGTTAAACTGCACAGCTGATAAGATCATTAGCACAAAGCAGCTGACTAGGACAAAAGTAATGCTTCTTCCAGAAAAAGCTGTTGCAAGACAGATATCACAGTTAGCCCATTCTACTCTAGGACACAGCTTCTGTGAGACACATTCAGTTTTACATGCCCAGTACTACACTTGTGAGCACAAAGGTTTGAGAAGCTACTACTGACAGAGGAGTAGATAACCCTTAGGAAGATTTACTCAAAGCAGCATTAATAAAAGTCATAACTGCATTGGTATTAAGCAGAATCAAAGGTCAGCACAGCCATTTGGCTACTGCTGTAGCAAGCAAAGAAGCTGCCCTTACATACAGGTTTCATCCAAAGACCTCAAAGCACGAGAACAACTAAGTCCTACCCTGCCCTGGAGTCTGTCTATTCTCTCTGTGCTTTAAAAAAAGGGAAGAGAAAGTTGGAAATGTTACGTGGTAAATCTGTCACCCTACAGATATCATACTCCCAGCTTCTAGTCTTTACTAACAAAAAAAAATTAACATCCCTTTGCACAGAACACTTAATAACAACTCATTGCAAGCCATAGGAAAATGGATGGGCCAAGAAAAAGTCTGTCAGAAATCCCTACTGCTAGAAAAAAGGAAGGCTTTGAATTGTGGTGTTTCCTCACAAAGCAAGGTTTTAAAGTTTACCTTCATGTACCTGCTCTCTGCTGGAGATACACAATTCCACTGGCTCAGAGTAAGGAATCACTGACTTTAGAACTGACCTCCATTTTACCACCTAGTTTCTGTTAAACAGAGTTTTGGCAGTAACACCTCAAATGCACAGAGACAAGAATCAAAAATTCAATACAACTCAACAAGATACATGATTAATTTATTTTAAAAACGAACAGGAATACAGTAGGTTTTCTACAATCCCACTTCTATTGACTTCTAATTGCACACGTTTCCCATTCAGCAAGAGACCTTGAACATATTAAGTTTTCTCTGCACTGCTGTCATCGTTTACACAAACAGAAATAAATACACACCACGAGCCCTCTCTGAGGCTGAAAACTGCATAATGCTTTGAAATTTAAGCATTATTTATTATGTGCCAAGTCTGATGGAGGCCCAGAAAATTCAATTCTGAGCTGACACAAACAAGAGAAAAGCAAAACAGCAAAACAAAACAAACGAAAAAGATACAAACAGCTGCAAATTGGGGTTTGCAAATCTAGGGAGAGTCTCAATCTCACACTGATGCAGTAAAACAGACTCAGCCACCCAACGCTGGAAGAAGCAGTCAAGCCACAGCAGCTTAGGCAGTTATCACTGGGTCTTGTGACTTTGCCTGTGTATGTTCCCAGCACATAGTGAATGCAAGATAACAAAGTTTACACGTAAACCTTTTCAGTGCAGACCCAGGGTGTGGTTCTTTTGCAGCATAAAACCAGATTCAATCCAGAGACTCAACAGAGCTGGAAAAGGACAGCATCGCTATTTCCTTTATACACACACACACCCCAAAGAAAAAACCAAAACAAAAAACCCCTAACCACAAAAATAAGCTCCAACTAGACAGTGTTTCAGAGTCCTGGAAAGTAGTCATCAATTTGAAACATGCACCAACAAAGCTTGAAAAGAAAGTTTCATTCACCATAGCCCAGGAAAACCACCGACAACAGAACCAGAAGGTGATGTGGCAGACCTTCAAGAATGCTCCCCCCTCCCTCCAGGTTTGTTTCTTATGGCATGTTTCTAATGGCTTTTATCCAGTGAAATTATAAATAAGGCCATTTCCATATGAGGCTATTTCATTTTGTCACTACAGAAAGTAGTCACCATTGAGAAGCATAAAAATTGCTATGAATAGAGAATAATGTAATCTTTTCATATAAATCAAATAAATGCATCAACAACACACTAAATAAAGCAAGGGGAAAACAGACTCAAAACAAAGATTTGTACATGAATGAAAGAGAAAAAAACCACTCACAAAATGGAGTAGAACAATAAGAGGTAAATTTCCCTCTAGATTTCTCGGAAGCTCAGGTACTGATTACTGAACAGTTTTTAATTACAAACTTGCAGTTTAAACAATTTCTGGATAAGCAAAGGAAGTACAATACACCTTTGGGAGTACAATAGGGAGAGAGGGAGTGAAGAAAAAGTCCTCCAGCTTCTGGATAACATCTCCCTAGAGTAGTCAAACACCTGGCACAGGACAGAAGACACCTAAGAAACCAAAGCATCTTACAACCAAAAGCCCATGGTTTTCCACAGTTGCATTCCAATCACAGAGCTGTCAACAGGGAGAGACAGACATCCAGCTGGCTGTCAAGGTTCTAGGAAATAAGGTAAAATACAGTTTTGGTTTTGCTTTTTTATCTTCTGACAAACAGATTAGGACATAAGTGCTGCTTCCCAATACAGCTCCAAATCAATACTAGAATGTAATCAGAGTTTATCTACTGATACACCAGGTTTCTCTTCCAGCATCTTCCAAGTGCTAGAATACTCCAGACAGTTACTTACACAATGCCAGCAGGTACCTGAAAGAACTGATTCTACAGCAGTTAACCCATATTACAAATATCTCCCTGACCCTTCTTTTTCTCAAAAAGGTTGTCCTTCTCAAACTAGTGGTTGATATACTTAATCAGAAAGTCTGGATTAATCCATATTGCTCCTCTTTATTTATCAGGAAGACATGCTAGCAAAGAAACCTTCTCTGGTGGTTATATGGCATGAGGTAACTACTTCACCATGAGACAGTACTTCACTTCCAGCCTGTCTTGCTCGGAGGCTTAGGTGCTGTAATAAATTCATGATTGCTCACCAAGGAACCGCAGACAAAACTTTTAAAATGTATGATGTGCACCAAGAAACACACAGGAGACGAGAAGAAAGCACCTTAGCATTTCTTCCTTCAATACTCTTCTATCTCCTGCATATAAAAAAACCACTATATGCCCTGCAGTGTCAGCCAGCAGGTCCCAAAAACACTCTTTTCTATTTCACAATGTGCACAACAGCAAAGACAAACAAGACATTGGGAATAGCAGCCAACCCTGATCAACTGCCTCAACAAACAGGATCAAGGATAGAAATGGTAGCTGACTCCTCAAACACCTGAGGCAAGCACTTTCTCTTCCAGTTAAGAGAACGTGGGGGCTTTTTTCTGGTTTTCATATGGGAGAACAGAATTTCCTCATTTATTTGAGAAACTGTAGCTGGCAGAAACCCTACAACTTGTAACACCACACAGGACTAACTCACAGCCAAATTCTCCCATTTTCAAGCAAAGAACAGTTGCCTTCCACTGGAGAAATGCCTCTGGTGAGTTGGGATCAATGTACCATGTCTCAAATGGCCACTTACATTCTGACATAGCAGGGACAATATTATTGCAAAAAGCAGCTGGCTAGTTACAACATCTAGACTGAGATACCTAAAAGGAACCACATTTCTACAAAGTACCCATCAAGTAAGCTACATTTGAGGAGCAGGAGCAGAAGGAAGAAATTCTCCCTGTTACCAC
This sequence comes from Trochalopteron elliotii, assembly GCA_024734555.1. Classification (NCBI taxonomy): domain Eukaryota; kingdom Metazoa; phylum Chordata; class Aves; order Passeriformes; family Leiothrichidae; genus Trochalopteron; species Trochalopteron elliotii. The sequence continues at coordinate 835,470 of JANPWX010000102.1, forward strand.
TTTGAAACAACCAAACTCCTGCCACTGAATATATAAAGGATTCTAAAAATTAGTAACTTTTTTCTTTTGACTCATGCTATGCTTAAAGCTCAATATACAGCAGCAGATCTCATCCTGGCTCTAAGGAATGTTCATGCTGATGCACGGCAAGATTTTAATTTCTGCATCTCAAGCAGTGTAAACCCCCTTTTGTGTAAGGGTAGATTTGCTGTGCTAAAGAAGCCACTAAAATAATTGTGAATTCAGGTACCTGTCTCACTGTCAAACCTGCCAGCTACCTCAGCCTTAAGGCAAGTCACTAGCAGGAGCCGATGCAATCTTGGATATTTATCTCCAACATATTTTTTGCACAGCCTTTAGAAAAAGACCCCTTATAGGAGCAATCCATTACCAAGCATTGCACAGATAGCATCAGCTCACAAATCTGTCCCCCAGTACACGAGCATTTACTTTTTCTGAGTGCAGTAATAATATCTGTGTAAGCAGAAGCTAAAGGACCATAACTATATGGTTGCTTCTGCAGCCAAATTCTTTGTCTTCAGCTATGGTAGAGGCTCATTCATGTTTTTATAGCCCTTCCTAGAGATGGTTTTGCTTGGTCTACTTAAAATCATAGAATATCTCAAGTTATTAAGGACTATTGAGTCCAACTCCCTGTTCTTTCCAGGACTACCTAAAACTAAACCCTATAACCAAGAACATTGTCTATGCCTAGTGTATTAAAGGAATATACTTCAGTTGGCACTGCCCTTATTTCCAGGCATCACTCCTTTCTGCAAGCTTCAAAATATCAAAAGAATTTCTCCAAAACTATGGCAAATTTAGATATCACATTTGTCATCTATTCTTTGCACGGCATGCAAATACACCTAGACCTCAACCACCCTTATGCCTTCTTACCAAGAGGCCTCTCATATTGCTTTCAAACACAGGAGAAGCAACAGAATCATGGCCTTTCCCAACACAAATGGAAAGACAATAAATCAGAGTAAAATTAAATCCCCAGGAGATTCCAATGTCACAGAAAGGCCTGGCTTGTTTTGGCTCGTGATTTTTGTGGAAACAAGTGAAAAAAAGGTTCCTCTTAGTAGAGACAAATTTGGTTAGAGAGGAATTTAGATATGTAAAATGGATCAAGAATTAATGATATCCAGGCCATGTCAAATTGCTACAATGAATTTGCATAATGAGTAAAGTAAAATTCTGTAGCATTTACTGAAATATTTTATCTATATACTGCAGCAAGCATTACATATTTAATGAGAAGCAAAACAAAATCCTGAAAAATATTTTTTTTAGAACTAGGGGTACACAGCTTCCAGAAGCTTCCAGAAGCTGCATGGATCTGGACTAATTCTAACATTGTGTAGCTCTGAGTGTCTAACTGTCTAAGTTAAAAATATAGAACAAAAAAGAATATTAGCTGAAGTCCAATTTATCCTACTTATTACAGCTTCACAGCCATAGAGCCAAGCTAGTAAAGACTTGGGAGAGTGAGGTGCATAATACTGAAAATATTTTTCAGGTATCAGCCCTGGATAATAGGGTTTAAAATGCTATCCAGCTAATTCTAGTTCATATACTTTGACTAACTTGATACTATGATATCAGAAAATTACGTGCAATGGCAGTAAGAACCTTTGGGAATGGAACACTGACAGGCAGAGGGAATTTAGGAAGTCAGAGTGATTACTAACAGGAAATATATCCACTTAGAAAAAAGATGAGGCTTTTGACATTCCTTTAGAAGGCCTGCAGTGATAGCTGTATGCCATTGACACTGAACACAGCAGAAAGAAATTACATATTTTCCAGAAACATAAGAGAAGCATGCTGCTGAATGCTGTTTACAAAAACCAGCTCGGTCTTGGAACGATGCACACACATAGCTGCTGTACGAGACTGGGATCAGGGTTTAATCACAGTTAGCTGGCAAGATATGCAAAAAACATCCAGACTTCCCTGAATGTCATTAAACAGAACCACATGGTCCAGTCACAGAGGGAAGGAAAAAGCAGGGGGAGTAATCCAATATTTTGAGACCGCAGCTTCACCCAGCAAAGCAAACCAAACCTGCTCCACAAAAGCAGAACAGGGTGCAAGGATCCAGCTCCATTTTATCTGGAAACATTCACTTTAAGTGGTAAAAATTATACCAAAGGTGCACCAGAGCTGGAGTGAGAAACAGATAAATTCATGTCATTCACTGTGCACAGTGGAAAGTGAGAAGCATGAGGAAGGCCAATCTGCTCAAAAGAGGTGACAGGTATCACCTGAAGTCTCCACCCTGCACAGGAAAAATGGAACAAATAATTTACTGTTGGAGACAAGACAGTAGCCATTAATATATTTGTCTTTCTCATAGCACTTCAAACCACCCCTGGCCAAACAACAGAACTCACTAAAATACTAGGAAGGGAACCCAATGAGAGGAGGAGAAGGAACAGCTTCTTGAAATGAGACATTGCACATGGACAGAAGACTCATGAATCACAATATTTCTGTTCATAAAGAAAATAAATGTGATCCTTAAACAATTAAAGAAAGAAAAACTTCAGGATAGTCCTACATCAGCAAAATTACTAAGACAAGGCTCCCAAACTTCCACCCTTTTGCTCTGCTTTCAACTGGCCTATTTGCTGGTAGAATTACACAACCCTTCTAAATGACTGCAACCAAATTTTGGTTCCTTTCTCAAATATTCATGCAATTGCTCAAGTCAGCTTAGGAAAGGCTCTCAAACAAATGAACAAAATAAACAAAAAACAAAAAACAAAAAACAAAAACAAAACAAAAAAACCCAACAACAACAAAATACAAATCAAGAAACTACCAGTCTAAGAACTGAAGCTCCATTTGGAGACATGAAATGTCACTAGTCAGTTACTCTTGAAAGCTGCAGGGTGCTACCAGTTACTACTGAGCAGGCACAACTAGAATCAGACTCTGACAGACTTTGCAAACTGTGACTTCATTACCTTCTATGCCAGCAAGATTAGGTTCAGACACCCATCTAAAATTATGTATTTGACACATCCAACAAGAAAGTAGTGGTCCACCACAACCTCCTAAGTAATTTCAAAGACCAGAGTTTGAATGTTCACTTTGTGAAGAGTACCTACATGGTCAGGAGGAGCAGATTTACTTTCCAAATTTATAACTCCCTTGCTTGTTGATATGGGAACTTCAAGGAAGTGCAGAACATTTTCAAGCCAACAGAAGAAAACAGACTTAGCACCACAGGTCTGCAAAACAATAAATTTACCTGCACAAAACACATAGGCATTCCCAGAGGAGAACATATGCTTGATGCCAATTGCTATCTATCATGCATTATTAGTGATGGATATTTACTGTAAAGGTAATTCTTTTTATTTATTCAGAACAACTCTTTAGAACCAGAGAGAAAGCCAGAATGAATCAACATCAAAAGCTAAAACAGGAAAATGAACTTTTATTTTAACACAAGCACAATACTTAAGGTTCCAGCATACCAATGATTAGTTTAGTCAAAGTATAAAAATCAGAAGTTTCAGAGTTTTTTTATACGCAGACATAATTCAGCAAGGGAAATACTAGCACAGCCTGTCCTTGAATTCATATTTTTTGTTAATTACCCTTTACCATTTGTAAAGGGCTACAGAGTGCTCTCATCTGAACATTACCAATATAATTGGTAATACCAGTATTCAATATTCAATTCCAATACTTCAATATTCAAGAGAGGTAAAACTCAATATTCAAGAGAGATATCTAAGCACCCTAGGGCTTTTCTGGTCAAGAATTCTTTCTGACAGATATATAAATTAACATTGCACAGTTATATTTGAACCAGTAAACTCCCCGTGTGGACAGGGATTTTGACAACAGAATGTTTTTTCCTTCTGCAGATAAACCTGCAGCAGCTTTTGTTTTTTGATTCACTTAACAGCCTGAAGTCAGAGCAGCTCATATGCCCAAGTGACTCTGTGCTTTTGCACCTCTGCCCAAGCCAACAGGGAACAAAATGAAGAGGTGGTCAACATCCATGGATCTGCGGCTCTTGCTACAACACCACTACAAAGGGCTCGTGTGGAGAACAAAAAGTCAGTTCCTCGCAACCAAGGAGTTAATTAGTAAGATGGGAAAGAGAAGCACATGGATGTTGGCAGAAAGCAGACAGGGCAACAAAAGATGTGGAGCTTGGGAAAGAAATAATCCATAAAACTGAACCAAAAAGCCACATTCTTATGCAAAACCAGATTTCCTGTTCCCATCCCACTTTTTTGCCCTCCTTTGACAGAAAACCCTTGGCAGCCTGTCTGGCCTGACAATGGAAAGGTGAAAGCACAGTAAAAGCAGTCAGTCCTGCTTGTGCTATCTGCCAAAGTGCCAAAAGCAGGGTGAACTTCATTCCTGCTGCCAGAAACAGGAGGTCAATATGAACGTCTAAAAAGGTTGTCCTGAGCATTCAGTGAGGTGTTCTTAAAAGCTGTGAAAGGGAAACTTTCCAAAGCTGGAAGGAGTAAAGGGAAAAGTCTCTTAGCAGCTGCAAAATTACCTTATAAGCCTTTCAATTACAGCAGGATGAGCTAATAAAGCCGGCCCTGAAACCCTGGAGATTCAGTGTTTAAACTGTGCTTCTAGTTTTCAAATGAAAGGCATCTCTTATGCTTGCTCTAGCACACAGAGGAATCAAGCCCCATCAGAAAATGATTATATTATTTGACTAGACTTGAAAGCTCACCAGAGACAGGCAGCAGAGTCAGAGAACACTCTCCAAAACCTTGCCTCCTAGAGTTCCACCACCTAGAGTTCCCTATCAGTTAGTTGCCTGCTTTTGTAAGATGCATCTTTATAAGAGACTTCTCAATCAAAGAAAAAACAAGTTTTCAAAGTATACCACAAGGCTCATTCAACCTGTGGATACAAAATATGCATCTATTTACACTTTCTAATTAAAGGATATACTCTAGCTATTATTCTCTAAACAGCTTTTTATTGGTGATATACAACCCTCTCCTACTTCTCAGGGACATGGACAACTTACCTAAAACAGTATTTTCTCAGTTATCTCAACAACTCAGCCACCACTACTTTATCATAGATGTCTTCTGGACAATGAATGGGAGGGAGTAGAAGTTTCTCCACTGTACAAATGGAAAGATGCCCTACGTTAACTTACTTCTAATAAAATGCTTCAGCTGTGGGTTCCACATACTACTTCATTCCTACAGAGAAGTGGCAACCCTAAATACAGACAAAATCCTCTGATTTCTACTGCAAGGGATTACTTCAGCTCATAAAAATCACTGTCTTTGGTAGCCTGGTGGGAGGTTTGGATGCAAAATGACATTTCAGTGTATCAGGCAGCTCCTCTCAACTCACTTCTTCAAGGGTCAGCACTGAAGCAGTGAACTCAAACCGCACCCACCCTGTGACTGTAGGAAAAAAAGCCAAGTTCCTACCTGCTTTGCACGTCCTGCCATCATCTTCCAGCTGCACACCAGTGGGACAGGCACAGCTGTAGAAGGGGTCTCTTGGAGACAGCAGGCACAGATGGGAGCAACCACCGTTGTTTTCTTCACATGGAGTGTGAACTTGAAGAAACAAAAGAGATTTATTCTAGTTGCTCTAGAAGCCTGTAAGCCCCGTTTTCTCCATGAGGGAGAAATCACAGATCCTAAATGACTGGCACAAGCTTTAGTGCTAAAAACCAGAGGAATCACAATATAAAACGCTTGATTTCCCTCCCTCCCCAGCATCTTAACTCTAGGGGCACCTAAATTGAGATGTATGCAACTGATGGGATGATCAGGTCTGTGAAAGAAAAGAAAACGTAACGATTTGTACAATTCCTACATTACAGTACAGTTCCATGTACAGGACAGGGATGGACATATGACAACTGAACACTCCTTTCGCCTTTACATGGGGGGAAAAAATGGCAGCAAGACATGAAACCCTATTAATAAGTAATTATGGATAAATACTGCCACTTATAAAAACCACTTGCAACTTTTGCAAGATTTCTGCAAAACTGTAGTTTGAATCATCGTCTGAAATATAATACTTTATTATAAAAGCACAAAATGTCTGGCTAATTTGACTTTCATTACTTCCACTGACACTCACAGAGCAAAAAAAATGATGAGGAAGGAATCCAAGCCTGATCTTAATGAAGTCAATGGCATCTGAGCTATTTTCAGCATATGCTCTTTCTCTGTGTGCTGTATTTTCTTTGTGACTGACTCAAATACTATGACCCTAGGCTGGGACATTCCTGGAGCTAAAAGCAATGACAAGAATTCAGCACAGACAAACTCTTATCTGGAGCTGCGAGATAGACCAGGGTGCTGTGCATACCCAGCAACCTCAAGGAAAACTTGCACATGTTCCATTCCCAAGATGATCTCCAAATTCCTTTTGTTTACTTTCAGGCCTATTTACTCACATCCTATAAACTTCATTGGAATAACAAATGTTATCTTTAGGGATGCAGATTTGACAGTTGGCATAAAGAAAGAAGTCACTCCAAATGGCAAGAGAATTTCCTCTGGACAAGACTTGATTCTTCCCAGAGCTACTCAATTATATACATTTTACAACACTGCTTTTAAGTCCCATTCTCACAATCCTAAAAAAACCTCCAAAACCTAGACTAGCTGCCACACAGAATCACATGCACATGCAAAATACCTGCAGCTCTACTCAATTTTCAATACTGTACTTCCTTTCAAGCAGCACCAGAGAATATATAGAAAAATAGAGGCACATGTGTGTTCATATGGAAGCTCAAAACTAAAACCCTTCCATACTAAGACATTCACAAACTTTTGACATGTATTGAAGACAACCATGATCAAGTCTGGACTGCAAAAACGGCTCTCGTAAGTACAACATGAAAGTTCTATATTTTGTGGCAATTTTACTTATTTAAAAAAAGGTAGTTATAAGCCTTTATTACAGTTGTCTTTAAAGCAATGGCATTAAAAAGATGCCAGGTAAGTTGGTACTTATTAAAATATTCCCAACCAAAAGAAGGCACTGAAGTACTGCACTGGATTTTGGGTTTTGCTATGAACTGGGACAGTGAGCTCACACCAATTCAGGCTGGAATACTCAAAGCAAGGTACAGGATTCAAGCACTTCTACCTTTAGCAACTGATGTCTTGGGAAGGCTGACCTGAAACAGAGACTGGACAGAGCTAGAGAATAAAGTAGTTATTTACTGAAAGGCCCTTAGGGCACACCTTGGGCAGGACAAGAGCCTGACCAGGGGTACACCCAAGGTGGACTAAAAATGGCCACAAAAAATGGACCCCCAGCCACAAGGTCTTACACTTTTATAAGTTTTGGTCTATTTGCATATTGGGGTTTAACTGTTCAATTACAGCTTTGGGTTGTGAAGCCTCATCCTTCTTGTTTCTCTCTTCAGTCCATAACTGTTTGTGCTTTTGGGCCTGAAAGTTGTCCTTGGTCTTCAGCAGGAAAAGGATTTGTTTAGTGTCCCTGCTCTGTGAAGAGAGCTTACTAGCACTTAACATGAGGCTCAGAACTACCCCCCTAGGCAGCACAGAATCTGGAAAACACGAAAGCTAAATCTTAAGGCATCACAACCAATCCCCTGACAAATGTGCAAAACTTTGGAACTCCAGACTAACCACTTTTGTTACTAACATTTTCCCTGACAGATAAGCAGGAGCCATGCAGGGGGTGTGAGGGGAAGCAGGACATACAGTAGGGCTGCCGGTCCGGGCTCAGGACCTGGATGTCCATGGGTGAGTAGAGGGCAGACAGGATCTCTCTCCTCTTCTCCCCTGTCCGTTTGTTACAGGCGTGGATGGAGCGCGTCTGCCAGTCCGTCCAGTACAGAGTGTCCCCCGACAGCGTCAGAGCAAAGGGATGAGTGAGGCTGCCTTCAACAACCTTTTGCCTTTTTGGGACAAACAGAAAGGATTAATAAATTGATTGCTTCTTGTTGTTAGCACACATTAAAAGACTTGACTCCATAGAAACTTGTGTAGGAACTGTCATCTTTCAACAAATTCATGGGACCAAGAGATTCACCTGGTGATAAAAGTGACAAGAAGACTGAAAAATTTAAAATAAGGTCTTACCCCTTCATAGCAATAAGGACACAAATATATTGGGTTTCAGAGCATCAAAGTATCTGATTCAGGCCCTACAGTGATCCCTTAAGTTCCTTAACTTCAGGAGTTGTGCAAATACCCAAACACAAGTGACTTTTCAAGGAAACTTAGGTCCAAAGAGTACTCTGATTAAAGCAGTATATGACATCTTTGCCCAGAACTTCAGCTGCACTCAGTCTTTTTTCCTAGCAGAAAAAGGCAGAAATGACCTATGAGTCTCATTAAATGATGCCTCTTAACTTTGTCTGCAGTAGAAGTAAGTATTTTTCAGATTAATTTTTAATATAGAGGAAAGGTCAGTTATACTTTTCCTAAAACTAAATATTTATAATTAATACAAATCAGAAACATTTGAGATGTTTTTTTCAATTACATACAGTCACACCTCCAAGAATTAGCTCAACTGAAAGCCAAAAAACACGTGACATTTCTAGCATGTTTTCACAGGATCCCAAAATTTATTCCTGGTGCAATAAACATATATAATTTAGATTCAGCAGTTTTGAAGACATTTATTAAGCCAGAGAAAAGATGCTTGACAATTCCTCAGTCAAAACACTGGTACTCAGTTTTCACAAAACCCATGCATTTTATCTGTACACAAAGGTATGCACACACCTTTCAAACCAGTGTTGTGATACGGCAAAGTATTATTCAAAATTTTTCACCATATGACTTTGAGAAAGCTGAAGTCTCAGTGTCATCCTGAAGGAAAATGAGAAACCTTATTTTCTTATACCTATATAAAATCTGCATTCAATTTATTTCCACTGAAGATATTTAAGGAAAAACAAGCTAACATTCGGCAGGAAAAGGACTCTGTTTCATTTTGAGCAGCACAGGTAACTACCTGCATTTTCCAGGGTAGAAGGGAATAAAAAGTACCCTGAAAATTCTTGGTATATATTCAGACATGGACAAGTTTAAAACAGGCTGACACAAGCACACAAGTACTGGCATATACATGAGAAAACAAAATTAGTAATAAACTTTCTCTTCTAGAGAAAAATTGAAACTGTTCTAAAAATACTGTGTAATTACCACTACTTCTTACCATAAAACACAAGAGAATGAATACGAATACTAATTTCACTTTCTCTTTCCACTCTCACCGTTGCTCTTTCCTCTTAACTAATAACAGCAGTGGCTGTATCCTAATATCGTAACAGCTGTTTTCCACTAAGTATTGCCCCTATTTTCATCATTCTTAGATATCAAGTCCCCCTTTCTCCTGTAATTACATCCCTTGAAATAGTTCCAGAAAATGTGGTTGCAAATGGAAGCTTACTAAGAGGCAGATTGCTCCAGTAATATTAATCCACCACACAGAATGCAAATTAACTTTTTATTTGAATTTTGAGGTAATCCTGAATTTATTCTGGGATGGGAGGGGTGGAAGCATTTGAAACATCACAGATTTCTTTATTGTCATGTATGAGTGAAACTTGTTTGTTCCATGTTTAAGGAACAGCAGCAACTCCTTAAGTTACCATCTAGTCTGAGCCCTTACTGAAGTACACCTTAGCACCAGAATCTAGGAGTCCCAACTTCACAGACATCTGCTTCAACACTGATCAGTGGAATGGAAAAGGGAATAAATAAAAATTTCATTTAAAAGGAGCTATGATTAAGCTCAATCTTCATGGCATTTTATCAGTATCTGTAACACTTTAGGAGTTATTATGTTGGACAATAACTAAAAGTTCATGTGCAATCAGACATCAGGAACTTTCAGAATGCACCCTGTACAGGGGTATTCTGACCTCATGCATTCATGTACATGCTCTAGCAGCTGAGTAAAATATGGAAGAGTGAGCCAATTTTTTCTTAATGCAAAATACATTTTTTTTTCCTAAAATACTATTTGATTTATGGCTTGACAGAAATCTGTTTGGGATGTGCAGCATTGATCTATCACAACAGATATTTGGACAGATAGCTGGAATTAGTGTATTCAAAGTCTTGCTCCCTTTCAGGTGGCCTTTCTCTACTTTAAAATGGGCAGAATAGATTTTACTTGCCAATTACAGCTTCAAGATTTACACACACATGCAAGTAAAGTCTGCACAATTTGTATGTGCATGAAAAGCACAGAAACAGCCTGGAAACCTCAAACTCTGCCACTCACCCCCAAATCAGACAAACATACTCATGCTGAATTATATGAAAATCTTTCTTTCTGTCTACAAACCTGCAGCCAGACTTGGAGCTACCACTGCCTTCCACAAAGGCTTTTCCCTTGTCTCTCCTTTGGACTGTCAGTCAATACTTGTCACTTACTACAATACCACCATTATCCAGCTCTTACACAGTGCTCTCAAAGAAACTTCAGGGCATTTTATAAAGGGTGTCAATATTGCTATTGCTCTTTTATGACTGTGAAAATCAGGCATAGAATGCATCTCAGTTAAAAAAAGAAAAATGAAAAACACCATGGAAAATGGTTTTTTTGGGGAAAAGGCATATTATTCTATGACACAGAAATGCATAAAATAGAACTCCTCCAACTTTTCACCAAGGCAAAACAATTTTATTGACACAGGCATTTAAAATGTTATGAAAGCACAAAAACAAAAATTTCATTTAAAACTACCTGAACACCAAAGCCAGACAATAACGCAGAGATTACCTTAACAGGACATATTACTGCATGTGACACTCACCTTTCAGGAGCAACACAACCTGCCCATTGAGCATTGCAAAGAACTGAAGATGCAATCTCAAATGCCTAAGTCTGCCCTGACTGAAGTGTCACTTCTCCATGTCTACAGAAGCCAAAACTTAACAGCACACTTGGACAGCAGCCACCAAAAAACTTCCACACTGCGCTTTCCAGCAAGCTTGAGGAAAATCTGCTTCCTAACTGCTTGTTGTCTGAAACAACCCAGAATTAGTTAATTAATAGGCCTGACATAAAGGACATCTCTGGATGGGGCCACAGACGAGTGTGTCTCAATGTGTATATCTTGCTGGTAAAAAAACCCATTAACAATACTGTAAAATCCCAGTCACAAATGTTATATTGTCTAGGGTCAAGAAACAAGCATCTCCAACTGTTTTCAAGACAATTAAGAGGGTAAAAAAGAAGAATTGTGCTGTACAAGAAGGCTGTGAACAGTCTACTGTGAAATACTGATAGTATCTCTATTTCACTACAGTGAAATACTGATATGTAGTATGACTACATATAGTCTTACTCTCAAAACTAGTTCTATAGTATGTGAGGCTATTTCTTACTAGGCTATTAAGAACTGCATTAAAAAAATGACATTTTGGTAGGTATTTGCATTATTCTAGACTACTGGGGGAAAAAAGTCTCATTTCAAAATGGACACAGAAAGTGAAAAATAACTCACACCTTATTATAGACTAAAGGAAGCTTACCTAAAGGAACCATCCAGATTTGCCCTATGAATGAAGCTCAGTTTTGCATCAGCCCAGTACAGTTTCTGCTCGTCGAGATCAATGGTGAGTCCATTTGGCCAATAAATATCGGAGTCCACAATGATCTTCCTCATGCTGCTGTCCATCCCTGCCCGCTCTATTCGGGGTGTTTCACCCCAGTCAGTCCAGTACATGTATCTGAAAGAGAAACACACACAAATGAAGCCACAAGGCGTGGTGGGACAGCAGCTCTTGGCAAAGCCTGGAATGGTACATACATACACCAGGGTATAGGCACCAATGTTTACTCCCAAAACTTTGATACACTTATTAAAGTAAATCAAACCCCAGGCCCACAGGGCACAAAGTAAGTCCTTCATGAAATCATCTCACAAGCTTTGCGTCTGTGTAATGTATTTACACTTCTCTTCCAATGCTGAGCAGTACCTGATATTTATAAGCATTTACAACTGAGTACCATCCTTGTGTGGTCACTTATTACAAGTTAATGTCCTAAATCACATTCTGAAGCAACTAATTACCTATTCAAGACGGCAATGACCACAGCTTAATCTCCTTTTGCAAATCCATAGAGACAAAAAGAGCAAAATCAAGTGTCCTGAAATTTGTTTCTGCCAAAAAATAAATCATGAATCCACGAAGACTTAGAAAGACATTAAATTTTTGGATTTTTTTTTATCCCACTCCCAGGCAATTTAAGTAGCCTGAATAGACATTAACAGCACGTACCAATTGGAAAGGATCAGATCAAAGTGTGGCAAATCACACAACATCTGCATGAAAAGTTGAGATTGTACAGTTACAAGAGAAATGGTCTGGTGAGAAGAAGTCAGCCAGTTCACAGCTGGTAAACATCACGCAGCATCACATATCCAGCTTGCAAGTTTGACATGCAAACACAACACAGCCAACTCCTAGCACAGCTGCCTCAGGCCAGTCAGAGAGGTGACACTGCTTTCCCAATGCCATTACAGCTATCTGGGGCACAGGGCTGTGTGAGAAAGCCTTTGCCCTGAGGAAGCTCTCAAACATAACCAGGTGTCTGTGCACTGGACCCATCACCTCCCCAGGTTCCCCAAACAGTGTTAGATCAACAGGAGCACCAGCTGGGCACCAGCTGGGCAAGCACACTGAGCTGCATCTGAGCTAAGCCCTCCTAACACTGGAGCTCCAGGAAAGCCTGGTAAAGAGACATCTATTCAGTCCTGCACAATGCTTAGCCAGATGATTCATAACCTGGATTATCCCAGACCCTTAGCTGTCCTGGAGACAGCACTCACTGTGCAATTACAGTAGGAACCATGAAGGAAGTAAACAAATGTGGATTGTGAAAACACACTTATACAAAAAAACCTCATGCTTTCTTTTATGACAGAGAATGTTGTCCACTTCAGGGATGATGTAGGAACTGCATTTGTAATTGCTGTCATGTTCCTCTGCAGGGTGGTCTCCCCTTCACAGTGCAAGATCCTGCTGCAAACTGCAGAGACTCTGGAGCTGCTTCACCTTCAGCTGGGGCCATCATTTCAGCCAAGGAGGAACAGGCAGCTCTACAGTTATCACCAGCAAATGTCCCTCACAACACACTTGGCCTTAAAATGCTCTGATCTCCATGTGCATCCTCCACCCCAGTTTAGGCAGATCTCCAGTTCCAGGGCAGTCACAGCACCTACACTGTAGCATATATAACCATGAGCAGTTTATCCCACTGAAGAGGGGAATATAGATAACCAGAGAGACAGACAAACAGAAATTGCTCACTAGTATCACAGCACACATACACCTGACTGTGAGGGTCAAACAAGTTTTCTAGTTGAAATAAAACACTTCCACGCAGATGAGTCCTCGGGTTTCTGTGATAGCTCATGTTAGTGGCTGAGGCAAAATCATGTCCCCAGATGCCTTCCCAAAGCTTCCTCAGCTCCAGCAACCAGGATAGACTGACTGCTCCTGAAAAAGCAGCAGCAGTAGCTGAGAGTTGCCCCAGTTCACAGGATAACCTATGAATGTAAATTGCCACTCATTTTGGTTTTCCTTAGCAAGTCAGGCTGTAATTTGTGGCAACTCAGACTGTGTGGGGAAGCAGCTATTGACAAACAACTAAAGACAGAGAAAAGCAGACACAAAAAACCTGTCTGCACAACCAGCTGCTGAATCACGCTGTGAAACTGATATGGCCAAATACTCTTTTTTGGTCAGGTCATATCAGTTGTCTGATCCAGCTCATCTGCACTAGCTTGCACCACCTGCATCCAACTCTACAGGAATAAAGACAGACAAAAGATACACTGTTGAATGAGGAAAAATGTGGCTATTAGAAGTGATTTTTGGGCCATGTCATGTGGCTATTGAAATGTGTAAGTGCAAACTAAAAAGGAACTTAGACCAAAATGAAAAATCCCATGAGTTACCTAAAAGAAAAAACAAAGGAGACAAAAATAGCTAAGTCCTATTAAACCTTTAAAGGAGGTTTAAAAGATGAAAAAACATCCCCTAAATTATCATGGAACAAAATTCCACCCCTCAAGCCTTCCATAAAAATTTCAGCCTGAGCTCTCAATGCATTCAGATGAAGGAAAAAAAAAAAATCTGTAAACCAAAGGGCCCTCATGGCTTTTCTATATTAAAGGAGCTCCAACTCAAGAGCCTTTTCCCAAAATAAAGTGTTGTTTAATTTCATAGGTGATGTGTGTTTATCCTTGGCCTCACAGAGACTGCTGTACAAAAGTAGTACTTTCAAATTCACACACAAACTTGTCACAGGAAAATTGCATCTCTATATTTCAGCTCATTACCAGGCACCAAGCTCAATGTTATTCAAAGGTTTAATACTACATGGTATTAGCAAAGTAACTGCACCACAAAGGGAGGGTTGAGCAGGATGGAGATGCACTTAGGCAACATGGAGAACAATCTGAATGCAGGGAGCCTTCTTTTAAAGCACTTCTCTGCCAGCTGGACTTTTTTAAAGCAACATACCCTGTGACCACCTTGTCCAGACTGCCGGGTGTCTCTGCAATCCCTCAAGTATCCTAAAGCTGATATTCTCAGTGAACTTCTCAGAGTATACTGAGTCTCTGCACAAATCAAACACCTAAACAGGTAAAGGTTTCCTTCCCTCTGGGTGCTCCACAGAATCCCTGTGGTCCATCACAGGAGTGCATGCCAAGCCATGGAACAGCAAATACAATTTTTGCCTTCATTTAACCCCCCCTCTCCTTTTCAAAGAGACTTCTGTCCTTTCATCAGGCAGCAGGTGTCGAATTGCCATGAATTCTAAGAAATTTACTTTGGTTTGAGGATCTCTCAGCACATCAAGACTCTGAACTGGGAGTTTGGAAATCAATGTAAGAAGAGATTAGCTGCTCCTGCAACAGGACTGATCTTCTCTGATCTAACTGAGCCCATTTATAACCGTGCCACTGCCAAATGGAGCACTTCTTCCCTGATGCCCACCCCGGTGTTGGCATCAGCATTCTACGAGGAAACAACGTGAAAAAACCCAAAACCTTTCAGTTACCTTAAATAAATAGCTTAAATAATCAGTCTTACAAATGTTCTTGCAGCAATGGGGCTTAAACAGGAGCAAATAAAAGCAGCAACCAGCCAGCTGAAGCTACCAGAGAAAGGCATTTCTCATCAACTCCCCCTAGGCAAGTCACACACCTTTGACTTTACAATAAGCTAGGGCAATCCTTTCCATCCCCCTTCTTCCACCCTTCTTCATCCTAACATCTAAGCTCTATTGACATTTTTGGGCAGCACAAGGTACAACACAGCACTGGACATGAGACTCTAACAGGCCATAAAATCTCATGTTTTAACTGCATGCCTGTGAGGGGTTTTCAAGAACACACAAAGTGTCAAGCTTTCCCTTTTTTTGCCCTCCTCTATTTTGAGTGACAAAGCTAGTTCAAGCCAAGTTAAAAATACAGCGTCCTGGCTGGAACACAGAGTCACCTGAAGACAAAATTTTTCTGCACAAGTTCTAAATCTGGAGAAAAGAAAATCCATGGTTATTGTGTAAAAAATGACACAAGCTTAGCTAAACCTGCACTGCAAACTTAACTGGAATAGTGATAAGAGAAAATTTTGGGGCAGCAGGAAAGCTTCCTTGATATGATTTGTGATGAAAAAAAAGATAAAGGTTAACTATCCTTGAAATAACCCATGGATCTGATTAAAAATATTAGTCTCCTGTCAAAAGTAATGAAATCTGCTTGCACTAGCCAGTTCATCAGAAAAAGAGTAATACAGGAAAAACAGTGGAGAAATTAAAGATTTTAGTAATGTCCTGAAGTAATCATTAGGCCTTACAGCTTGCATCTTCCAAATGCCTCTAGTATACAGAATTAATTCTTACACAAAGAGCAGACACTTTTGATTGGAGCTCTATGGATAGGGGGACAAAATGGCAAAAAGCTCCAAGTGGCTTCTGAGAGAAAGAAATCAGTCTGCATGCTTTAACTATTTATATGTAGGAACTGATTTGATTCATCCTGATTTAAATTAACCTTAATCCAGGAGCCTGGAGTGATAACTGACATAGTGAAAAAAAAAAATGCTTTCCTAAATTTATTTTTAAAGGATGCTCAAGAGTCCACATCTTTTATGGATCTCAATAAAAAAACAAGCACTTTCAAACAGTCAAGACGTCATCAATGTTCCTGGGACAAATGACCCTTCAGGACTGGGTTTTTCTGTTTTTCAAATAGAACCTATTTTCAGGCGCCCAATATATTAACAATCCCTATCATTTTCATTTTACCATTTAAAAAAAACCCCAATACTTAGCCCAGATAACATTTCAAAATAAGTAGACTAAGCAAAGTATCTCAGTTTGCTACTACCTGTGCTATTATGCCTCCCAGTTTTTGAAGCCAGCTGAAAAGATGCACACTGAATAACAATGAAGAGCCCAAGGCAGGCATTTGGGTAGGTTTTTTTGTTTGGTTCATTTTCTTGGTGGTGGTGGTGTTTTTAAATGTAAATTACAGAGTTTTAAATACCCCTGAGCCAGGGCATGCCATAACAATTGTAAGACACTAAAAGTATCAAAACCAGTATCTTTTTACACATTAGATCGATCACATTTTAGGACTGAGATCTGGCATCTGAGGAGTTTTACATCCTGCTTCCATTGCAACAGGTCAATAAAAGTCTAACAGCAGTGAGACTGTGGAAGAAAATGAAAACATGAATTCCTAAAGAGCTAATGAGAGAGAAAAAAGACCTTGTGAGCAAAATTCACTGCTAAGCAGCTATCACAAATCAATACCCTTAAAAAAAAAGTAACCAAGCAGCACTACAGAAGCTCTAAACAAAAAGCAGACCTTGGACAAGCTTGTGGGTTACTTTATTTAGTTCTTCAGAGATGCTTAAGTGTCTTCCCCCCATTGCTGGTTTTACACCTTAACTCCACACTTTCAAGGCAGAGAGGAAGGAGGGGCAGGGCAAAACAGAGATCAACATCAAATAATAACCTCACAGCACTTGCACCAATTCTGTCCCTAAACTGAACTGCACTTTGCTACACCAAAGAAATCAGCTGGTACAAAAAGCCAAAGCTCCATCAGAGCTATGATATAAATTTACACTTTCTTCTGAACACACAGCCACTAACAGTCCATCCACTCCAGCAGCCAGAAGCACCAGACCCAAGAGAGCACATAAAATTCAGTTTCTACTCTATATGTAAGCACAGTAGCTGCAAGCTTCACAACCAAGCTGTCTAGTCAGAACTTAATTAAATGCAATTCAACTGCAGTCAACAAGTCATTGGGTTTTGGCACATAAATTACCACATTGAATCAGGGCTTAAATGGTGCTTCCCTACTATCAGAAGAATGGGACTGAAAACCACCTTGCAAAAACAATCAGATTTTGGAGTTGGCAACCCGCCGGGGGGGGGGGGGGGGTTGTTGGCTTTGTTTTTGGGTAGGGTTTTTTTGTTTGTTTGGTTGGTTTGTTTTCTTTCCCCTGCTTAACTCATTTTAAAATTCCAGGTGCAGGAACACAACCAGGATGAAGATCATATTTCCCCTCAGTTTTAAAGCTGCAGGTCATTTCTCATTTCCTGGTGCTTCATGTCTCTTGTCATCATTTTCACAAAGATTAGAAATCAGGGCTGTGCCCTCCAAGAGCAGCTGATCAGCCATCTGAGCTGGAAGGTATCACAGACATAATAAAAAGCAGCCAACGTTGCCCAAACACTTTTTCCATCTCCTAAAATGCAGTACAGTTGCCAAACCTTACATAACCTGCTTACACAAAAGGGGCCAGTTGTACAGATGATATAAATCAGTACAAACTTCTCCAATTTCAACAATGCTCTTGAACTTATACAAGCCCATGGCACAAAACAGGAGTTTACAGGAAATTGCTATGAAGTTTAGATTCCTGCACATGTAAAACTTACTTCCCCCATCCCACCTTTAAAGCTACAAAAACTCCACTGTGAAATTAAATATCCCCAACTGTTTACAGAAGAAAAGAATGTCTACCTCGCACAGCATTAAGCTGCAAATTGCTTACTTAAATTACCTTTTTTTCTTGTTTTCAAGCACTGAATTTTGAGACCTGCATATTCTTGACAAAATCATTACACCAAACCCAAAAATATGCCACAGCAGGTAATCATTACAACTAACCACATAGTATTCAAAAATGTGTACAAAGCAAACAAAACCCTTGAGAATCTGCCTTCTCCACAACAGTTTCCCTGCAATGTCTTTTATTCTGATTTATTCTTTTAAAACACACACTGATAAGACGCCCTTAATGATCTCTGTAGCCCTTTGATGGGCTCACACCAGCATGTCCATGTCTCTCCCCTGCTGAGGAGCTCAGAACTGGGCACAGCACTCACGTCAAGGGTGGTTTCACCAGCACTGAGCAGAGAGGGAGCACTGATCTGATGGCAGCACTCCTCCTGATGAAGCCCAGGAGTGCTGCTGGCTTTCTTGACAGCAAGGGTGTATTGCTCTCTCATATTCAGTCCATTGACCCCAGGTCCCCTTCTTCTTTCACAAAATGTGATGTATTTTAGGAATGAGAAAAATAGTCCAAATCTCACTACATTCAACCCATTTTAAGACACACTGCAGACACTCAAAATTCAGGGTATCCTGGTATGAAAAAGTGCAGAATGAACTGCTGAACTCTCCATCAGTTTGTGAGCTAGACCCCATCATGACTTAACCACATCTACCTGAAGTCAAAATTAGATTTCTTCCTCTCTCCATAAAGAAAACACTGAATTAAAACATATTGGGACATTCAAAAAAATTGTTTCTACACATTGTACTGACTTAATGGAAGATGGGGGTGCAGCAAATGTATTGAACAACAGTAACCCAACTGTGTAAGTCGGGTGCTGGTGGCTCTCTTACCCACAGATCTCACAATTGCTCTTAAACATTTAGCTCAAACCAACACATTTTATGTTTCACTGCGCTGATGCACTTTAACTCAATATTTAGGGAAAGGTACACTCCAACTACAGGCAGGAATTTGTCAAGGCATGCAAGTTCATCATGTTCCTTTGCAATTTCAAACACCATAACAAACAAAACCCTGAGAACACCCTCAGCAGGTTACATGGAAAAATTCTTACTCCAGCTCATACTAATGTTTAATTTTATATGAAAAAAAAAATTAGAAACATGTTTTGAGTTAAACCAAAGCAACTCATTCATGACAAAAAGAACAGTGCCTGTCCAGCCAGATCAACATGATGTATGTGCAGCTATAAAATGCACCCAAATTTAGTCATCTAATCAAAGAGCTTCCATCACCTCTTTGGCCCCAGAGCATTCCTGACTTCCCCCAAGAAACCACTGCAACACACACTGGCACTATGACAACTAAAGCCATCCTGTTGTTCCTTCTGTTCCCTCAAGAAATGGTGTAGAAATTTAGAAGACAAGAACACAATTCCCAAACACAGTAAGACTAAATGTGTTCAGGGCAAAGAAGTATCAGTCTCCAGGACCCAGGATGGAGGAATCACAGAATCTGTAGCAAAAGAACAGTGCAAACAGAGGAGGGAGTTCAATGGGATTTTTAAGGAAGTCTACACGTTTCCACCTCTTTCCCATGCAATTTTGGGGGTAGAGGAGAAGTAAATCATGTTTTTTCCATCATCTCTGAACAGGCAGGTCTGCTCTCAAATGAAGCAAAAGGTCTTTGAACAATATATGCCCTCTAGTCATATCTATGAGCAGGAAAAGGGAGAAATAAACAGAGGAGACTAATGAACTATTTAAAGAAAGACTCCCACCATCAAGCACAATCATCTGAAAATTAGAGTAAATAACAATTCCCACAAAAACTTCAAGTTTCTTATGCATGAGACTATTTGCAGCTATTTGGAGAGACATATCAAAAGTGTCCAAGAAATTCCAAGTCCCAGAAATTACAGCCATACCAAGATACTGGATATGACTGTGAACCAATTTTACAGTTGAGTACTTTTCTTTCATTTTAAGATAATAATCATGCTACTCATATATTACAGCGTTTCAAATAACTAACCAAAAGCTTTAAAATAATTTTTATACTTGCAATTAATTACTAACTAGAAGCACACAGGATATAAACTAATCTCTAACTTTCAGGCACCAATAAGCATGTTTCACTCAAAACCCGGGCATCTTCTGCATTTTAACCAAGCAGCCATGAGTTAGGGTTTCTAAAGAGTACAGTCTTTACTCAGAGGATGTTTCTTGCTTTTCTTCTCCACCACTTGCAACAGTCTCAAGTTTTTCTTCAGTATTCCCTTTCCTCTCAACTATTCCAAAGGAGATTAAGACCAGAAGATACACTACTTAAAAAAATGTCATCATTCATGCTTATTTGTATCAAAAGCCTCAGCCTTCTGCAGCTCATTGAGATCCCAATAATTTCAACACAGCAGGCCAATATGCTTAACCTTCAGTACCTGCCCTGCTGCGGTGTGGGACCAAGGCCCTGGTGAATCATCAGTTTAAAACTGCAGTTTGAAGTGCTGATAATAATCATCAGTTTAAAACTGCAGTTTGAAGTGAGTTAGAACAGCTCCAGGTCTGGTTCATGGCTTTGCTGCGACACTGAGGAAACACTGGATTAACAACTAGGCATGTCTGAGGCTTTTAATTTTAGACTCTGAACTGAAAGCTTTTTAATTGTGATAGCTGTCCCTTCTATATCCATTTTTTAATATCCCATTTGGTGCATTTATCATCTAATCCTTTCTTCGGTGCCAAATATACTTAAGGTCAATGACAGCCACTGCTTGCAGGTTTTGGCTAATTTGCCAAAAAGCAACCTGAGGCAATGGCTAAGCTAGGCTATGGCACTCCCTTAATACTGTTCAGACAAGATTAGACTTGTTTTAATCTCTAAACTAATAGCCATTCTGCAGAATGCCAAAACAGATGATTTATTTTTAGTACTCAGTATTTTTTTTTTTTGCTGCATTCTAATTTTTATCTTATTTCCTTCCCCTGAAGCTTTCCCCAAAAGGGGAAGATTGCTCCATAAATGAAGGCAGCTTCTGTGGTGGTCCACTGGCACCAGCACTGCCTCTGCCCAACAGCTCCACACCATGACATGGAAGACTTTTTAAGAATTAAAATGAGGGAGGAAATGCAGACAGCAGTTTACAGCTTCCCTTCAGGCAGTCAAACCAGTTCAAAGGTCCTTACTCTCCTCTTTCATAAACACCATTCCTACAGATCCCACCAGAGTTAGCAGGCCAGCTCAGGTATGGCAAAATCAACAACCCCAGTGACTACACCAAGTGATGGCTGTGGTTATACCCACACCAAAAAACCCACAAGACAGCACACTTTTTCTTGAGGCAAGCAATTTTTATCTTTCCATAAAATAATAATTTCATGGGCATTTCACAGATGTCTCATTTAGCTCTTGTGCTCCAGCAAGGAGAGGGGGCAGAAATTTCTCAAGCATTAATGTCTGCTAAGCAAGCCAAGCTACAGAAAACACAGCCTGAATTTGGACAGTAAACTCACTCCAGAAGGCAACACAGCAGCCATCACACAAGTAGGAACAAATTCAAGATTTATATTAACCAAAGTAAATATCTCTAATACATTGTAGACTTTAATAATGTGAACTAACTACTTCATTAAGCACTTAGTGAAAATCAGATATGAGGATTATGGATATACTACAGATCCTCAGAATCAGAGCCCTGTGTTACATGGAGAAGGTAGCGAACAAGCCTTGAGATTTTTATATCATAGATTTAACGACCCTTGTCAACACACAATCAAGGGTGTTCAGATCTAAGACCTTCACTACAGGACTGAGAATTAAATCATTTGTTTTGGCTACTCATTCATGCATTCTTTTGAAGATTTCTTTTCAGGAAACTGAAGATTGCTTGCCATGACGTGATAAAAACTTGTTTTTCAAATACATTCCTCCTTCTTCAGACAGTGTTCATGACACTTAAGTTCTTTGCACTGCATTGCAGGGAATTTGAGCTACCTCTTTCAGCTGGGCTTGAGTAAAATCTTTACATACAATAAATTCAGCTTCATTAGAAATTGCTGTCCTGAAAATGTGTAAATACTTATACAGCTGCAAACTCAAAGTTAGTAACATCAACACTACTGAATCCCCCACCAGCAGTCAACCTATCAAAAGTGAATATAAATGCTAATATTCTACAAAACAATACCAAGAATTTTAGCCTAATGTCCTCCACTATATAAACTTAGCTTAACATAACCTGCAGCAGGACTGGGATCTAAATGCTCAAAACAAAGCATCAGCAAATTTGCAGAAAAATGTTTTGTACTCTCCTCTGTCTTCTTAGTTTATCCTTCATTTCAGGCAAGAATAATTAGATTATCATATATTCTGCTTCCTTTAATTCCTAGAATATACAGTGGGTCCAGCAAGAAAGTTTTAATGTGTATGGGAAAGAACAATGTTACATATTAAGCTGACTCCTGTTAATTATGATACTTTTTCAGAGTATCAGGAGACCCTGTACAATTAATCATTTTCACTAGCTCTGGGAAGAACAGAGACCCGCAGATAAGCTTTAAGTTTCTCACAGCTTGCCTTAAAAAAAATAAAATTTTAGGAATGTACTGAACAATTGTCAGGGGAGAGGAATCTTTCTTTCTCAGTCATAACCTTGAGACAACCACTGCCTTTAAAAAACGAAGATAGGCTGAGTGTGCAAAAGATGCAGCTCTTGTAACAATGTCACTACATCACAATCATCTGACTTACTGCTACTTAGGAAGCCCATCAGAACATCTGAAAATCATACTGCTGAACGTCAGCTGGAAATCACAGAAAAACAGGCTTCAAAAGGAAACTCCAGAAGTCAACTTAGCCCCTCTCCCATGTCCTAAGGCTTGGCCATTACACTTCCAAGTAATGATTACTGTATATTCAATACGTTCTTCTCTATTCTCTCAAACTAGTCTATGTCTTGAAGAATTGCACTCAAAATGGAATGAAACCTACTTATTAAGCAAACACCACTCTGGGCATAACACCCCACTGCAAACACCACAACACAGAGTCCTCCATCTACCTCTGCAGAACAGCCTCACTAAAGCAGAAAGACAAGAGAAGGTGCCACCATTCTGCACAACAATATGTTATTTTCTCAAGAGAGAGAAATTAGATTTGTTTGACTTGGAGCATTCTAGACAAACCCATGTTTGGGTGCTAATAGCATCAGCTAAGCATTTGCAAACTGCTTATTTGTCCCATTTTGCTTCTGGAAACTGAAGTTGACTAATGAAGCTTTCTTCTTCATTTTCTAAGATTCCCACCCACACTTCTCTCTAATAGAAACTGCTAAAAGGACAAAATCACATCAATGGAACAGAAATTCTTCCAAACTGAAAGCAAATGACTAACCAGTGACAGATTGCATCAACCAGTTTTGAGAATCCCAGTCTGAACTTCATCAGATTTCATCATCCAGGAAAAAATCCCACAAACTAGGAACAGTATTAGCCACCTGATTTCAAAAACTTATTAACAAAAAGACAAACAAAAAAGTATTAAATGGTTCTTTTCTCCTACTGTCACCCACTTTTCTTCCCCTGAGAATATCTGGAACAAGGAACATATGGTTCTATGGGAGCTCAACCCCAGAGACTGCTGTGCCAAAATCAAATGTCATTATCACTATTTCACAGATGCACCTAGGAAATATTTCAGAAATATAAGGTGAAATGAGGGGGTTGTAAAAGCAAACCTGAATGTTTTATTCCACAGATACATGTGATGTCTGATTTTTTAAATTTTCTTTTAATTTGAATATATTAGTTCTTCAGGCAAACCTGTCTTTGATTCAACACTTAAAAGAAACATTCAAAAGGCAAGGAACTGCATCCACTTACAAGAAGTAAACCTGGCACTGGCATTTCATGCAAAGTGCCATATCACTCTCTGTAATCCACCTCACCATGAAATACTCACTTTAACATCATATTCTCTCTCTAAATATACTACTGAACTCTATATCTAATTAATCAACATTAATTAATTCTGCACAGATTCCTTGCTGTCAGGATACAAGAGGATTCCTGTTAATTTATTTAAAACACCTCTATACAACAATTTGCTGTGGGGAGAATTCCTTTTACCTAAAGCCATCTGTAAGGAAGGCAGGATTAAGAGGATAAGGACCCCACTGGAAAAGTCTTTTGGCCCAACAAAGTCACCCCAATTCCCCTTTTACTGGTAATGGCTGTACCTTTCCAACCATTATCTGAAGGATACAGGTAGCTCCAGCATTTGACCTGTCAACAAAATTAAGAGGTTTGTTTCTTTCGGTACCCACCGTTTCATTTAGCCTTTGTATGCCCTTTATGTACTAATCATAAATGTACCTGTAACTCCTCACATTCCTCTGGAAAATCTTATGCAGGAAACACTGGAAAAACAACCAGAGTTCCAGTTCATGGCATGGAAGATGCTGACATGGTGATCTTAAGTTGCCTTCTGTTGCCTAGTTTCCATTTTCACTTGCACATCTGAAGCAGGTAGTTTCTCAAGAAACCGTCCATCTCCCAGACCAGGATAAACCACCAAATACTTTATTTTTATGGTTTATACTAAGCTCTTGCATTAACTCAGCATCGTTTTGCAAAGAGGACAGACTCAGTGAAAATATCAGTTAATGCCAGATTTTCCTACAGCTAAGAATCCCACCTATGTATATCCCTAGAGGAAGATAAAGTGATCTCTGAGAAAGTATTGTGAAAATGGCAGCAGATCAGTGGCAAACCAGCTCACTTGTGTGGATCTGTGCACACAAGAGAAATACACTTCAGGTCTCTTTCCTCATTTTGACGAGGTTCCACCTAGCACAGCACAACTTCAGTCATCACTGCAATAAATGCCAGGCCCAAAGGACACAACACCAGCACTGCTTGTGCACAGGGAGAGCAAACAGCACATGTGAAACCCTGGGGAGGACAGAAGAGGGAGGGAGGACCCATACGCATACACAAGTATTTTTAAGAGCACTAGAAGCGACACATGCAGCCTGCATTCTCACTGCTTCTTAACATGGTCACTTTACAACATTGAGAATGCACAGTTTCACCTGGATTCTTTCCCTTGCTGGCACAAACATTATTATTCAACATCATCACTTAAAAAATATCCTGATTTTGTTTACCAGAGCACAGCAAGTGAGAATTCCTGTCTCAACGCATGCAGACTTGCACATGTTGTTGTCTACATTAAACAGACATCACATATAAAATCAAAGTTAACTTACCAGACAAGACAATTGAGAAAATAATAATAATAATAATAACAAAATGCTTGGAAAATTAATTGCTTTTCCGAAGTGCAATGGGTTAAGCCTGGTAATTATACTGGTTGGATATTTGGCTTGGCACCTAAGAACCAGCTGTATTTTTCTTTTTGGCTCAAGGCCTGGGTTGCCATTTCTTGCCACAAAATATTTAAGCTCGAACATATGTTCAGTTACAGATCTTGAGAAAAATGTGAAGTGAAACAAAAGGCTATCTGTTCTTTTTCTTTTTAGAACTAAAAACTCAACATAAATCACCACCATATCCATTTAAGCATTTAAGCCAAATTAATATTTACCCATGAGCCGGATCCAAAGCTATTGCTCTGGGCTGATCAAGGTCTTGCCAGAAGAGGACTTTTCTAGATGTTCCATTGAGATTAGCTACTTCTATCCTATTGGTTTCTGAATCCGTCCAATAAAGTTTTTTCCCAATCCAATCACACGCCAGGCCGTCCGGGGAAACCAGACCAGAAATGATGACATTCTGCACCACATTCCCAGTTTGGTTAATGTAAGTTTGCTTGATGGCTTCTTCACTCACATCTGTCCAGAAAACGATGCCTTGTGAGTACTGGAAGTCAACCGCAGCAGCATCCTCTAAACCACTGACCACCACCGTGGACTCCAGCTTGGTGCCTCCGGCATCCACGAGCCGAACGTCCCGCCGGTTGGCAAACAGCAGGAAGGGAGATGCTGCACAGGGAAAAAATGAAAGCATGTTAGCATTACAGGCAGCTACAGATGTTCAAGAGCTGACTCTGTGCGTGGCAGAGGAGGATTTCTTCTCCCACACCAGCAGGGCAGGGAGTGCAGAAGTGTCACAAGTATTTGAAAATCTCTTCCTTCCCTATGTTAGACAGAGGTGTAGAAGAGAGATGGAAGAGCAGGCCCAATTCTTTATCTATGGGGCATGAACAGCATTTTCCACTGTTGCCTTTTCTGACCCAGAGATGGGGCAACTGAGAGGCATTTTAAAAACTTTTATTCTATCTTCAGTCTCATGTGAAGGGTGAGACAATATAGATGTTATAATTCATGCCATCACAATCAGAAGCCAACAGTTTCCTAATTACAATACATCATAAGCATTTCTTGGCCTATCAGCTTTTGCCACACAATGCTTTTAATGCCTTAAAGCCAATCATCTAAAATTACCCCTCGTGGGTCCGAATGAAAGGCACTTTACATAGTCCTGTTTCTCCAAAGTATCTAGTCTTATTTGCAAGGCCATCCTTTGAAACTTTTTTCTAGCTCCACTTCTCTCTCAACAGTGTCCATCCTATTCCATGGCATCTCTAAGTCAGCATTTCTTATCTCAAAGTTTGCATACAGACGCACATTATGTGACCCTTCTGTCAGGCTTTGAGAATTCTCTACAAATCCATTTCCCACATTCCACACAGTTAGGAGTTCAAATCAAGACCGTTCAACAATACCTTCAAGAACACCTTTCTGTCTGTTGTTCCAACAACAGACAAACTAGAACAAATTAAGTCTTCATGGTTTAAAAGCTTGGTTCAACCAGCTGAATTAGTAACAACATGCAGAAAACGAGCTCTGATGCCTTTTAGTAGCAGGCTGAAAGCTAACAGGACCAGACACAACACCCTGAAATGCTCCTACCAAGCGCCCTCCCAAAGGGCAAAAACTGAGACAGAGTTTCAGAGCTCCTGTGTTCTCTCCTGCACAAAAGCAAGAGAAAGTCAAGACGGAGTCTGAATGCAGACCATGACACGGGTTGCGGGTGTTTGTGAAGACTGCTGTTAGCTGAAAGAGGCAGTGAGAGTGAAAGGACAAAGGTTTCCCATATTCCCCAATCTCACACTAATTTTTCTAACTCAAGCAGTAACTGCTGGAGTTCTATACCAGTCACCAGCTGACTCCCAGCTTCATGTGCAACCATTTCACCTCCAATGCACAGCCAGCACAGGCCCAATCACTTGCTACTCAAAGAACAACACACAGAATAGAGCAGCATGTATTATACTTCCTATGGTTCAAGCCTATCATAATAAATACCTTTGGGTTTAAATTCATGTTACTGCATGTAATATGTAAGAGTTACTTCTTGATACTGTCTTTCAGATTCAATTCCTCCTGCACTTTTTAAAAAAGAAGACAGCTTATAGAGTGTCTGAATTGCAGGTCTGCAATGCTGGCAGCCGTGTCAGATGCTATTGCCTTTCTCATGAATTCTGGCTCTGGCTACATTCTCATTAGAGAGTGTGTGCCTCTGCACATCCTTGACAATAGCTAACGTGTTTATGTGCAGGCCAAGGACCTCAGTCAGAATATACAGATCAACTTCAGATGAACTCAAAAACATGCATAAAAATTCATTGTTTCTATTATCATTCACCATGGTCTTTCCCCCTCCCCCCCAAATCAGGAAAGAGACTGTTTTATTTTGCTTTTTGAAGGAAGAGTATGTTGATGTAATTTACATCACCTGGTGGTTTTAGTGAGGGTCTTGGACAGCAAAGAGAACTAACTGTTATCATTAGTGTTTCACTGAAGATGTAGTATCATTGTTCTCTACAACATTTAACTCAATAAAGTTTATACAGCTTGAGGAGAATTACTTGTTAAAAAATGAAGTCTCAGTATCCCAGCTATTTAATTTTGCTGGCTTGCCAAGCTCTTCTCTCAGTCATCTTTAAAAACACTAGGAATAGTATCAAGAAAGTCAAACAGGTTAGTTATTGCAAGCAGTCAAAGAAAGTCTACGATACCAAGTCCTTGTTTTCTTCCCTGCAGCTCATTGGTTCCCCACAGCCACTTCTGTTTTTAGGGGCACTGTATCAAACCATTTGAACGCTCGGGCAGTTTTAAGTCACAAATTCTTTGGGGAGAGACCTTCTCATGTTCTGCACACTGCCTCACAAAACCAGCCCCACATCCAGTAAAAGATAAAAGCTGTAAAAAGCCTATGTAATTTTTTTTTTGTCCAAAAAACATGTTTAGAGGAATCTGAATAGATGGATTTTCATCTAGACATTTCCATGCTGAAGGCATTGTTAATGCTACTACAAAGGAAAAACGAACCTGAAATATCAAGTCCAATCAACAGCAGAGGAACTCAACAGCTTCTTAACTAAAGATCAGACATGAAAAATGTCTAATCCAATCAGTATCAACATTATCCCAGCTCCCCATCCCTTTCAGCAGATTTCTTCCCTGCTGCTGTACACAGTGGGGCAGCAGCAGGCAGATAACACATTAACTACCCTGTTCTCTGTCACTTCTGCTCATCAGAGATGTCCTGATGGAAGTGCAGCCTCATTGTGCTGACCATGAGCACCCAGCAGGGAAATCACACTGCCCTGCTTGCAACTCTGTTAGAACTTCACTCCACTGTACACTCATGTAAACTGATTGATTCTTGAAAGTGGCCAGGCTTTATCCCCATTAAGAATAGGTGAGTATTCCACTGTTTTGGGAAAAGGCAAAAGGAGAAGGCAGAACTCTGATTCTGAAAACTATATGCACTTCTCTGCTCCTCCCCACCAGCCTATTTTTTGATTCCAAATTTTATTTAAAAACTGGTTACAGAGCCCTTTCAGAGCAATACTGGTTGGGAAAACAAACAAACAAGCAAACAAACTAGAAAAAGACAGAAACTCCAAGAAAAAAACAGTGATCTGCTTCTTTACAGTAATTCTTGCCTGAAATGCTGCTGAAGAAACCCTATGTCTCTCATGTAAATAAAAGAAACAAAGCAAAAGTCAGGAAAGTACTTAAATGCTCTGCTTGCACTGTCTTTATCATTTCAGGTCAGAATGTGATGGCTCATGAGGAGGCAAAGTTAGTTCTGGTAACTCTGCAGCTTCCACTAAATACAATTTCCAAGATGTCCTAAGAAAAATTCCAGAACTTTTCAAATTTTTAACTTTCCCAGTTAGTAAGCAGTAAATCTGAAACAGGCAAGGAAGACAGCAAATGTGTTTCCAGAAAGATAGACATACAGCATTCATTTAGTTTCATAAAATTACTCAACTCAACAGTTTAGCAATTCAAAAGATACATTCATACTCTACAAAACGACAACCAATAGGGTTTTTAAAGCATGAGAACGAGAAACAAAGCTCAAAAAGCATCAAAACAAATGGCATTGACAAACCACTGGATTTGCTGTGCCATCAATAAACCATGCTGGAGAAGGTCATCCCATCCATACATGGTACAAGTTCATTTTGATTCCCACATGAAAGTAGAATCAAAACTTCATCTCTAAGAATATGAAGACCAATCTCCTTCCAAATCATGCTGTCTTCTCAGTCCTGAACTGTGCTTGATGGTCCATAGAACACTCTTATCCTTGATGAATTTAATTCTTTACCGTGCAACTCTTGACAAAGGCAAACTGGAAGTCAAGTTAACAGGAGTTTCTGAGAAGAGGGATGGGGGAGACTCAAAAAAAGCAGCAATAACTGACTATCATTAACCTTCAAATGAGATTATTTGTTTTACAGGAGGAAATATCCCTTCCTTGAGAAGTTATTCCACGGTTAGAAGGTTAGGAGACTCAAAGGAACACTGAGTGTTATGCTCCATTTTGATCAGCAATACTCTTGACAACTGCAAATTGCTTGAAAAGGGAAACACCAGTTTCTATTTTGAAAAAATAGAAGAATAAACAGTGAAAGGATGAACACTGAATGTGAACGATAAACTGTTTATATGCGGTCTATTACCACCCAGTTGAAATGACATTTTAATGTAGTCACAAAATAAAAGTATTCTTTTTCAGTAGAATTAGAACAGTTCATATTTTTCCATAATAGGCAACATTTAAAACGTCTGTACATAGCTGCAGTTCAGAGTCTTTGGGCAAAACAAGAAAAGAACCTGAAATCCCACAAATTTTCAAATAAACTCTAAACAGATAACAGTCTGAACTATACAAAGTTACAGAATTCCTTCTCGCAGCAATTCTACAATCTTACTTGGATCATGCAGTACTTGATCAAAACCACTTCATTCTAAAAAGACATATTATTTTTGTGCAAAACCCCACCAATTTTCCTGTGGTTTTCTGCTAACTGGAAAACACACCCTTGACTTGACAATGTAGTGAGCTATCTTCACAGAAGCCTACTGTACAACCGTGTGAAAACAGAGCTTCTCATCAGTCTTAACTGCAGAAAAGGAAACACTCCTGATCAGGCAGGGTAGGAATCAAGCAAAGGTTCAACTTCCAGCTTTGCCTTTGATCCTTTAAATGCTCATTCCTTGTCTGTGGCCAATTACTAAATTTTAATTGTTTCACGTGCATCAGGAAAGCTGTTTTGTGCAGACATAACTTATGACTGGAGGATTTGTACACTTTTGTATAATTTATTTGCTTGACCACCATAAACAGCATCAGTTTCTAAATTCAGTAATTAACTTCTGTTGTTTTAATTGTGGCCATTTAGAGCACTTGAATTTTATTAAGTGCTTCAGGGGTACCCATTAGCCCCAGTAAACTCACATGGAACAACTGAAAAATGCACTATATGATCTTTACTATTACTTTCAGTAATAGCTTTCTAAAAACCAATTTGACAGGGCTCAACATACATATTAAGACTAAGATGATTATGAATGATAATCAGCAGTGCCTTTGTCATCAGTGGCTGGTTTTTTGCAAAGCTGCAACAGTTCTAAGACAAATCGAGCAGGAGTTTTAAAAAGTTATATTTATACTACTGCTTCATACTTGTTGACATGCCTACACTTTGTCTCCTTCCCCTTAAAGCCAAAATAGAAAGACATGAGAATACTGAGGCACATGCATGATTTCTACCCTTGAAAGCACCAGAAGCACAGAACAAACACAAATCCTATGTATAGCACAGGAGAAATGCCTAACTTACGAGTTCTTAAACCAGTTAACTAGGCTGAAGTTCATGGAGAGGTTTAACTGTGATTTTAAGAAAAGCAACTGAGGATCTTGGGAACCTGGCACACAACAAAATGAGGGTCTCATTTTAATAAGCATACAAGCAAAAATAGCCATCCAAAATTACAGCATGTGCACCAACTTATATTTTAAATATTATTTCAATCCTTAACAGGACAATTGCAATGGAGACCTCTGTGGTTAAGCCATCTGTACAGCTGGACAGAGAGAATAACATAATTCTTGCAGCAGTCAATGTCCCAAACCACAAAAACATTTATTACCAAAGAGCAAAAAACCCCCACACACCCCTACCACAGGCATGCAAGATGGTAAAAAACAAACATGTCAAAACTTTTGCACCCAAGGCTGCACCACGTTATGGAAACTCTTAGGGAGGATATGGAATTAGCATGCATCAGCTCTCTACACTTAAAAATAGCAGCTATGCAGAAATAAAACTGTGTAAGCAGGGTCCTAACAGCCACAAATTAATTGGAAAAACCACTTCTACAACACAAAGTGATCCCTCTTGTCCAGCTCTAACTCTCTGGAAAATATGGAGACTTACACCTTGGATGTCATCAGAATCACAGAATGGTTTGGGCTGGAAGAGACCTTAAAGATCATCTATTTTCAATCCCCCCTGCCATGGGCAGGGAGATCTTTGAATAGGTCACTCAAAGCCTCATCCAGCCTGGCCTTGAACACTGACAGGGATGGGGCATCCACAGCTTCTCTGGGCAACCTACTGCAGGTCTCACTACTTCCACAGCAAAGAAATTTCTGCTTAATATCCAATCTAAACCCACTCTCTTTCAATCTGAAGCCATTCCTCTTTGTCCTGTCACTACATTTTCTTGTAAGAAGTCTCTCTCCATCTTGCTTGTAGGCCCCTTCAAGTACAACTAGGTCAACTCAATGCCTTTTTTCTCCACGTTGAACAACTCCAGTTCTCACTGCCTTTCCTTGTAGGAGAGGTCCTCCATCCCTTTAATCATCTTGGTGCCCTCCTCTGGACTCTCCAGCAGGTCAATGTCTTTCCTGTGCTGGGAAATCATCAATGTCAAAAGATAAGACTGAATGTTGATCTTCCTGTACTAACTGCACATACTCAACCCAAGTTTCAGCTTGCCAAGTAAAGTCCTCTGAAGACTAAAGTCCTCTGAGAGCTATGGCTGTCATCCTCAAAACACATTATTGAAAATAAAGTGAATTCCCAGTGTAATAACTAAATTACAAAATATTCTTGCTCCAACATAGAGGTAGGCAGTAGCAGTTTAAGGGCACAAGACAAAAAAAGATCAGGACTCCTTGGTTTCACTCCCACACATTTCTTCCCCCTTAAAGAACTTGAGCAGGAACCTCAGCCCAACAATTTGTAAAAATCATTACCCCAGCTACAAACATACTCTTCCTTCTGCTATTAATTATCTAAAAGGGCTGCAGTGAAGCCACTCATGCTCAAGTAAGGCACTTCAAGATATTCCAACAAAAGGCTCAGTGATGCACTCAGCTTTTCATTCCTGAATGACTAAGACTTCTCTGTGAGCTGATCCTCCCAGTGATGGCTGGTTTATAGCACTACTTGAAGAGGAAAATACACTCCTCCAAATTACACCCCATTCCTCTAACCCTCCTGTTCAATCAATTTGATAGGAATTTTCCTTTCCAAACCATGAGGTGTTCTGGTTACCAAATAAGGAGGATAATAAGGATCCATTTTATCTGATTTTACTTAGAATCAAGGTCTGAAATTCAGGATGAGACCACTAAGAACATCATCCATTTACACACACTGTGCACAGCAGGCAATTTCTGTAAACTTTCCCATTTACCAGCCTATATTTTAAATTATTCACATGGTTACACCAGGCATACACCAGTGTGCAGTAATCCAGTCCACACTAGAATCCCATATTATAAAATGTATTTGCTAAAAGTTTTGTTTATATATGCTAAGTATTATCTCAGGTATCACCACAGAATACCAGAAGACAGACAGGATCTCAGTGCTCAGATCTATTTGCTATCAGGCTATGGTAGAAGCAAGGCTGTTCATGCACTAGTGCACCTAAAAGAAGTGACATGGCTTTAGACACAAATGTCTTTGGAAGTGGGTTACGTAAATAAATTACACAAGTTTAAAGGACATCTGGTTTAGCAGCAGCAAGCTGGAAAAGGTCCATGGAAAGTATATAAAAAAGGTTTACATGGGTTTAGAGAACATAGGAAGCTTGTTCTTCTCATTAAGAAGAGGAGCTGGGCAGGCTGTGAGATAAGAATATAGTAAAGTAACAGACCAACCAGCAAACACTTTCATGAGAGTCTGAAGTTCAGTTCTTCTTAGCCCGTGGAGAAAGGACACACCGAGGAAACGAGACCAGGTTAGGCTTTGTGGCTTTCATTGATGGGGAAGTGAATGCAGACACAATGCAGAGAGGAACATGCTCTGAAGACACTACAGAAGCTACAAAACTGCTTGCAAAAGGTGACTTTTAATAGCAGTTGGATAGCCATTCCTGGTTTTTATACAGTTAATTCCTGCCTCAAGAAAGGAGTTTCTTTTTTGTGTCTTGAAAGAAAAAAAAAGCTCAGTGGACTGAACTCCCCATACTGCTTCACTGAAAATCTTGATTAAGGGGGTCTGGGATTGATTATGTTTATGCCAGGTTTTACACAAAACAGTTCTGAACTTCCCAGTAACTCACATCACTGTTTCTGCTGCCCTCCCAAAACAGGGAGGTTTATCAAAAAGTAATGTTAAAATATTGTTAAATAAACTTTAAGCTACTTTTATTTTTTAAATAAACAAGCAGCAATTCTTTTGAAGATCTTGTTATATTTTCACATTGCATAGGGTTCCCACACATACAATAATGACGGGGTTTTAGGAGGATGAGAGTTACTTCAGACCACTGGTTTTGTTTGGCAGCCTAGCTTTTAAATAATAATGTTAGCAGTAACAACAAAATATAGCACTGATTATATACTATTTCATCTTCACTGGCCGAAATTAGTTCATTTCCCTTGGTCAAGAGATGCCAAAGTATTTCTCTGAAGAGCATGCTCTGAAGAACTCCAGCAAAGGTGCTTTACACAGATTAAGAAATTTAGGATTTGCTCTATTTAGCTGGGTGGCAATTAAAGATTTTTAAAATTTCCAACAACATGCTCTGAACTTATTCATTGTTCTTCTGTCCTGTTTCTAGTTACATTACCTACTTCAAGTAAAAAAAAACCTCACATGTCAAAAAAGCCAAATTATTGGATTCAGTGCACATACTTCAGTGCAATTGCATCTCTGCAGATCCTGGAAGTAAGCTGCATGTGTTCAAGACCACTTTTATATGGATACATTATTTTAAAGGGGGGGGTTTCTCAAACTCTCCCCATGACCACCCATTAAGCACACCACACAAATGCCTCTCCTGGTGCACCTCTCGGACTGCCTACCCTTAGTAGTAGCAAACACCGAAATTGGTTACATAGGACAGCATATTTCATCTTTTAGCACAGCTTTAGCAGCTGGAAAGGATGACAGCCAAGCCCATGTGAGCTGACAAAACTACAAGGACCACCAAGCAGCATACAGAACATATTTAAAGATCCACTGAAAAACTAAACAAAACCCAAAATATCAGCTGTGATTCAGGGACACATCAACTTATGATAGGATACTCATCAGATAAGACTTGCTAGCACTTTAAACATTTAGAGAAGAACATGATTCACTAGAGCATAAAGCAATTTTTATTTGGTCTGTATTGTTAGAGGAAATTTCTAAACATTATTGCAAAACTGGTTCTTGGCAATCTCTCTCTATGCAATGTACAACTGGTGTTCAGCCAAACAGTTTTAAGGATTGCAGCCTCATGCAATCCTGGCTAGCTAATGTTAAGCAGATAAAATCTCTGCAGTCTGAACCCCCACATATTCTTGACCTCAGGAAAATCCTCACCCGAGGTTTTTACAGAGGCTAAAATATACACATGATTTTCACAAAAGCAGTATACTGTTCACAACCACTTGTTTGTTCTTCTGAGGCTTCTGCTGCAATTTGCTATTCAAGAACCACAATGCACATGACAGCTTAAATACAAATATATCATCTACTGGGGATTAGGGAATTGGCTTCAGACAGACACCACCAACGAGCCCTGGAAAGGAGTACTTTGAAAATGGCTGCTAAACTGAGCATTCTCCAGTGTCACAAGTCAACTCTTGCATTTGGTGCTGGCCGGAGATTAGAACCTGCACTGAACTCCAAGGGAGCTTAAATTGACAATTTCCATCAAACTTCAATGATGATGGCCAAAGCTCCCAAAACTGAAAACCCCACTCTAAATGAAGACACTAAACCCCATAAGAAAGGTGAAAACTTTCCTTCTCTAAGAACAAGTATGCAGCAGTACTTCACAGGTCTGCATTGGGAGGTTTGAGTCCAACATGGTGCCAAAAGGGAGGAACTGGAAAGCAGAGACCCATGGCATACACATGGGTGATCCACTGGCACCACAGCCACCCTCCAACCCTCCTCTGTGTTAAATTAAGAACAGTGTGACACAAGGAAGGCTCTCACAGATCCCACACACCACCTGCTATTTCAAGATGTACCAATCAGCTTCTGCAGACCCATCACAGACTCCTGCACTGGATGCTCACCTCCTCCAGCTGTACAAAGCCATGGCCTTTGTGCTGCTGCCCCTAAGAGTGAAAGATGCTGTAAGCATTTACAGTTTGTAACCCTGGGCCAGGAAAACTAATGGTGTGGGTAACCTTTAATGACAGATTACTTGCACTGAAGGAAGAGGAGTACTGCTTTATAGTGTTTCTCATGCAGAAGCCCATAGTGCCCCTACCTCTGCCAGAAGCTCAGTTCAGAAGTCTCTGAGAGCCATGTTCTGAGGCAAATCACTCAGCAAGTCATTGAGAAGAAATCATCACAGAAATAGAGATTCTTATCACAGGCACATTCACTTCAACAGCAGGTTCATTGCTTTGTCAGTGGGGTTTCACATTTTGATTGAGGATTCGTTAAAGTACAAACCTGTATTTTGCCTAATACCATTAGCTTCACCAATAGCTTCAATTCCATAACAGTGTTCACCATATTCCACACAGGACTCACGACAGTTTTCTTTGTGAGAATTAATATGGCACTCTGCCTGTACCCACAACAGTTGGAAACAGCCAATCCATTGAGATTTCTGATATTTTCTGATTTTAGAATAAGCAGAAGTGGCACTGAACTAGTGTCTTACACAATACTGCTGTTGGGCTTTGCCAAAATCGGTAAGTGCAGAAGGCAGTGCTTAAAAATAGGGTTGGGGGATGTGACAGGAAAAAAATATACTTGGATGATTCACATTCTGTGATGCCGAGTACATGGCAACAATTTTCCTGTTGTTATTCTAAAAGCAATAGGCGTGGATTTCCCCCCGTCCCCATGATATGCTCAACAATTTTAAAACTGCAGAGGAAACTGAAGATTTGTCCTACTTCTGCATAAACTGGTTTAGAAGAATGCAGACAAAAGGGTGACTTCCTTGAACATCTAAACATGACTTTTTCTGGGAATAACAGTTTGGGTCAATCCATGAATGGAAAAAAACCCTGCAGTGTCCCCTTTTTAGATTCTGGATGTCAGTGGGAGCAAGGTTCTTTTCTGTTGTTTTTTCTTTTTCAGTATTCCTCCTTGGTTTGGCAGACAGCTGTCTGGCCAATAATAGTAGATTACAAAGTGATGAGGGTTCCAAACTTTTAATGGATAAAATAGTGGTTCTATATAATTTGGAAAACTTGGCTTGCAAATTTTATCCAGGATTTGAACAAATACAGGCTTGACAAAGGTATTCTTGTTTCTGATCTGAATTGTTTCCAATTTTTAGTTCCAGTTCCAGATGTTAACTCCAAAAAACACAACTCTTTAGAAAGCTGAAAAAAGTTATTTTACTTCTATTTCCACCAAAGGTACAATATGTACTGTATTTGTAAATTGCAGAAAAAGAGACTCAGAAATAGCATGTGCTGGATTCAGCTGCTAAAAATGTTACTCATTGGAACAAAAAATGCAGTCAAGTCTCAAATGTAGGCTCCACAATTTGTCGTGGTTTTTTTCTAACAGTTAAGAATATTCCCAAATAAAACCACCTTGTTAAATGGAACCTGCTACATGATACTGAGCTTTAGAGGGTGTAAAGTTAAGAGAAGTTTAGTGCCAAGTTGTAGACATGACTTCTGGTTTTTGTGCACACTATGCTCCAGTCAAATATTCAAGATTTAGTTTTTGTGAGAGCTTGTTAGGAAGGAGGAGAAAAAGAGGATGAGGTGAAAAAGGTTATTTCAGATAATGAAATCTGTAACCTTGTGCTTGTACTTTGCATCACTGGTAACATTTAATTTACCACCTCGAAGGCAGCAAATAAACAGAACAACCTGTTCCAAGCTCTGCAAATCACTCCTTGCAGAAGACGACTCTGCTTTAGCCAAGAACATTGATGCAACCAAATCAATTCCTTATGGCTCCTTTTATCTTTTTAAGGTCAGTATTTGTCATGCAAGTTATCTGGAGTGTTTGTACCGATGGAACTACAGAAAGGAAGCTCTTCTGCTAGCTTAGCTGAACATAAAACGATCATCTATGTTATTTGTTTCTCCACAAAGTAGAATTTAAGGACATTTACAGAAAACACAGTTGTCATCTCAAATCCTCCAGAATAACGGAGTCTCCACATTTGGAGAAGTGATGATAACATTCAAAAGAAAGAAGATTGCATTAGCTCTGTACCTAAATTTGTAGACTGGTAGTTTGTGTGCGCAAGAAGGGGAAACGTTTTAGAATTCAGCCGAGAATGCCTCATTTGGTTTCTGGAAAAGGTTTTGAGTCTAGATAATTATTTAAAAATTAAGAAAATCTGAGAGGCAATGGAAATTTGGGGCTTTAAAAGGTAAGTTACATAGGAGCTGTTTAACATTTTTGTTTTGTTGTTTTTACATTTAATTACTGCTCTGTATCATCTCAAGATTATTAACTGGTCACTCTCCTTAGTGTCTGTTGAATTCTGGTGTTTGCAGAATTGTGTGGCATGCATCTATTGATAGAGTGGCATATAATCAAGGATAAAGAGCCCAAAAAGGAGACTAAAAACAATATTAAAGAAGTGCTAGTGTGGTGCACCAAGGGAAGGCTATAAAACTGCAAGAAACCAGAAACTGTGCAAATCAAACTGCAGCTACACTGTGTTAGGAGGGATCCTGATTTAAATCTGCCCTTTGCATCGGGCTGGGTCAGATGGGTTTTGTTCTGCTGTCTGATTGAATTGGCCACCCATTCCTGCCCCTCCCCAGTGTTACTCCCCATCCCCCAGTCTCACACTACACCACGGATGTTTCAGTGTCCTGAAATCTGCCCTTTTAACTGCACACACAGTTGCTTTCCTTGAGCTGATCCTGCCAAAAAGCATCTTGGTTTTAAAAAGCATATCGATCTTATAAAAAGCTATAAGGCAACTTCTTTGCCCAGCTCAGCTGCAGACAGAATACTGCAGACAGACCTGCAGAGCACCTTCTCTTGTGCTGCTGTGTCTTGTCCACACAGTGCTCAGGGGAAGGAACTTTAGAAGAGGTTTTGTGCTTACAAAAAATAGTATATTGGCATGCACAGGTCTGCTGTACTCTTACGCTCTAGGCATAAACCTAGCCAAATCCCAAACTAAAGATTTTTAAATATTTCCATGTAGAGCTGCAACAAATTATTAGCTATTTTTCAAGTTAATCTTATTTGTCTCTTGAAATTCTCACATGAGTCTCAATAACATCTTAGTGGCATAAGAAATTAACTGTACTGCATAGGCAAGAGAAGCTGCCACAATGTTGTCAAACACTCTCATATTACAGAAACACAAAGTAGGAGAGGTTCTAGAAAAGGATGGTGCTTTTCCTCAACTCCAACAGCAGGTTAACCTCCAGAAAGAGCTAAGAAATAAAAAGAAAAATAAACTGTTCTTTTCTTCCCAGGTCATTTCGAGACTTAATTCTTCCTTTTCCTTCTACATGTGATTTCCCCACCTGTATAAACAGCCAAGCCTAATTATTGTTTTAACCCAACACATATCTGCCTTTCCCAAACAAGAAAGGAAATGAATGTCTAAAAAAATCTGAAATTCATTATTAAGGGGGGGATCAGAAGAAAGTCAATTTTGTCCCTGCAGAGAAATGAGGTGGGGAAAAAAAAAAAGAAAACAACAAA
Organism: Trochalopteron elliotii; assembly: GCA_024734555.1. Classification (NCBI taxonomy): domain Eukaryota; kingdom Metazoa; phylum Chordata; class Aves; order Passeriformes; family Leiothrichidae; genus Trochalopteron; species Trochalopteron elliotii. The sequence continues at coordinate 874,952 of JANPWX010000102.1, forward strand.
CTTCACACAACATGAACTGTGGTCACTCATACTATGGACACACCTACAAGCCAGAATTGTGATTTCCACCCTGAAAGACTCAGTGTGGACACACTGGGAAGGATTGTCACAGCTGACAAACTTGCTGTCTATCAACACAAGGCAAAGAATGAAAGGAAACCCACAGAGGAGCAGGATTAAGGGTCATGCAGTCCACGGTACAACCAAGGCAAGAGCCCAGCATGCTAATCAGGACCACAGCAGAACCATAGCCAGTGTTTCTTTCCAGACAAGAGTGATTTCTATCTTTTCATACATCAAGCTACCTTGCAATTCTTTTTTTTTAAAGGCATAGATTTTACTATGATGAACGGTTTAGGAATGATCTCTGCCACCCCAAATCTCCCATTCCTTTGGCAGCCTAGACAAGGTGTACTGCAAATAAGAAACAGGATTTCTGATAAAAAAAAAAAACAGAATTTCTTCAGAAGGAAGGTCACCAGCCTGTTAGCATTACACAAGGAAGCAGTATCATGGAGGGCAGAAGAAAATGCATTTGTTTATACTATAACAAAACTAACTCAAGCAATGTGTGGCCATGAGTGATCTAATCATCCTGTTTTATGCACCATATTGCCTTCCTCCACCCTGCATTTGCACCACTTGGCTGTGCCTTCATTGCTAAAGAGAAAGATATAAATTTTCCATTGAGATAGCTATTTTAATGTAAAGGTGCCCAAGGAGAAATTGAAATTTTACATCAAGAAGTCAGTGGCATTATTTCACCCCTCACCCAAGATTTTGTAAGCTGCACGGAATTGCACTGACTCTGTTGGGAATTTTACATCAAGATTGCAGCATCAGTGTAGTAATTACACCTGTTTCAGCAGTGAAGACATGACCCAGGACTTCCACAGCAGGAATGTTTCTCTCTTGGTGTCTGGAAGACATCCAGGGCATTTCAGATGAATGGTATTCCAAACAACTATTTCAACCACACACAACAGTTGAGAAAAATTAACAAATACTGCAGTCATGCAGACCCCAGACTGGGAGTATGAGGCAGAACACATGTAACACACCACTGCAATGCTCTGCCCAGCACTGAGCACACTCACAGCTGGACTAAGGATCTGTGCCATTTGTCCTCTGTCTGGTGAAAGCCTTTTTACACTGATTACAATCAGTTTTACACCTCTGCTATTTCCAGCTGTTGCAGACTGCTTCGGAGTTAAAATGTCCTGGATCTCAGCCTCCCTATTAAACACATGCATATCCTTTTACTTATTAAAAACACCACAAAATACAACTATTAATACAAAAAGCTATGTATGACCCACAGCCTAAAATCATGTTTCTAATCCAGAAATGTCAGACACTAGCACACTGTCAAGTACCAACTGCATTTTAACTTTTTATAACCAAGACTGTGCAGCAGAGTGGTAATAAACATGAAATGCATGCAAGAAATGAACATTTGCATTTAAGTAACTCCCTCCAGGTACTAATGACAATAACTAAATACAAAACAAACATCTGCCCTCTTATAATACAATAGGGGCTTGTGAACCCAATTTAACCCACAGAATTACATGCACAGGGAAGGGCTTTTTTTCCTACATACTGAAGATGGAAGATTTGCTTAAAAATATATTATGCCCCAGATGTAAGGCTTATGTGAATAGTGTCAAACCCAAACAGAAGACACCTTAAATTTCATTTGTGAAATGCTAGAAAATTGAACATGTCTGCATTCACCTAACCTTTCATGCACTGTCTCAAAGAGAATGCTGAACAGCCAGAGTGTTGTTAAACTAGAGGAAAAACCTACCTTCCCTAAAAACTAGATGTAAACTAGACCACAAAAGCACTCACTTTTTATGAAAAACTGCTTTCTCCTCAACAACATGAAAAAAAGCACCTACCAACAAAACCAACAACAAAAACACCCCAAGCCACACCAAACAAGCACTAACTCCAAGCATAGCTAACAAAAGCCCTTCACTTCTATACTAAACTTAGGTAGCCCTTGTAAGTAAATAATTGCTCAGAGTTAAGGCAACTGTCACCTTGTCCTCACAGAAAATACAACAATAGTAATACCAAGTGGAAATAGTAAAGTCCTTTATCAAGCTCATCTGGTACAGAAATGAACTAAAATGCAAATGAAAATTGAAACTTTTTCTCCTTTAAAAAGGGGACCTAAATACATGTTATCACCTCTGCAGCAAGGAGATTCAAAACCACCAACTTACTTTATAAAAGCCACCCAGGGACCAGTAACTACAAGTCATTATCACCTATTCACTGCTGTGCATCAAGAAGCTCTGAAATGAGAAGATGCTTTATTTCCCCTCTGTTATTATCAACATCTGAAAAACATCAGCTTTCTTAAGTTTTACTTGGAGGAAGTTAGGGCATCTAAAACCTCTTAAGAATGTGTTCCACTGATTATAGCATTAAGTTGTTTCCTTTATAAAACCTCAGAATATAGAGGACATTTTTATATAGATATACACACACACACACACATATATATATATGTGCGCTTAATGAGGTAATAAGACTTGACATCAAATGACACCAAACATTTCTAAAGGCTACTTAAGCCGAAATTTTCAAACCAAAAACTTCAGCTCATGCATTAATTGTCCAAGGACACCACAACATCAAAGGAGAAAACATTTATCTACTCCAGAGAACAGTTAATCCATACAATTAACCCTCCTTCACATCACATCACACTATAAATGCGAACACATGCTCCATTTCTGCATTGCTCAGAAGATTCTCCAAGATGCTATTCTTGTCACTAATGAGGTGCAGCACAAACAATTAAAGACTTGCAAAAATAACACAGAGCTTTATTTTTTTTTATTTAGAAGAGAACACCCAACACAGAGAACCATCATGTCATAGGCTGTGCAACATGTGAATCGCATAGAAACACGTGGAATCATCCTTCCTTCAAAGCTGAATATGTTAGACCCATCAAATCCATGATCTTTCAGTATCACGGTTTTATTAGACTGGAGAAAATTTGATTTAAGTCATATTTTATCCTATGTCATAGATCAGTCTTGCTCTTCCTCCTCTCTGATGCATGAATTTATTAATAATACATTTGACAGAGGGGGGAGAGTGGTGACAAAGAACAGAAGGAAGTTAAAACAATAAAATAATAATTAAAACAATGAGTAAGAATAAGACATCCCACAAAATAAAAGATAACTAACAGGCTACTTTCAGGCCTAGTTTACTACATGGCCACACAATTTTGTGCTGTCACTGGAAGGAGCACGGAATTGAAGCAGAATGCTGCTTCAACTAAAACCACTGGACAAAACAGTCCATTTGAAACACAGCCTTGTCCTAATCTACACCAGGTGTTGCCAACAAGCTCCCCTGGCTTAGTGTAACACCATTAGTTCCAAAAAGTTCCCAGTAGGCTCTAAAATATATAAAATTCATAAATTCACTGAATGACATTACACTGTTGCAACTGCATCTCCATGATCTGTGCCTGTATATTGTATTAGGAGGGAGAAAAACACACACACACCAAAAAAAACAAAAAACAAAAAACAAAAAACAAAACAACAAAACAACAAAACAACAAAACAACAAAACAACAAAACAACAACAAAAAAAAAAAAAAACACCACCAAACCAACACACAACCACTCTCCAGGATTTAGGAAACAGTAAGGGAATCAGTTGTTGAGTTCTGTGTCAAATAAGCCTCTGGGGATCAGTAAAAAATTAACTAACACCAAAAGAACAAACTGCAAAAAAATCAAACTCAGGTCTTTTCTGGCAGTGTGAATCTTACAACTATACAGAAAGATGTGCTTTGAGGTAGCCAATAGATGAGTTTCAGGAAATCTTGTTTTTTTAGCATGCATTTGCAGCTGTCAGAACTAGGAAGTTTTGTGCCATTTCAGACGCTGGGAAGAATTTTGAAACCATTACTGCTTTGCCAGTGCAACAGGTGGAGCTGAAGTTGGGAGATCTGTAATATCCCAATCTGTAATATCTGTAATAGCAGGGTCTGACCATACACTTGGCACATGCTCAGCCAAACGTGGGAGAAAGCATTCTGTGCCTGCCTATTCTGTACACTGATCTACTTGTCAGGGTTTTGGGATCATCCCAGAAAAAAATCTTCCTCTTAGGATTAAGCAATATTTATGACAAGGTTTTGAATAAATTAGCATTCCATGTTTCAAAGTATTTCTGAACAAAGATAATAAAACACAGTCATGTCTGGCCACATACACAACAGAGATCATACAAATGACATCATACACATCAACGACTGCAAAAAAATCCCAAAAAAACCCAAACAAAAAGACCAACCAAACAAAAAAAACCCCACACTGATTTTTCTTCCCAGTCACCTTACCTTCCTGGTGAAGGCCAAAGTTTTGGAATTGAATTTGAATAGCTTAAAAGCTAAACTTTCATTAAAAGAAATGTTGCCAAGCACATTAAGCAAACACAAGTTACTCAAATACTCACAGTAATCTGTTCCCAGTGTCCTGCTGAAGTTTAAATACGAAAATAACCCTGTGAAGTCCATTCCCTTTTATAAACAGCCAACATTAGTTCAGACTTTATAATAACAAACTGGTGCTAAAATTTCTTTTTGCAGTTTTAAGTGTGTGCACATAATGTTTAAACATCCCCCACTGTGCTTGACTGCTCTATTCTTGCATACAAAACATTTCAATTTAAAAAGAAAAAAAAAAAAAATCAAAATTAGCTCCCGGAGAAAATCAGAGGTTTTTGTAGAATTTGGCATACTGCTTCTGCCTCACAAAGTGGAGGACAAGGTACACAGGAGAAAGCATTGCATGCAGCTGTAATTCAGAGTACAGCAGCTGACGAATTATATTTTTATGCCTGCAACCTCCCCACAATCTCCAGGTGATGCCCAAGACTTGAGAAATCATGCAAAAGCCTTTCATTAGTACTGGAACATGGTCCCTCAGGTGCTGAGAAACTTTACTGACCCACTGATCAACTCCTGCCAACACAGTGGTTTCCAACAGCAATGGCACTTGTGCATCAGCAGAGACACCTGAAGTCATTTTAGTTTCCAACAGAGACCAAGGTTTTATTCATAAAATTTAAAGAAGTAAAAAAACAACAGCAACAAAACAAAACAAAACAAAACAACAACCAACCCCACAATAAAAAAAACAAATAAACCTGCTGCTACAGTCTGAAAATAAGCAGGAAAGAATGTATAAAGCAGCTTCCTCACAGCTAATGGTCAGGGATCTAAACACCTGGAGAATTTAACAGTAATTAAAAACCAGAACAACAGTATTTACAAGTAAGTGAATGAATTCCTACCCCACACTAGTACACACGAGTTGAGTGTACTTGTCCTACACCACTGTTTCCCAAGCAAACCAATATTTTTCCTGTTGTCCATTCAAACAAATCCTCCCACCTACTTCTGCCTCATTGCCAATCAAGGGCCAAATGAGTCTGAAAGACACTCTTGCCATGTGACCCAAAGCATTCCCACAGAGTCCTGGAAGGCTTCTGCCCTCAAAAACAACCATTTGTGGACAAAAGGGTCCTAAGAGGCTATCAACAAGTGTATGGAAATGGGACATGTTATAAACAACCATGATAACGAAATAGTTTACATCAGGATGTGACCAGCAGATGCTCAGATTCAGTAACATGAGCCTGTAACTCACTCTCAGTCCCTGCAGTGTGAAATGAGTTCCAAGACCAAGACAAATATAAGACCATAATAAAGTATTCCAGAACTAATCTTTGTGGGGAAACCATTCCAAAATACAAGCACCCCAGGGGAAGTAATTGTGGAATAGCTGTTAGATTTTGAATTCATATTCCACCTCAAACAAAGCAAGTTTTGTTACCCTACAAAAGCCTTATCATCTGTACAAGGAAGAAGATTCTAACAGGCCCCAAGTAAGTTACTCAAAGTTGAGCACTTTGTACATCTCCTTTAGAAAGAAAACTTTCTTCTATGACCCGGCAACACTGACTGCACAGACTGCCAGCAGTCAGAAAAGCACAAAAGACAGGACCCCAGAATCTTTACCTGTATCTACCAAGTGTCTTCCACAGAGGTAGAAGCAGGCATTTTGCATATATAAGAACACCACTGTCAAGAAGCAAAGACTGCTTGGAGGACCAAGTCAGCTGTATCAAGAACTTAAGAACTTACAGTACTCCACATCCTCCGTCATTGCACACAGACTTCCTCAGGAAAAAAAAAAAAAAAAAAACAAAAAAAACAAAAGGCAAAACAAAAACAACCAAAAAACCCAACCAGGCAAGAGGCCAACACTCACAAAGATCCCATAGCCATTGTTCAGAGAAAACAAGTCACTTGCATCATTCCCCACACGCAATAAGCTCTGGGCTGGCTGTATTCTGCCTCTGAGGACCAGCACCAGATGTGCTCTATCTCCAGATGCTAGCAGTTCCACAACCTGGGAATCAGCAACCAGAGCTTTTTTCCACAAACTAAGTCAGTCACAAGACGAAGGACCAGATGTGTCAAGGTGGTTAATATCCAAGGTAAATGACTCCTAGATCTCTTACATCTTTTGCAGGTAACAATGAAAACCTTAATTTGGACCATGCAAGCTGAGAGATAACATGAAGAGAGGTTGCAAGCAAAGTATTTCCATGTGCTCATCTTCTCTCCACTGTGCCCTAGACTGAAGGAAAAGCAGCAATCCTCAAACACACACTCAGCTGCAGCTTCTCCAGTTGTACCAATTCTGTGGTACAATGTTAATGGAGCCACATGCTAAAAGGACAGCAGGCAGCTTTTCCAAACTGCCAGAAATAGAAGGGTGGTTTGGGGCTGTTTTTTGTTTTGTTTAGGGTTTGTTTTTCTGCCTTTCATTCAATGATGCTGCCTCATCATCCTGCTTAGAGAAGCAACCTAACAAGTTTCCAAGAGCTCTCTTGACCACTGGGTAATAAAAATTACCCACCTACAGACATTTCAGCCTTTAGCAACCCTCGTTCTTCACACAGTCAGGGGAGAGAGGGGAACAACACAAAGGAAGCAGGTAAAAGTTTTAAAAACAATATCCAAGGTTTCTGCCTAGAAGAGCTTTCAAGTCAAGAAGAAAGACTACCAATATAGGAAAGGGATACAGCATGCAGAAATTGTAAAGTAAAGACTGCAAAAGGTGTGGAAAGTGGTTAAGCAAGGTCAAATATGTAGGTGCAGAACACTGATCAGGCATACAATTTTGATGAATAAAATACTCATTGCTCTGCCTTTTAATGAATACCTTACCTATCATCCTGTTAGTCTGAGGCTTCATTTCTCTCTAGTGGAACAACAGTCATTAAGAGAACAATGCAATGGAGTCAAACAAAGCAGGTTTACTCCTAGATGGTTATTTAAAAACCATATGCACAGGAGAAGATGGCTCTGAGGTGCTTCTTGTGTCAAACACTCCAAGATGCATTCAGAGACAATTTCTGCATCACTGTCACCTGCTCTCAGACAAAATGCTGCGAGTTCACAGCCTTAAGGGCATGCTTTGGTAACACCACCAAAACCAAACCCAGGTATACTGAATTCCAGTCCCAACTGGAATTGAAACTGGCAACTATGAAACTCTCCTCCTTAAAATTCTGTATTGACACATAACATCAGGCATTCAAGTCCACATAAAAAGTACAGTTATGGTTTTCTGGTTTATGGAGGGTTTTTTTTCAGAAACAGGAGGTTATTCAATAACACAGCCATTAGAATGAAAGGGGAAAAAACAGAGCAGGAGAAACTGGTTAACCAAGTGTGTAAGTATGTGAGAACACAGATGTTTATTGTATACAGGCTCACACATAGACATATGAGAAAAACCTCCCCAAAGTCTCACTTACCGGTGAAGTAAATACTTCACTATAAACTAGCCAGGACCTTGCAAGAGATTACTTCTGCCTGGGTCAGCATTTTTCTAAACTAGGAGCAACTCTGTCTCTGCTCCAGGAAAACTGAATGGTCTGGTAGCTACACACAAGCTACAGAGCTCACTTGAGCTGTCTGCAGCTCTTACAGAACACCTGCAGATCATAGTTTATTCACTGCAAGTACATCCTACACAGACATTTTTGCTGGTGCCTGTACATTTCTCCAAATTTCACCATTGGCTACAATGTTCACAGAAACTAAGTTATGAGAACCCTTAAGAATTCAGTTACTCTATTCAAAAAGTCTCAAGGAATATTTCTCCACCCTTCAGAGGACGCATGGTTCCTTCTGTTAGTCACCATACCTGGATTTTGCAATTGAAAAAGGTGAAAAGTGCACCTTTTCAACAGCATCATAGAAAACCTTCTCCTCCTGTGCACAGATTCCAAAGTCACAGCTGACATTGAGTCAGGGGGTTTTGTGGCTCAGGATGAGACGGCTGTTGAAGATGGGCCAGATGAGATGAAAATCCAAGATCGTACAGGTTTTAGGGGGAGGGAAAGATTGCAAATGATTCCATTCCAATGTACTGAGGCTCCACTATAATTTTGCCTGCATTAGCCACACCCTACCTGCTCTCACTCTGTAGCTTGCCTAAGTAAGTCCAGATGCATAACTGGAGTATGCCCTTTCTATCACTGAACACCTGCAAACTGCAGATTTAGAACATAAGTAATAGTCTACCACGTTCAGACAGTAAAAAATATACTGTTAAAACCCAGACAGACCAAAATTCCCCCTATGTATTTCTTTTACTCAGCTTTTGAAGATGCAGATATTGTATAGATTTTTTTTAAATCATCCACAGCTGGACAGACTTTCTAAGTGGAAAATGCCACCCATGTGCATTTTCATCCTCTTAGCTCTCACCTGGGAACCCAAATAACTCAGCAGTTTAATTTGCTGTTATATCTTTTGGGACAGACACATCCAGGTAAGTCAGCAATACAGATTTCTGAGGTTAAAACATTTTCCCTTTGGAAAAATAATAGATGCTTAAACACCTGAGGAAAAAAATCTAAAGCAAAAGTAAAATTATTTGTATCATTTATATCATATTTTATGTTGAAATTCATTCCTATAGGGCAGGCAACTCTATTCTGAGTTTTTTCTAAAACCAGAAAGTTTTCAACGACTGAAAACAAGGCAAAAGGTGACAGAGAAAATAGGAAACTTAGGCCATAAGTAAACATCCTTAAAGGGGACAGAATATATAAGTGACACTTTATTTGAAATAACTAGTCACACAAAGCCTCCAAAGCTCTTGGAACAATGTGCACAATGTAACTAGGGACCAATATACATCTAACACTGGGTAATTTATGATTCAGTGGCCAGAGGTGACACCTTCTATAAAACAAAGGATTAGGGGTTTGGTTTTTAAGTTCCGCTGCTTTGAGAAGTTCAAGAAACAGCACACTGACTTTTGTATTAGCTTAAAGTGCTATGAAAGAATACCAAGCATGTTATATAGACATTGACTAGTTATACCACAGGGAATAAATCTCATAACCTCCTATTCCTTTTCTTCCTTGAATCATTCATTGTCATCAGCAAAGACAGTTTGTTATCCAAGAGGCAAACTCTCACTTTTTCTCTTCCTCTATAATGAAATGTAAAAAAGATAAAAAGACAGCTCTATTTCAGAATATATTTTCCTGGCATCAGCAAGACACTGGTCTAAGTGACTAAGCCTGTATTGGGTTGGTGTGGCAATGTTTTGGTAATTGAAGGGGCTACAGGGGTGTTTCTGTGAGATGCTGCTGGAAGCTTCCCCCACAGCACCAATGGCAGGCAGCTCCAGTACAGACCCACTGCTGGCCAAGGCTGGGCTCATGGGTGATGCTGGGACTGTCCCAGGAGGAATTAACAAGGAAAAAAAGTTCTTGTGTAGATAACAATCTGTGGTGAACTGATTACAGCTCCCTTTCCTTGCCCTCCTGCACTGCTGGAGGGAGGGAGGGAGAAAATTAAGAATAAAATTAAGTGAGGGAAGAAAGGAGGGGTGAGGGACAGGTATTTTAAAGATTTTGTTTCACTTCTCATTATCCCACTGATTTGGTTGGTAATAAATTCAGCTAATTTCCCCAAAGTGAGTTTGTTTTGCCCATAACAGTAATTGGTGAGTCATCTGTGCCTGTCTTTACCTCGACCCGTGAGCCTTCCCTTAAACTTTCTCTCCCCTGTCCAGTCAAAAAGGGGAGTGATAGAGCAGCTTTGGTGAGCACCTGGCATCCAGCCAAGGTCAAACCACCACAGAACTAAAAACAGTATTGTGAAGACAAATATGCAGCAGAAACATTTCCAAATGCCACGGCTTTGTGACTGTCCTTCTAAAACAATCATTTTTGCCCCAAAAATCTTATTTTTGTATCTGCATAAAATCTTATAGAAACTGTCCCTTACTAGTTATCTGAAAGTAACCCTTGAACAATAATAATTACAGTAAAGACATAAGGCCTTTCACATTGCTTTGAGTATCGTGTATGTTCCAATTCTAGAACTAAAACTAGAGAAATCAGCTTAGAAGACTTTCTAAAATTTGACACACTGAGATTTCAACAGTCAACAGCCTCTTCAGACAAAGTCTGGTTACACAGGAACATGCCACAGCTTTCACAACACCCTAGAAATTATGGGCTGAAGGAAAATAACATGACAAAGTGCCCAAGCACCCCACTGGGTGCAAGGAAGAGCAAAACCTCATAACAGTAACATTTCAAACAATGAGTTTTGCTCATTTTGTTATGAGCAAAACCTCATAACAGCTAACAGTGAGCTGGCAGCTTACTCACTCAGCATCACAAAAAATACCCTTCAGTCTTACCTGAAGGAACAGATTTAAAGGACGAGTTACTTAGGAAGTCTGAGAAACAAGAAAAAACAAACCCTAACTACAAAGAAATCAAGATTCAGGTGGCATAAGCCAGAAAGCCCCCAGAGATGTGTCATGGTGGGAGCCCTGCTCTGTGAAATCTTTACCTACTCCCTCATGCACAACCCAGCTGTTTGCTTCAGGAGCACATGAAAAGCACAAACATGGTAGTTCTATCACCACCATCATAGAAAGTCCAGTGAAAAAGCATTTCATCTCTTACAGCAAGGCCAAAAGGAAGCAACTTGACCTTCTTAATAGCCACACTCTACAGCATAATGTTGTGTGATAACAAAAACCAATCAAAACCAAATCACACCATTTAATTATATTTCTTGTGTTCTAAAGATTTTTTCCCCCCCTTCTTAAGCCCGGCTAGTACAAATTCAATCTGGAAGAACAGAAAATAGTGTGTTTGTGCAAAATTAATGAAAAATAGTACAAGGCCTGGAAAAAGCATCCATGAAACTGGAATCACAATTTCTGCAGAAGGCATGCTGAAGTAATTGACCAGGGTTTAAGTATATTACTGCTGTTAGGCGTAATCTGTGCCTAATTCAAGCCCTGGAGTATATGGCTTAAGCCATAAATACATACAGAATTCCACAGTTGTCAAATGATGTATCGACAACAGATAGATTATAGCAGCACAGTACACTTACATCATCTGAGTCTTCTCAAATTCTCTACTCCTTTTCCTTTTGATTTAGTTAGAACCAGCACTGAACGGCAGAAAAGAAAAAGAACATCTGCGAGACCATGTTATAGTATCAGTATTTGATTCCCAAACCCCAAAGCCAAGAAGTTCAGAAAGCAGGTTCATTCAATCCACTGCTACTCCCCATCTGCCCAGAGGTGCAGAAGCACAAAGCAGACAACACTCGTTCACACTCTCTGGCCTTGCTTTATGCTTAAAAATACCACAGACAGAAAGGGACAAGCTTCTGTCTCTACTGACTGTCCCCTCCTACCTCCAGTCTAATCCTTGAAGGCTGAGGATCAAGAATCCCCCAGGGTTAATTTATCAGCTTAGCAATCATGTGTAACAAGTCACTTCCAAAAACCTGTATTAAAAAATGTACAATGCATCACATTTAATGCGACAACATGGTGAAATAAACTAAATATACAGTCATGGCATTTAAAGAAAGGATAAGAGAGAACCTCTGGAATCACCATCACAAAATGTTATCAATTCTGAGCCACATGAAGAGATTTCAAGATAAGTAACTCAGTCATGTATCTCCTTCTCAGACAAAACTCAAGCAAACAGGTGTCCTGTAAGGACAGAATGACCAAATTTAAAGTACTACACTTTCACAGAACACCACATGCCCTCTAACAAGAACTCATGAGAAAAAAAAATTAAAATCAAGATCTTTGTGTAGCCAAATAAAAACCAGAAATACAATTTCCATCTTTCTGCTTTCCGCAGTAGAGGAAGAGTTACTCTAACACACTTGCAACTTCATTTCTCCAGTTGCATCACCCTTCCTCGTTCTCAGGAACACCACACTCGATTTATTGAACAATTACCTGGTTTAGGTCTGTATTCTCAACAGGAAGACCAGAGTTCAAAAATTATGCCTGCCACAAAGACAACTTTTGTTACTGTTTAAAGCATGTGAACTTTAACTCACAATTAGCTCAATTTCCTTATGTATAATAGATGCCATCCTCACAGAACATTCTGAATTAGCTAAAAATACATAGAGCATTTCAGAAAGTAAAAGTGCCAAAAGAATTCAACAATTATTATATTGTTAACCAGGCACATTTTTAAACACACATGCCAACATGTGAGGTTCTCAGACAACTGACAGACTCACCAAGAACTTACTACTGCATCTGCTGTCAGTGCTGTTTACTGCAATAGCAAAAAGCCTTCATACTGTGAATGAAGACAATTCTGTAGCTGATTTACAGTCAAGAAATCTCTTTTCCCAGTAGGCTGTTTCCATTAAGTTAATCTAACACACCACAAATTATTTATTGGTTTGAAAACAGTTTCAATTGCTTTAACACTTTTACCATCCAGAGCAAACACACCAATTTAAATCAAGCATGTGCCAATCAATTTATTGGCATCCTTGCAGAAGCCGCCCATGGATTTAATATCAATACAAAATGACACCTTACATCTGTCTGTGCTGGCAGGCAAAGTGTGAGTCAAGCAAGAATAAAGGAAAGAACAGCTAAATTAAAAATCCTGTTTATTACAAAGACCCTCAACACCCTTACCAGCCCATCACCCATTCCTTACACTCTTTGGAGCTTCTCAGTAGAATTGTGTGGCTTCATAGATATTTTCAATCTATAGTAAACAGAAACCACAAAGATGAGACACTGGTAAGTTCCACATTCCAGTTTTTCCAAGAGAGACAAAACCAGAAGAATTGTTGGCCCATAAGCTCCTAACAAACAACTGTACTGAACAATACTTTGTGGGACATCGTTCCCATTTTCTTTCCTGCTCTCACCACAACTGTTTCATCACACAAAATCTCAAGAATTGCTAAAAATATCCTTTTACTCTATCATAAGCTTTTCCATAGCCTAACTTAAGGGCAGTAGGACTCTCTAGAACTACTTCTTCCAGTTTAGAAGTCCCAGATGTGAGCTATCAGGAGATGGCACATCTTTGCCTTCTTCAGAAAAACCTGTGTGTCCAAACAGCACATGGGTTTGGCTAAGCCAGCATCCCTAGCCATCATCTTATGTATTAGCTCCTGTCCTGAGTGAACTTGCAGTATTGTTAGACGTGTCCTGTCAGAAAGAATAGGAAAAAAAAAAAAAAAGAATAATCCACATGCCTCAAAATCTAAGGGAAATGCTGTTTTCCACTGTGCACAGTAGAGATGCATTGCTGCTGGCTTGTGCCACAAACTTGGGGGGATAATTGTTCTACTGTCATTCCTCCCCTGAAGCTCAGGCTGGTACCTATTTGACTTCTCCACAGAGGTCTTAAGCAGAAGACAACATCCATTTCTTTCAAGTGTTCTCAGTGCTGTGGGGGTTTTTTTCAGCCACATCAAGGTCCAAGAGAAATTCCGAACTTACAAAAGCCAAACATTCTGAATGTTTAATAGCTCTTGGGTTAAAGACGTAAGTAAAAAAATAAGAGGATTTCTTAGAAAGAAAGTATTGTAGGTAACTTTCTCTTCATTCTAAGAAGGAATTTAAAACTAATTATTGTCCTCAGTCTCAAGATGGCAGGCTGCTTTCATACAATGCAGCAAGTTCACAAGAAATACTGATCTAACATGAAACCAAACCTTGTCATTACAGCTGTTTCTGAGCACCACCGATTAAAATTCACCAACTGAAATTTATTTCTGTTTCAACAAAAAGAGAGACAATTGCTTTGAAATGTACACTGCTGGTTAATTTTTAACTAGAAGCAGAGTTACAGTAGACACCCTTATATAGTAAGTCAGGTGCGTCTGTATTCCAGGAGAGGTTTTGTAACCTTTATTTCTTGTTACGCTGCCAAATCTTACCCTAACACTAAAGGATAACAAGTTTCCAGAAACAATCTTTGTTTGCTAAAAAGTTACCTTAGCTTGCCTTATTCAAGAAACACTCAGGACTGAGAAAATTTACAGCTGGGAGAAAACCCATAGCCTATTTTTACTAACAACTACCTTATAAACAAGTAAAAAAAATTTCTTAAGCTGAAGCAGCAAGAGGCAGAGGTGGAACTTACGCTGGAGTATTGATGAAATACGTTCATGTTCTTCTAACTACTGACTTTGTATGTCATGCTGATCTACGTATTTCAGACATCTACAGTATGAGTGATTTTTAAAGCATCTCTGTGTGCTTTAAAATAAATTTAAGTAATTTAAAATGAAATAGTGAACGAATTAATTCACATACCATGCCTAAAGACAGTTGAACCCATTTAACTTTCCCTGGAGTGAGAAGACTCACTACTTTGAAAGCATCAACTTAAACTTCAGAGTCAATCTGAACTTTCATTATTTCCTCACTATTTCAAGAGGATTTATGACCATAATTTGTGACAGACCCTCACGTCATATTAGTAGTAGTTACGAGGGAAATGGCCCCCTAAATCAATGACAGACTGACTGAAATGCACTGAAAGTGCACTGAAATGCACTTGAGGACTCCTACACAGCACATTTCCCTGTCGTAAAATTAGTAAGTGATTTTGCCTGCTACATTCTACATTTAACCACAGCAACAGGTTTCACTAGCTATAGGTTAGCTTAGGAAAACAGTATGGAATAAAAGTCATTTTAGGGTTGTGCTCAAATGCATTTTTTATTTTGTGCTGCATCCCTAGTTTCAAAGATTTGTAAGCCTCCTGCTTCCCTGTGTCACACTTCTCTCTTCACCTTTCTGTATCCGGTGTTTGTTGGTATCAGGCAAATAGTTGTTACATTAAAGAAAACTAAGATACAATTTCATGATTTTGGGGAACATGCAAGTGCACGACAAGACACATTTAAGCAAGCATTTACAAGTTCAAGTAAAAATAATTCTTGCTCGAGATAGTTCTTAAGCAAGAATTATCTCAACTTACTTGCACATTTAAAGACCCCCACGTGAAACACCCACTGTGCAATAGTAAGACTCCAGAACTTACAGTATGTTCACAAAAATGAAAAAGCATTAAATACTCTGCATGAGCAAGAAATTCCCTCCTTCAAGGAAGAACCAAATGCAAGGATCATTTTGTCTTTTCACGGAGAAACGAGTCAAGTACAAGCCATATCTGAAACAGGTTTATCATTATTACAAGCCACATAAATAAAACCACTCCTGACATCACCACATATAGAGCAAGAACTTAGCTCTACAGCAAAACTATTTCACAGCCAAAGTATTCAAGATCTATTGTAACGTGCCAAACTTCAGTGCAGCTTTAGTGCTGCAGAAGCTCCAGCAGATCCCCAATGGTGCAGAGATGCATTTACATATTTGTAAGATAAGCACATCAAAATACTTTTAATAGCTAAAAGTCAGGCATCTCCTTACAGAGTAGGGATTCTCAGAAAGGCAATTAAATCCACAGAGAGCCTCTCACAGTACATCCATGCTCCTTCTAAAAGGACAGATGAACTGTCCTTGAAAGTACTGTCCAGTTCAACACAGCAAAACCTTGCTACTAAGGAGGCAGAATAAAGGCAATGTCATTAAGATCTATAACTAAGACCCCTTAACTGATTATTAAAAATGGTACATTTGTGGCCGAGTTCTTCCATGCATATTAAAGAAGGTGACTGTTCACACCAAATGTTCACTATATTAAGTAAATCACAGTCTCTCAAATGAGGTGAAAGAAAACAAAACTCCAAGTTAGAACTTATTCCTAAGTGTCATCATGAACTCTTATTTTCCTAAGAATCCCAAATGCAAAGTTATCCCTTTTAAAAAATATTCCTATCTATTAGAGCCTGTTAAGTAAATGCAAGGAAATCCTTTAAGGAGCCTTCATGTAAGAATCCCAGAAGCCGATTTCCACCCTCCAACCTCCCAAAAGCTACATTAGCTTCATTCAGTCAAGCAGGAATGTGAACACCTTTACACAAACATAAGTGTTCAGAAAGGAACAAACCACATTTCAGGTTTTCAGAAACATTTTTAAAAGACTGCGGCAGTGTGTACCTAGAAGGTGGACCCTGTGATATGAAGGGTATCTTTTTGATATAATCCAGACAGAATAAGCAATACATAATACACACCCACACAGAGCTCCAACTAAAAATATAGAATGATGATGCCAGCAGAAAATGGTTGGTTCTCTTGCTCTAAATGACAGTTCTAATAATTACGGGAGGTTTGAAAAGGTGGGTGGCCTAATAAAAAGAGGCCCTGAGGTGATGTTCTGACAGCCCTGGCCACACTGCCGAGTTTTCTAAACTACCTAGGAAATCGTAACAACCAGGCTTCGGCTTGCTCAAGCACTGGGGTGATGTATTCAGGCAGACCACATGCAGCAGCAAAAAACCAGAAGTCTTGCACATGCAGCCCGAACTCCCCGTCTCGGGTGAGACAAAGTCGGGAGCGAAGCCACACGCAGGAGGAACGGAGGAGAACGGACACCGACCCGCTCCCCTCGGATGCTGCCGGCACAGCACCGCCTCCGTTTATTTGTGATTTTAAAGGATTCGCACACTCAAAAACGGGACGGCCGAGGGAAAGCGGAGGTCAGGCTCCCTGCCCGAGACGGGGCACCCGGGCTGCAGCTCCGGCATCGCCCGCGGGGCCGGGCCGGACCCCCGCCCGCCGCGTCCCGCCGGTCCCTCT
>JANPWX010000102.1:892463-950679 GCA_024734555.1 Trochalopteron elliotii
GTTAAGCATGCCACCTGCTCCTACAGACACATTACCACCAGGAAAGAGGCAGAAACTGCCCTGTGACACGGGCCTTGCGTTGTGCCGGGGTCAGGTACAGCGGGCTGAGCAGCACCCGGCTCACACTGGAACATGCCGTACCTTTCACAGGCCAGATACTGCCCCTGCCTCCCTCACAGGGATAAAACCAAACGGCATAAGGCAAGAACTTTCATTTAAGTGCCCATTTTTGGGCATCAGTGTTCCTGTGCTGACACTTGTTTGACAATAAGAAAAAGGATTGCTAGATGGCCTTGTATAGAGGTGGAAATCACAAGGGTCTGCCAGGCATCCCCTTTAATCGGTTTTTGCAAGTCTCTGAGCAGGAACCATAAATCACAAGCAAGCACTTAGCAAATGGATGTTACATTTTAATAGTTTCATTACATTTCAGACATAAGTGACTTCCAGGTTGCCCTGTTGCCACGTACTAATTTATCTGCCTTGCTGTAGGTGCTGGAGCAGCAGCTGAGATTTCTTCTTGGTCCCCCATGGACCCTTGGCCAACTCGAATAGCAGGTACAATTATTCAAGTATTGTTTTAGGTCCTGTTGGTTACTCCGTTGCAGACATCTCCTGCAAGGGAAAAGGCCGAGTGTTTTGATTTGTTTTGTTTCTGAATTCAGCAATATTCAACTCAGCTCAGACAACAGTTTAAAAATTCGAGGGGTTACAAAATGTTTATGGTGCTGACATTAAAGATCACCTATAAAGGGGAAAGGAAAGGTTTTCTTCTCTCTCTTGCTTCTGGTTTAACATACAGAGAACATGTATTTTAAAGAGGGCTCATTTTAGGTAGCATTTAAAACCTAGAAAAATCTTAATTTCCTTGAAAGCAAGAAAAGCAGATGTTGGTCTTTGGTGATAGATCTGTAATAAACTGGAACCCAAATCTAGGCTGCTGTAAATCATTAACGGAAAAACTTTGTGTGAACACCAACTGAATGAGGGTTTTGTTTCGCATCTGCTTAAAGAAATTGCCCAACACCAGACAAATAACTGGAAGAAAGATTTCTTTGTTGAAGACAGTGATTGGACTTCACTTTTGATGGGTCTGACCTCCTGCATGGTGGAAATTACCCAGCAGTCCTGGCATCATAGTAAGTGGGGTTAATTGAAGTTAGAGGCAGAGAAAGGGCACATGGAGCAGTTGCACTTGCAGCAGGCAGTGGGGAACAGTGGGGTACGTATCCCATCCCAAACTCTAATCAGCTTGGGGGCCATATACAAAACTGGTTTGTGTGCCTGCAGGGAGAGCCAGGCTGTGCTGTGATGGCCTCAATGGCACCAGGACAGTTGGGTTCCCTGCCCTTCCTGCCCCTAACAATCAGGGATCAGCTGCTGAGATGACCTATCCATGGCTCCAATGCCAGCACTAAGCCATGTGGAGGGGTCAGTCTGCCCACAGGTTGCTGGAGCGCAGCAGCAACTTCTCTTTCAGCTTGCAGCTGCTCCCAGCACTTGGGTCCCAAACTAGGATGCAATAGGCCTGCTGCTATCCCTGCTCCATACAAGATTTGATTATCCCCCTATCTGACCCTGTCAAACTGCATGGTCAAGTTAGGAATGGCAGCAGTTTATACCAAAAGGGAGAGATAGCAGTGTGAGAGCAATTAGCAGATTGGGTAATAGAGTGACTCACAGTCTAAAACAAAAGGAGGAGAGCGATCAGGCCATGGAGGCGGGCAACTAGGAAAGAGAATCTTACCAGAACACATCTTTGGGGCTTTGACCATAACACCTCTGCTAAAAAAACATTAAAGACATTCATCTAAAGCGATGGCAAGTGCAGTAGCAGCCAGGAACACAGTCTTTCTCCAACCCAGAAGATGCCATCTTAAATTTAGATAATATGTTGTAAGGAGAATTTGGAGGAAGTTAAAGTTGTGCAAATCTGAAGTTGTGAGCTGATCAAACTGCTTTCCCTCTAGTTTCCAGCCCTGCAAAAATTCCTCCAGCAAAACCAGGGGAGGCATAGCTGTGACATTCCTGAAATATCCGATGTACATATTTTTGCAAGAAAGTAAAAAACAATGTAAAAATAAACAAAAACCCCCACTTATCAGGATAGCACAAGCATAGTTCTATCCTTCATTTTAACTGAAGAAAGAGGGATCTCTTTTCATACTGCTGCATCTCACAGTGTCCAAGAATGCACAAGCAAAAAAGCCAATGTCCTATTTCATCTAATAGTTGTGTGATTCTGGGCAAGTCACAGTCTAACATTTCCTCGGTTTCTCTTCCTACAATAAAAGGAGCAGAGGGAATAATTCTCCTTACTTTCATCATTTCTCTTTATAGTTTGACAGAAACTGCAGCAAGTGTGGAGCCTGATTGTAGGAAGCAGGAAAGGGAGGAAATCCAGACTGGGAGCCCAGCCCTCCCCTGCCAAGGTGTAAAAGCAGATCAGTTCCTGCATTCTTCCACTGCCATCCCTGACAGGGAAAGGAGGGACACACAGAGAGAAAGGAGGGAAAACAGAGAGCTGTGTCTGAGCACTGGGATAATGTAGCCATCCCACCACAGCTGGGGAACTTGGTTTGACTGAAATACTCCAGATGTTTCTGCATGTTTACTCCTCCTGGATTTCTCTTTCCTACCCCAGTTTACAGTATCCTTCTCTCCCAGCTGCCAGAGCTGTCTGAGCTCCTGTGGAGCTAATATTTAATGACAACTGCAGAAGGCCCTAAAGTGAATCTACTGTTTTACAGCTGACACCCAGGTTTGTTTCATGGTCAATATCAGTACCAAGACACACATCTTTATTCCTCTGGGGCCCTGCAGTTTAGTCAAAATGAAGTCACTAGACCCAGAAAGACTGAGGCTGCTTTTTGGTGCTTTGCAAAGGAAAGGTAAAGTGATCAGTAAAAAATAAAGACACCAAATATTTTCCTTCTTTATTTGTAAGGCCATATGACAAAATAATTTTCCTCTACCCACATCTCAAATACACTTCTTCACCCTTTCACTCACAGCTTCCAGCAAGAGAGCAGTCACCACCTGTAGGGTGTAGGGACCTCTATTTTCTATCACCCTGTATCAGAAGAGAAAATGTTTACAGATAATCTAGAACAAGTCAGGAATCATAGCAGAAAGTATTACCTGGATACAGGTTCCCTCATCTCCTCAAAAAAATAGACACACTGAGAAAAACATATCTATGCATTCAGCCATAGTTAGGATTACCCCTCCTGAGCAGAAATCTGAAGTAGTCTTAGTAAGGGGTGGGTTTGGTTCTGAGGCTGCATGGGGCATTTATTTAGGTGTTGCCTTGAAAAAGGTGGGGTTTTAGGTGCCAAATAATACTTAACATTTAAACCTAAATCAATGCACTGGCACTCATTTAGCTGCCTGAAAGGGTGGGAAAGTGTCACCATCACCATCTTCTTATCCATAAAGAAAATGACTGTAAGAAAAATAATACCTTCATTTGTGTCATGCAGTTTCCCTGGCATTGCATAAGGAGAATAGCCTAATTTTTTCAAACTACTTATTTCCTGAAGTATTCAGCAACCCAACTTTGTGTGACAGTTTTCTTCCCCTTCCTTCTGCTCCTTCCCCAGATCAACTCTGACATGAACTAACAGCTAAACCACCACAGTGTGTCATGCAGACACATTAAAATCAATGCTCTTTCAGCCTGTGGGTTGTAAGGCCCTTTGAAGGCAGTTCTAAAAGAAACGATGAAAAGGAAGTCAAACTTCAGTGCATTTAAAATCTCTATACAGAACTTTTTATGCTTATTGGGAAATCTTTAGGACTGAAAAGGCTTGAAAATCTTAGGATGTGCAGTGTTTTTTTAAAATAGTTTTGGCATGTTTTAAGGGAAGACAGTGCTGCAAGTAACCTAGGTGGGACCACAGAAAGAACAAGAGAGAATGGCAATCTCTCAGCATTTGCCAGTGCTTGAGGTTTTCTGCAATATCCAGGGCCCATCTGCCAACAACTTCTGCTCCAAGAGGGATAAATGGGGCATACATACCAGTAATTCAAATGCAGGGAAATCAGGAGACACTGCAAGCCAAGGGAGCAGAGTGCTACAGGACAGAGGCTTGCTGGCAGAAATGAGTGTAAGGAGAGAGAGATGGCTCACATAGGTTTGCAAGAGGAAAACTAATATTAAAAATAAAGTCTGACAAATGCCCTGCTGCTATGTCATTTAAAAATCATTTAAGTGAGAGAGTGAGTGTAAAGAGCCTGTTCCCAAAGCCTCATGCTGGCTAGCAAAGTCAGGAACAGAGGGGCTGACACTGCCTGAGAAACATGTCACCATAAAAAGTTCTCAAAACATAAAAATAGTTCAGTGGGTTTTTTCGGTGGTGATTTTTGGACTCTGAATGCTTTTCTGGTTACAACTACACTCCCTGCTACAGCTACCAGAACAGCAGTCACTGCATTTCCCTGCACTGGATGAGCTAAAGTTTTTCTTTAAAACCTCCATGACAGCAACATTTGCAAAGCTGTTTGCAAATTTAACTATTAGTCATCAAAGTTTTGTATCAAAAAGAGGAAATATTGTGAAGGGGCATGGAAATTGATTTCAGGGGAGAGAGAAGATGACCATCTTCAGTGTCTCAAAGTAGGAGTCTTCTTCTTTGCCCTGTAAAGGCAAAGTTGTGAAGGACCATCTTTTATTACAAGCAACATCTATATTTCTGTAGCAAAAGCAATAGCAAAATTAAAGACATCATCACAGAGATAAATATTGAAGAAACACTAAAAAAACCCCTATATGAATCATAGAATTGTTTGGGTTGGAAGGGATGTTTTAATAATTATCTAGTCCAATATCTCTGCAATAAGCAGGGATACCTTCAACTAAATCAGGCTGCTCAGAGCCCCATCCAACCTGGCCTTGAATGTTTCCAGGGACTGGGCATCTACCACCTCTCTGGGCAACCTGTTCCAATGTTTTATTACTCTCCATATAAAGCATTTCTTCCTTATATTGTGGTGGTTTAACCCCAGCCTGCAACTAGTATCGTGCAGCTCATTTCCTCCCACCACCCTGTGGGGAGGAGAATCAGAAAAAAAGCAAACCTCATGCATTGAGATAAGAACATCTTAATAAGTGTATGGGTCATGGAAAATTGATGTTATTTAGGGTAGCATATTTACATGCCCCTGCACTGCTCCAAACATATCTGCACTTCACAAGTGTCTGGGTACTGAGGAGAGCAACAAGAGGCTTTTTTGAAGGAAGAATAAACACAATTTGTATTCATATAACTGTCAGGTTCTGTCTCACTTTACACCCCAACCAAGTGTGGTTGATACACACATGTCAAACAGCAGTGCACGTCACGAGTGTGTGACTGTCATGTCCATTCATACCTTCAGTGACAAGGCTCACTTCCACCATTAAAAACATCAACCAAGTAGGACTGGAAGATGTAGAAAGAGTATCAGAACAACCTGGTGGTGTTGTGCTCCCTGAAATAGATTACTGACAAGGTCACAGACTGATTTTCACATTCTCATCATTAGAAGTTTCTTTTTCTTTTGAAAGCTGCTCTTTTACTTTTTGAAACGCAAAAAATGTTGTAGAGTAGAGGTAAAGCCATGCTCAACTAGTTACCATCTGACTAATTTTTGTGGGTGGTTAAGATGCCAGGCAAGACTTGCTCTGTCCCAGGCAGATGGAAATCTTTCCACTGTATGCAGTGGGAAAGGCCTTTATGATATGGCTCAGTGCCATGACTATTTAGATATTAAAATGGATGTCGAAACCAGCCCTGAATGCAGTTACATCAGTTTTACCTGCCATCTGCTCACTGACAATGCTGGGAGCAGTTCTTTCTCGGATTACACTGCATGATCCTGGTGGCTGCCAAACAAAGTAGAAGTTAAGAGAGGGAAAAAAAAAAAGTGACCTGTGGGGCCAAAGTTGGAGACTCGTGTAACCTGGTGGGGGAAAAGAAATCTCTACAAAAATTCCTTTTTCCTACAAGATTTATGTGTTTCTAGATGTCAATACACATGAAAATTGCATTAAACATTGTCTTGAACTGTACCTGGTCTGCACTTCGTAACAAATAAAAGTATATAGAATCATAGAATGATGTGGGTTGGAAGGGACCTTAAAGAAAAGTTAGTACCAACCCCCCTGCCATGGGCAAGGACACTTTCCACTAGACCAGGTTGCTCAGAGCCCTGCCCAGCCTGGCCTTGAACACTGATAGGGATGGGGCATCTACAGCTTCTCTGGGCAGTCTGTTTCCAGTGTCTCACCACCCTGACAGTAAAATTTTTTTTCCTGTATCTAAACTAAACCTATTCTCTTTAATTTGGAGCCATCCCCCCTTGTCCTGTCACTACATGCTGATAAAAAGTCCCTCTCCACCTTTCCTGTAGGCTCCCCTCAGGTGCTGGAAGGCCAGAATTAGGTCACTCCAGAGCCATCTCTTTTCCAGGCTCCAATTCTCTCAGCCTTTCCTCACAGGAGTGGTGCTCCATCACTCTGATCAGGAGGTGACCTTCCTCTGGACTGGCTCCAACAGGCTGATGTCCTGTCTGTGCTAGGGCCCCCGGGGCTGGACACGGCACTGCCTGAGGGGTCTCAGCGGAGCGGAGCAGAGGGGCACAATCCCCACCCTCGCCCACGCTGCTTTGGATGCAGCCCAGGGCACTGGGTTCGGCCTACTGGGCTGCGAGTGCCCATTGTCTATGCCGAGTTTGCTGTGCGGCAGGTCTGAAACTCTGCCCGCACGGCCGAGTTGGTTCTCCCCGCGGCGGTGCCGCAGTGTGAGGCGCTCCGGCAGAGGCAGCACCTGCAGATGGCAGCCGCGGGGAGCAGCGCTCCGGGAGCCGCAGCCTCGCAGAGCCGGGCTGGCACCCGCCGCTTCATAAAGAGCTCTTGCCACGCTTTTTGTTGTGGAACACAGCGGGGTCTTGCAGCATGAAGTTGCTTTTCACGTGGGGTTTTTTTTGTTGTTTTTTATTTTTGTGGGGGTTTTTTTTTGTTTGTTTTGATTTTTGTTTTGGTTTTTATTTTTATTTTTTATTTCCTTATTTTCCCTGATTTTCCCTGATTTTTCCTTATTTTTACTGATTTTGTCCTTATTTTTTCCTTTTTTTAATATTTTTTCCTTTTTCCCTTTTTAAATTTTTTTCCTTTTTTCCTTTTTAATTTTCCTTTTTTCTTATTTTTTTCCTTTTTTCTTTTTAAATTTTTTCTTTTTCCCCCTTTTTTCTATTTAATTTTTTGCTTATTTTTTCCTTTTAAATTCTTTTATTTTTCTTCTTTTTTCTTTTTAAATTTTTTAATTTTTTCCTTTTTTTATTTTTTCTTTTTTTCTTATTTTTTCTTTTTTTTTTCCTTTTTAAATTATTTTTCTTTTTCTTTTCTTTTTTCTCCTTTTTAAATTTTTTTTCCTTGCTTTTATTTTTATATAATTAGTTTTTCCCTCTCTCATCCCTGTTGGACAAAGCACACTGAACCAAATCAGAGCTGTGTGAGCAGCTCAAGGGAACTCCGGTCAGTGATAAGGAACTTGCTGCAATGGGCAGTATCCAGCTATAATAAGGATTGCTGCTACTCCTGGAAGAGTCATGATTCAAGGTAAGTTAGGAGCCCAGTGATGAAAAACCAGAGCTCCTATTGGTCTGTCAACACTATTTAAAGAATATTCATTTTCTTCTACAGGCAGTCCAGGATTAATTATAAAATTAACAAACTTTTGTGCATACAGAACTGCAAAACCTGTTCTCACTTCAGAGTTAATTTGAGTTTCAAACTCTCATGTGCCAGCAGGTGGCTGTTGGATTTCTTGTTGTAAACAGCATGGGGGAAATGAACAGGTTGAATTGTAGGCGCCGTGATAAGCAAACACAACGACACTATTTCTGTGAGCTTCTCTACCCTCTAAGCATCAATTCTTACAAACTGGTTTTGGGGTTGGATTTTCTGCACCTGTTCAGTTCTTCACATAGTTTGCACCTTACAAACCTATAGTATCCAGAAGAGGAGCTTAAAGTCATGATCAGAGCTATCATCCTGCTGGGAGACTTCAACAAATGATATCTGCTGGAAAAGTAGCAGAGCAAGCTGTGGGTGATCCAGGAAACTCTTGGAATGCATTGAGGGTAAATTCTAAAGCCAGGCAAGCCTGGTAATAGACATCCCTGCCAAAGGAGATGCAATACCAGACCTGTTATTCAACAGCACAAGTGAACTAATTGGTGACATCATGACTGGAGTCAGACTGTACTGCAGTGATCCTGCATTGGTGGAGTTCATAGTCCTGAGGAATATGGGTCAGGCAGAGTAAAGTCAGGACACTGAATTTTAGGAAAGCAAAATACCTAAGTTTTGCTTCCTAAGTTCAATTCAATAAGAACCCCTGGAAACTGCCCTCAGGATCAAGGGAGCAGAGCAGAGCTGGCAGATCTTTAAGGATGCTTTCCACAGACCACAAGAATTCTGTATCCTCACACATGAGGAATCAGGAAAGGATGGCAAGAGACCACCATGGATGAGCCAAGACCTGGTGATCAAAGTGAAAGGGGAAGAAGGAATGCACAGTCACTGGAAATAGGGAGTGGTATCCTGGGAAGAATATAGGGATATTGCATGTATGTGTAGAGATGGGCTCAGGAAGGCCAAGGTGTGGCTGGAACTGAACTTGGCAAGGGATGTAAAGTGTACTCAGAAGGTACAGATATACTTCTACAGGTATATCTGGCAGAAAAGAATGTAAAAAAATACTGCTTCTGAAGAACATGACTGGCCAACTGGGAAAAACAAACAAGGTGCTCATTTTTTTGCTTCATCACTCGTCCCACACCTCTTGAGTGGGGCAAGGCAGGGACTGAGGGAGCAGTAAGAGAAAATCAGGTTTGAGACCACCTGAGAAACCAGCTGAAACATACATAAGTCTATGGGACCTGACAAGATGAGTCCTAAAATCCCGAGGGATTTGGCGGATGTGGTTGTCAGGCCATTCCCCATGACATTTGAAAAGTCATGGCAGTCAGGTGAAGTCCCAGGT
The DNA here is from genome assembly GCA_024734555.1 of Trochalopteron elliotii. Taxonomy (NCBI): domain Eukaryota; kingdom Metazoa; phylum Chordata; class Aves; order Passeriformes; family Leiothrichidae; genus Trochalopteron; species Trochalopteron elliotii. Next base: position 901,493 of record JANPWX010000102.1, read on the forward strand.
GAAAAAGGGAAACATTGCACACATCTTTAAAAAGGGTAGAAAGGGAGATCCTGTAAATTACTAACCTGTCAGCCTCACCTCTGTGCCTGGGAAGGTCACGGAACAGATCCTTCTAGGGCTCAGGGCTACCTGATGTAGATGAAGATGCCCCTACTCAGTGCGGGGAAATTGGACTTTATGATCTTTAAAAGGTCTCTTTCAACACAAATAATTATATACTGGGCATATTATGGCCCTTATAGTTTTCCTCCACCCATCTTCTTCTGATAACGAAAGTTCATGTCAAAAATACAGTATTTGCATAACACAAGTACATATTAGACAGGACTTTTGACAGAATAATACAGCAGGCACACACAGGCACAGGAACATGAAGCTGAAACACCATTCAGGAGATCAGAACACATGCACAAGAATTTATGTAAGGCTCGTAGTTGTACTAATGAAGTATCAGCATGGCCTCAATCCAATTAAAATAAAGAACACATGATGTTCTGCTTAGGAAACAGAAGGATTAAAGTTTCATTACTTGTTGGACTTCTATGAGATGAAAACAACTGTTTCAGCCAATGCAGCAGAACACTGTGCTGACAAGGAGGATGTGATTGAGTTAAGGTCTTCATCCTCTTCCTTAAGAGCAAATTGGGGTCTTTACAAGAAACTTCTATCAGCTCTATCTTCAGTTTACTGATGCCACTTCAGAAACAGGCTAGCCTTGAAGTTAACTTTGCTATACTGATTTTCACAACCCTCCACACAGACACATCCACCATCTCTGCGTTTTCTTTGCTGTTCTCTTCCCTGAGGGAGTTTGTAAAACACGCATTTTAACTCCCCAGTGTGGCTGGTAAATTGGAATAAGATCTGACAGAGAGGGCAGAGATGGTTGGGGTAAATTCGGGCCATAAGAAAGCAATTTAGAAACCAAATTATGAAACTTTAGCCAGACTGAAACATGACAGTGGTTACCTGTAGTAATCAGGGGAAGCAAGGAATGAGCTGAGACAAGAGCACAGGCTGCTACACAGGTTGTTCAGCCATATGCAAAAAGAAATACTGTAGATGCAAAATCTCTGAAATCACTCAGAAGAGTGTTTGGTGCTGACAGTAGTGAAATGCAGTGAAACAGAAAACCAAGGAAGAAAATTGTTAGAGAAAGAGCAAACTATAAAATCTCAGAGTCTTAGGAGAAGAAAAAGTGGGAAGGGCAAAACAAGTTGTTGAACATGGAATTAAATGAAAAAAATTCAGCTCCTGTGAGGAAAAACTCCATAGGACCCTCCAGTCCTTAAACAAAGCACATCTAACTCACAAACTGTCCTAATGCAGAAATGGCATGGACAAAGATCGTTCTTCAGCAACATCCTCCACAGAGAAGAAGCATGTAGATTCTGGAAAAAGAGATAAAAATTACAAGCAATGATGGTACAGGTGTACAGAGATGAAAATCAGGGAGGCCATGGCAGAAAGCAACATACAACTAACAGAGAAAGAATCATGTTAAAGCTTGCATTTGTAGAATATTAGGAAAATAAGTGATGAACAGATCTATTAAGAGGCATTGGAAGCTCTTATTAAACATCACTAAGCAAGAAAGTGTTTAATGAAATTTTTTGCTTCAGTGTCTATTAAAAAACCACTACAGATCAGGTGGTCAACAAAATTAATACCAGTAATATCACTAATATTTAACCTCAGGTTATAATTCATAAAGACCAAAATAGATAAGCTATATAGTTTTTAGTTAGATGAAATGAATCCAGAGGAATTTAGAAGAACCTTCAGAGTCATCAGAAGTGGTATCTGACAGCTTGTGCAGGACCAGGATGCTTCCAGAGGAGTTGTAAAGACAATGACCATATTAGAAAAGGGAAAAGGGAGGAGTCAGAATTATGGGTTGCTTTGTTAAACTTCAACTCTGAGAGAAAATGAAACTAACAAACCATGTGGGAGCATCTACCCAGTATTTGGGAGGCAGTTAAAATGCCACCCATATCTGTCACAGACAGATCCAAGGAAGTGTGTTTCTTTCTATGACAAAGACCTTGTATAGAGACCAGGCAAGCACAAAAAAACCACATACACTGACTCTGCACAGAGCTTTAACAGCGTTTCATGTGACCTTGGCAAAAACAAACTAGGAAAAATATGGTCTGGATGAAAATATTACAGAGTAACTGGAGCATTCATTGTATAAACTGCATCAGTAACTGCAATGTTCATCAGCACCGGCAACGTAGAGGAAGGAGGACTGAGAGGAGACGTGAAAACAATATTAGCTGCTGTAAAGAGGAAAAGAATAACCTACTCTCCATGCCCTTGGTAAACAGCTCAAGTACAGGCATCAAATCACAGCAAGATGGAGGCCTGAGATTTATATGAGAGATAACATTACAATGTTACTCATTCCAGTCCCTTCTATTTTTTTCCCCAATTGCTGTGTGAGCCTTGGAAAAAAATCAACAGATGTCAACATTAGTTGCCATGAAATAGCCTAGTCAAGGCATAGCTTTTTGGCATTTTTAATCATGCTTGTGCATAAACCCTCTCCACTCAGGGAAAGGAGAAGCCACAGGTCTGAGAGACTGGAAACTTATATTCTGGTCGTATTCTCAGTTCAGCACCTAATCTGCTGAATAACTTTTACATGTGCTTTGGTTTTCCCACCTATAAAAGGGTGGTAATTTATCTTGCTGCAAACTCTGAAATGCACTCAATTCTACCAGTAAAGCCCAATACAGAACAGCTACACACAGGTTCCATCAGATCCTCACATGAAAATCAGCCTGTCTTTACCTTTTATGCAGTAAAGGAATTTCATGATGCACTGCCAGCTTACAGGAATGGGCACAGTGGGCAATACTGTTTTGCTTTATGCAGTCTATGCCACAAGACAAACCATGCTGACATCTGCTGCTATTGTGAGAAGACACCATAACTCAGGAAATACCCAAAACCAATTGGCAATAAGGAGAAAACACAACAGGAAATAAGATTCTTAGCAATTGGGCAATAACAAGCCAGAATGGAAAGTTTAAAGTGGCTACTTGCAAAAAAAGACTTTGCACTTTATCTGCCAAGACTAAAACAAAACCAAAACAAAACAAAGCAAATAGAAATCAACCTCAAGAAGGCACACCAGGGGAAAAAAAGCATCTATAAAGGGGCAACAGCTTTGTACCTGAGAGTATTTGGAGAGTATTAGTAGGTGTAGGCTGTAACAGGTTATTAGGCAGCTTGGCATTGAGAAAAGCCAAATGTTTATTTCCAGACCTCTAAAAACTGCAGGCTGAAATACGTCCATATGTCTACTTACTATAAAATATGAGGACTCTTGGGGTTTGAACTAAAAGGTATGTCTTATTCTGTGAATAATTTGAAATGAAAAGAAGGCAAGTGATGGGTAAATCTTTGGCAGTTAACTTAAGCTAGAAGCTGTGAGGAGAACTCAGTGTAGAGCTGCTTGGTCAAAGGGGGAAAACAGAGAGGCATAGGAAAATCTGCCTGTGCCTCCTCTCTAAGTGCCTGCATTTGGAACATGAAGGTTTTGTTCCCAGAGGACTAGAGAGGCAAAAATGAGAAGCCACATCCTGTGGCATTTCAGCTGACTGGGAAGCAGAAGCCAGACCTACTCTTCTTTGCAAGTATTGCTGACTGGGGAGCCAAGAGGAAGAGAGATCTAGAGAAGAAACATCTAGGCTCAATTGAGCAGTGCTTTATCACCACCTTGTCCTCTGCCACCGTGGCTGGCACATCCTCTGCACTCTTTGCAGGAGCAAGGACACAAAGCTCATTGCCTGCCTTGTGCTCCAGGCCAAAGTGAATCTGAATGTGAAAAGTAGAATACTTGTTCTCATTTCTCACCTTTATTTTTAGCCCTTTTTAGTGACTAATAATGGTGATTTGGGACCTAGGGGGAAAACCAAGAAAGGTTGAAAGAGGAGGGATGGGGAAAAAAGAGAGGAAAGAAAGAGGTCACCTGAACAGACTTTTTTGTTATAACAGAAATGAAAAAAGCCAAAGGTCTTAGCACTCAAATTTCTGAGAAACCCATGACGTTACAGAGGCAGTCTGTGCTTATCAGCCTTTGCTAAAATATTTACTTTGCCTCCATGGATCCCCTGACCCAGGCTCTTGGCACCATGAGAGCACCATAAGGATCCACCACCAGACCCCTGGTAGGAGGGGTGGGCATATCAGGCTGGTTTTCTGGCACTGCCCTGGCTTAGCCACTGGCTACCCTGCTTCCCATTATCTCACCAACATGTCCACAGCAAGCAGAACAGCTTTTGGCTCTGACCTTATTTCCTTTCTGTCTGTACTAGGAACTCTCCTTCATTTGCTCTGTAACAATAAGAAAGTATCCAAAAGGATTTTGGCAGACCTTAGAAATCGTGGGCACAATCCACTCTGCAAGAGGTGGGAGCAAACAGTTTTGTATTCGAAGACCAAGCTCATCAATAACATGATATCTCTGTATGCTGGGATATTATCACTGCTAAGAGTGTCACTTCAAGAACTGGGAAAAGTCATTCACCCCTTCTGTCTAAATAGGAGGACAATTAGGAGAAGTGAAACATCCTGATATACAAACAGTCTTAGGAACATCACGGCCCTCTTAGATGGTCATTAGTGCTCAGAAACAAAACTGTATGCTCAATTTACATGACAGGGCTCTACCTGTGCCTGTCTGCCACCCATAATTTTCTTTTTCCTCCTGAAATCTCTTAAAACTCTTTGTCAGAACTGACAGAAGAAGTGAGGGCTCAAAGATACCAAATTTGCATGAGTTCATAGAAATAGGTGCCTGGTATTCCCATAAAGAGGAAGGGAGAGGCAGGACCTAAACACTTCTTAGACACCAGGGAATCCCTACTGGTCAAGACCCTTTACTGGACTCTCATGTCTAGGTAACTTTTCAAATCAGATCTGCTCTCTTATTAGGCACTGAAGGCTTCAGCTGATCCATAGGAGAGCAGATTCATTCTGACACCTGCCCAGGCATCTACAAGCTAAATCTCTTACAAACCACTGGCTAAGAGTTGAACAAGCAATGTTCAGAAGTGCTTCAGCATTCACTTCTTGAGAGCAGTCTAATTTAAATTAGACTGGCAGTCAGAGAAGCATCAAAACAAAGGGCTGAATATCTTAAACATCTGAGTGCACTAAGTATGGACAGATTGGTCCTGTGGGTCACACTTGAGAAATGTGAGCCCAGCTGCTTTGCGTTCATAATGTCAGGATAGCTGACCCCACTGCACTAACTGGGGCACAGGGAAGTCTCCCCTTTTCCCCTGGGGAAGGTCCTTCCAACAGCCTAAGCAGCCCAGGCCTGCTGAGGTGAGGGTGGGGTCACATCTAGGTCACCACTGAAATCCAGTGAAGCATCTGCACAGCAGCTCACCCAAGAGGTCCCGGAGGTCCAGGAGAAAATTCACAGCACAGTTAGAGAATATCTCAGACCTGCTGGACAGCTTTGTTCCAGCACTAGGACAATGCACTGGGAACATCCTGTGACTGCAGTACTGTCATTTCTGGTGCTTCTGACCCTCCCTCTGCCAAACCCATCACTGGTGTTACTGGTACAGGACCAAACCTTCTCAGTACTCTGGGGGGAGAAGAAAAGGATGAAGGTGTATCTCTCTTCTGCTTTCATTGTAAATTGCATTCAGTTTACATGAGCACATCCTGCAGAAAAAAAAAGCTGACGCTCCATGTGGAGGAGCAGGGAATGAGTAGGACAGCTTATCCAGAGCAGTGCAGAGTCCAGCAGGAAGGGCTGAGACCTGGTTCATGCTTTGACAGCAGCCTGTTGCCTGGCCCTGGACACATTATTTCACACCTCTGCCTCCTGTGAGCAGCAGGTGATGGTGCTGCCTGTGTGCTGGCACATTTCTAGATTAGACTTATAGAGCTCTCCTTCATGCCCCTCACCTCCCCTTTTACCCTCCACTCCCTCTGGCATAAATCTTGATGGAAACCCAGCAGAGCAACCACAAATACTAGCACTTCCTCCACAGTACAAGTTCAAGCTGGCCTAAGAGCAGAATTTACAATAAAATTTAAAAAGAAAGCATCACATTCTTAAACACAGCTCATGAAAAACAAATGCCCAGCCCCTGGCACAGCTGGGAATTGCACTGCAGTTACTGCCAGGTGAGGTCAGCAACTTGTTATTTCAGTGGAGATGGGGAAGAAAAGGTGACCTTATGCCAAATTCATTCAGGTGCCACCTGAGCTGAAGACGTTTCCAGTGTCCTCCAGACTCCCTCCACACTCATCTCTGCCTGCCTTCCTGCATCTTCTACACCAGCTCTACCATAGTAAACAAGGTTTCCTTGTCACCAAGTCCTCCTCTTTCTCTCTTATAATGAAAAACAGCTGTGGCAGGCATGTCCAAAACAAAGCTTTACACATTCCTGGTGGAACTGCCTCCTCACCGCCAAAACCCCCAGACTTTATATTTACTACAGAAAATTCAAAACACAACCACTTTTCCTCCTCTAAGCTGTAATTTCCTCCTTGACAGGCCTGTCAAATTTAAGATTTCACTTACTATTCTTATCTCAAGTCTCTGCTTCCCCCCTGCCTCACCACTTAGCAAAGCTGACAGCTCTCCAGCACCATGAACGTTGCTATAAGTAGCTTCTGTGGAGCAGAGTAGGACATTCTCCCTTCTCTGAACAAAACTGCAGAGGATAGTTTGAAGTAGAGATAGGAAAATCACCATGACACAACAAGAATCCTTCTGAACTGTACTAGACCTTCTCAGCAGGTTCAAAACCAGGCAGGTGGTGAACACCTCTCCTCTCCTGCATTTTATTTTGCATTCTGTTTTCTGATAGCTCTTTCAGAAACTAGTATTGCAAAATTCAGAGGGAAAGCCTGGACTTTGGATATTTGAGGCCTGGTTCTACAACTTGAAGCAGTCTGGGTTAGGTTTAGGTTAGCAGCTTAGGTTTCAATACAAATAAAAGGGCGTCCTGTGAACCTATGAACATTTTACCCCTTTGGTTTGACTGCAAAAAGTCAGATCTTGAACTTGGCCTTTGCACACACAAAAGCAATTAAATTGATTTTTGTAGACTGAACTCTGAAAATCATCAGGATAAGCATGCAAGGATCTGAACGACTCTACAAACTCCCCTGAGTGATCATCTGTAAATCTTGCTACTCGCAAGAGGAAAAACCACTTTATGCCTGCCAGTGACATAGCCAAGACATACAGGATGAGTTCAGGCACTAGCAGTGCCTGTCAACGTGTGCTATTGTCAAAAGTGGCTTTAAGTACTACAGTGATCTTTGAGTGAATTAGTCCCACACAGTCCTCAGCTGCCACAGAAGAGTTTCAGTCAGATCCTAGGATACCCAGTGGGTTATCTTTCCATGGATGATGACTGGTACCCACACCACCATTCTGCTCCTCTTCCTCCCCTCCAGCTCTTCTCAGTCACTGCCAAGGATGAGGCTGGTGATGGAACTTAGCAGAAGCCTCTCCAGGCAGGATCCAACTCCACCAGTCACAGGCTGCAGTCTGGAAACGGTGGGGGGGCACAGGGATATATATTGGCACAATCTGTGCAACCTTTTGCAGAGAAGGTTTCTTATGAAGGATTTGCTCACCCCTTAGTCTGGCCTGAACTTTAATACATGCTCCTGCAAATTGCTCCTGAGGTCTTGTCTGCCTTTTGCTGCTCAGTTCTCCTCCTACCTAGCAATCTTTGTTACAAGAACAAGAGCAATCTGAGCTACCAATGGCCTCAGTGATAAGGAGAAGGAGTGGTCACCAGCTAGGGGAAAACAGTAGCACCATACTTTCTCTCCTGACCTTTTTTGCCAGTGTTTGAGCTCCAGGCCAGCGATTTCAGTTATCAAAGTTTGCTCCAATGTTATACAAACAAGCAAGGGAAAGTCTGAAATCAAAGCCAAGCAGAGGAAGGTCAAAAAACAGCCTCTTCTCCCATCAGACCTTTAAGAACATTATTTCTTAAACAGCCAGGATGTATCAAGACTACCACCACAAAGCTTGCCCTCCTTCAAGCTATCTTCAGGCAACAGTTTCCATAACACTGGAATTCTTGAGGCTTAGAAAGGAAAGTCTTCTGTCAGCCTGACTGCCTAAAACCAAGTTTTCCTGCCTTTAATTCCTACCTGGTTCTCCTTCTCAATCCAGCTACTTTGCTACATAGGAAGCATGACAGATTACATGCTATGGAGAGATCATTCCCCTGCCAACTCCTCCTTGCTCCCAATTATCAGGGAATCACTCAACTGTCCCAGGAAGCTCCATCTCACCAGAGTACCTAGAGGCCATTAGTAGCAAACACCAGCCTTCATGGAACTCTCCAGAGCTTGTACCTACAGCTATATTTTTGTTAAGTAGAGCAATCCCAGCCACATTCACAACCGTCTCAACTTCCCCCTCCCAGTGAGGTCCTTGGCCAATTTACTGCAGTGAGTTGATGAGTCTGTTGGCTGAAGTCCCCAGAGGGATAGTTTGGAAACACTTGCTCCTACCCACCCTCACAACAGATTTACTGGCAAGCCCAGATACCTGCACTCTTCCAGCAGAAAGAGCCAAATCAGCATACCAGACTCTTTCGTACCACAGCACACGCCGCGTTCCAAATTTCTTACCTAATACAAAGCTACCAACAAGAAGGAATCAGCCCGTTCTGTGTTGACAGGAGATGCTCACTTGACCTTTGGCTAGAGCATTGCTGTGGCCACAACCAGTCTGGCTGCTCCAGTGACTCTGAGCCACCAGGTGGGTGGCCTTAGGGAAGAACTGAATCAGAGACAGCTTCTGGCCACCAGTTGGCAATCAAAGCCAATCTCGGCAAAATCTACATAGGATGTGGTTGCCAATATTTGGTCTATGATTTCCTGTCTTACACACAACTTTATTACCCTTTAGTATAGATGCAGGGCCACTGTATGATTTCTACACCACCCTACACTTACCAGCTCCAGCACCCAGCTGCACTCTCTGGAAGATTCCTTGTAATTTTCCTGACTAAGCTATGGAGAGTAAGTAGGAAAAGGAAGATAAGAAAAACATTTTCATTATATCTATAAAGACATTTGTACAGCAATTCCTTTTTTACTGAATCAGACCTATAACTTTACTGAATCAGGTCAATCAGGGTGGATCTCTTTTGGGAAGAAAGTGTGTGGGACATTTCTGTGCAGGAAAGAAGCTTTAGATGGGGTCAAGGAATAGTCAAGATGGGAAAAAAAGACGACTTTGGTGATTTCAAACTGTAATGATAATATGCTTCTGGATCTTTTATTACCTCATGAATTAAAAAAAAGTGCAACCTCTTTTCTAAAACCTCATAAACCTCATAAATATATTTACTATGCTCTTCCAAAAACACGACTTGTCTTGGCACAGAACACTGTAGCGCTTCAGTCTTCCAGAGCAGGTCACTTCAGTCCAGCCACTATCCTATAGAGCCATTCCTGCTAACATTTGGACCAGGTCTTGCCATTCTGCTGTTTTGGAAAAATGTATGTATTAAATACATGCAAGTAAGACTGAATGATAAAACACACATACAGAACAGGAAAGACCCACCATTTTCAGGAAGGGAAGGGTAAAAGAGAAGGGGTTATTACATTTCTCTCACCGACTGACATGCTGCTTTGATGAGATGCAAGAACTCCCTTTTACAAAGTGTTAGAGGTTATATGGTCACACCCAAAGCCATTAATTCAGGTCATACTTGGAAGAGAGACAAGAGATGATGGTAACCTTTGCTGAGGACATTGTGGAGCTGTAATAGGTTTAGGTCATCTAGTTTTAGAACTTGACATGTACAAATACACACAGACATGCAATACCTGCAGCAGAACCCCTCCATCCTTGGAGCACCATGCAGGGGCAGTCCTCAGCCTACTGCACTGGCCTGGAAAGCTTGCAGACAAGCAGGAGAGTCCAAATAAGATCCACCAAGAAATTTTTCCTCCATCTTCTTCTGGTGGCACAGCATAATACAGGGACACCAAGGCTAAGAGTGCTACCAGGAGACAGATTATCATCCAACTCCCAGCCAGCTGCTGGAACTCAACAGCCTGTATGCCAAGCAGTCACTGGCTCCTGGTAGTGAGACCCTGCAAAGAAGGATTTAAGTGATTTACAGTGCACTACTAAAAATCAAATTTTTGCATTAGCTCCTCCCTAAGCTTTCAAGAAATCAAAAATTTCCAATGATTGTTTTAATTGTTATGGGTCATATTTCCCAGCACATCTACTCATCCTTAAATTTTCAGATGAAAGCTTTGATCCTTAAGTGATCATCTTCTTGGTTTAGCTGGATGGAGCTGTTAAGGTGAAAAATTGGGAGATTAATTTGGCCAGGGATCAGCATTTAATATTTACTTTCTCTTGTAGAATCATGAAACAAAGCAGATGAAAGAGGTTCTTGGTCTAGCCTAGTAGAGCCAGTAATAACTTCTCAAAGTTCATGGCCCATGTGACAGGAATGTGCAGTAACTGTCCAGAAGTGTGCTCTCATTCCCCACCACAGATGAAATGAGCCCGTTTAGGTCCTTAGTAAAGACAGGCTGCTGCTGTTCTGACAAACAAAGATATAGGACAACTCCAAGCTGAAGTGACCAACACCAAAGCAAACTTTTGGTTGCATATCTTGCTAGAGGAGAGCCAGGAGTGCTGACCAATTATAGTTTTTCCAGAGAAGGTCCTTCTAGAGAAGGTCCATTTTATTGTAGGACTTCAGGAGTGATCTACTTTTGTTTCTAGAAGAAAGCCACTGCTGCCACAGGTCTATGCAAACATGCATGGTATGGAGGACACTTGCTATTTCTCAGAATGCAAGAGCTGATGGGGGATGAAAGGGGTTGGAGCAGTGGTTAAGCTGCCAGGCAAACACATCTGAGACAAGCTGTGGAAAATATGTTTTTCATGTGCATAGCACGTAAATTGAGGAACTCAATGTCACCAGATGCTTTGAAGATTAACCATAAAATTTGTCTAATCTCTTTTCCAGTCAATTGAGCTAGCCCATCAGGGTCTATTAAATGTGATGATAGAAATGCAGCCTCCAGTTCAGGAAGTTTTTAAACCACTGATTGCTGAAAGCTGAGTGTGCCTTATGAAGGAAGCATATCCCAATTTTTTAATTTTCCCTATTCATTACTGGACATCTGACACTCACCACTATTTTGTCTGAGTTGGTATTAAAGGGTTTTTCTACAATTATAGATCTCTGCCTTAGCAGAGTTTTAACCTCTCTCAAATCTCTCTCACTCAAAATGTGATCTAGTTAAAGGAAAATGAACAGTATTAGCAGTTTAGGAATTATGACCAAGAAAAAAGTTAGAAAGAACACACTTATTTTGCCTCACAGGAAGAAAATTAGGACTATGTGTTAAAACACTGTAACTATGAACTTTTAAAACTAAATTGCATTGTTCAAGTTGTTCTCTGCCTGGAGAAGAATATAAAAGGCTACATTTATAAAAAGCAGGACTTCAGTTAATAATTCCAATAAAATTTCTTAATTATAAAGTTAGTTAAGCATTTTAGTAGAAACATATATAGAATCCTCTTCATGCAGGATCTTTGAGAACAGGTGTAGACAAATCATTGTCAAGATGTCTTGGTAAGGTCTGCAGGGTGGTCCAGGTATGTTGATCTTACATCTGCTCATAGGAAGAATTGCGTGATTTATCAAGTCTTTTCCAGCCTCCATGTTTAGGACTCTCATGGATTCAAGATGCAAAGAATTAAATTAGCAAAGAGTAAAGAATGCAAAGTATAGATGAGGCAAAACACAAGGGGAGTCAGAGTTGCCCTAAGAAAATGATGTATTTTATCACGTTGACATTTCTAAAGCCTTGGGAGAAGGTTCAAAAGAATTGCTATACCCCATTTGATAAAGACTCAGCAGTAGGAGAGAAATCTGCACTGATGATGATAACGTGCTCTGATAAGAGCAGAATTGATACAACTCTTTTTCCAGTAATGTATGTCCAGTGCTCACTGTGATACTTTCACAGTTAAAAATCCTTCACCTCCCCTGTTTCATGCCCACCAGGCAAAAAATATTGCTTTGCTGCTGGTTGAGAGCTGTGTGTAGGCTGATCATCTGTCTAGCACATGTGCTGGGCTGGCCAGCCCACATCATGTTTGTTTGGCAAAACAGATTCTGGGGCAGTGTCACAGCTGAGTCCTGCTGGTCTCCTCCCTGCTCAGGGAAGCTCCTTGCTTCTGCCCACCCAGGAGATCCACTGAACTTGTAGACACTCAACTGCTACCCTTGTTCCAAATCCTCTGCCTAATCCACCATCAGTGGGCATCACTGGAATCATCATTATTAAGGAAATCATATAATTAAGGAAATTAATTATTCAAGTAGTGAGTGGTTCACCTACCGGTTTCAGTGGGATCCAGCTTTCCTCCAAGCTGTTTAATGGAAGATTAAGGGAGGATATGACAAGAGTTTAGATGAACCTACTTTTCAAACTAGAGGGCCTGCCATTACCACTGACAGGGATATAATAAACACAAGTTGTGACATACCAAAATCTTAGAATGGTTTGAGTGAGCCTTAAAAATCACCTAGATTGAACACCTCTGTCATGTGCAGGGACACCTTCCACTACACCAGATTGCTACTCAAAGCCACATCCAACCTGGCCTTGAGCACTGCCTGGGGTGGGGCTTCTCTGAGCAATCTCCTCCAGTCTCACCACATTTAGAGTAAAGAATTTTTTCCTACTATCTAATTTAAACCTACCCTCTTTTAGTTTAAAACCACTTCTCCTGGTCCTATTGCAACAGGCCCTGTTAAACAGCCTGTCCCCATCTCTCTTATAAGCCCCCTTTTAATATTGAAAGGGCACAATCAGGTCTCCCTGGAGCCTTCTCTTCTCCAGGCTGAACAACCCCAACTCTCTCAGCCTTCCCTCACAGGAGAGGTGCTCCAGCCCTCTGGTCATTTTTGTGGCCCTCCTCTGGACCCACTCCAGCAGGTCTGTCCTACGTTGGGGGTCCCAGATGCCATATCCTGATGCAGTTACCTGACTAGCAAAGGAGTGCACATTTTTACTTTATCCCAGGACTTTTTATATCATCATTTCTCCCTTGCTCTTGCTGCAAACTGCCTTCAAAGAAATATGTACCAGACTCAGGTGGACATTATCCCTGTCCTCCAGCCACCTCCAGTTTCCCAACATCAGAAATGTCTCATTTCTGGCACAGGTTTCTTCCCCATGTTGGCAACAGTGGTGCTTGTAGGTAATTATCTATTAGCTATAATTAAACAACAGGTGCTGCCTTGGGAATTGGCTGCTACAATCTGTTGTATTAAAAGGATGAAAACATCATTTTGGTCAGACAGTTTACAGGAGAGGACATGATTTACAGGACAACAGATTAAATTATGTGCAATTAAATTAGCTGGATTAAGTCTCAGCTTGATCCAGAATGTAAAACAGACAAGCAAGCAAGAAAGAAACCTTGTCACGATCCCTCTCTCTGCACAATCTGCCATCTCCACTCCACTTGAGGCTGAGATCCACCTAGATTCCTGCTCATCCAGAAAGGAAGATGTCAAAAATTGCCATCATTGCTGGGGGCAGTGGTGCTGTAGCCACTTACAACAAAGCCAAATGACAAGCAGCTTTAGTTATTAATGGCTGCAAACATCGACCCTCTCACCACTGCTGTGCTTGCTGCAAATCTGTATCATCCTCTGCCTCCTTTACTGAGTGCAGGAAGGATGTGGTTCACCAAGAATCATTTCCCAAATTCATCCCAATTGCTCTATTAATTAGCCTTTAGCTTCAACATAAGGAAACATTTTCTACCTTCTGCAGCAGGTCTATTTTTAGTGACGCATCAATTTGCCTCTATTTTGTTATCCCTCACTGTTAATCCTGCCCAGACAACAAATCTGGCATTGATCACTTGTGGCAGACAAATATTTTTGGCTTAGGCTACGAAAGAGGCATGAGGAAGGCTGTAGAAAAAAGAAGTCTTAATAACCAGAAAGAGTATCATTAGAAACCAGAATTCATATGGAGAAAGCAAAGTTAACAGAAAGAAAAAAAAAAGGAAGGGTGGGGCAGAATGTGTTCTTAGCATGTGTTTGTGAATATCAATCTACAAAAGTGACAAGAATCCCTCAGCTTCTGCAAGTACAAATTCACATCAGCAAATTCAGGTTCATATGGAAGGACGCTTCAGCGTTGGGTAACATTCCTGGTGTTTCAAAGACAGCTCTGTCTGCTGCCCAAGACCATCCCTTCCTACACAACCATGGACCTGGCTCAACAGAGGAGGCAAGACTGACAGATCATTTTGCTCAAGAAAATACTGCTCTGAGGGATGTGCCTGCTACTTGAAAGGGGAAAAGGAGAGGACAAAAGAAAACATCCTCTTTGTCTGCATTCACCCACCTTGTAGTCTCAGCCCCTAAGTCCATGTTCTGTCCCTCACCCAGCCCATCTGACCAGACCTGCTTTCCTTAGAGAAGGTCTGAAGATGAATCCAGAGCTGCACTAGATGCAACTGATGAAGCAGCATAAACTGTCCACATCATAGCACTCTGTTCCATCATGGGGATTTAATCATTAAATGATAGAATTGTTCAGTTTGGAAAAGACCTTTAAAATCATTGAGTCCAACCATCACCTTCACAACTCACCTTGTGACCTAGACCTTCTTTGAGACTGCCTGAGCTGGGGAAGATGAAAAAAAAGCAGCATGGCCAGTTCCCTTTGACCTGCACACTCTGTAATGGTGAAGGGCAAAAGACACTGAAAAATGATAAAAACAACTGTAAACTTTATCTAAATCCCTACATATGTGAGCTCAGCCTGTATTACACAAGCCCATCCACAGCACTGGCTCTCTGCTATGGGCTGTTCAGAGTTTGAGAGCCTTGGAGCTCCTTGAGTGCTGTGCCTAAAGCCCAGCCTGTGAGAAGCAAGGGGCCTCTCAAAATCAGGAAAGCCAAAGAAAGCCTGGAATGGCTGTAGTTTATTGGACTCAGGACAGCAAGAAGCAGACTCAGCTCTGCCTGAAAATATCATTAAAGCTATAGGTCCTGTTATAGACTGAGGAATCCATAGCACAGTAGGAGGCAAAGACTGAAGCACCAGGAAAGGCAGAAGGGACCACACTATTCATAAACTGGTTATTGCTGTGCGCATACATGCCTAACACTTTTATCCTTCAGTCACTATTTTGATCTATGCTAGTCTGGGATGTGATCTCCAGCCATGGTGTGTGCAAGAAAGGAAAATAATCCTCATTTGATCTGGAAATCTCATATTCCTGACTCTGCTGAAAGAAACAGCTCCCAGACAGGCCAGGTGTTTAAATAGCTTGGAACTGGAATTTACTGCCCTGAGCCACAGTTTAGCCGTTGGTAAACTTGGACATCTGCCAGTGCCCTAGTCCATTAACCATTCCTGTAACTCCATCAGCATTTTTGTCATCTTCTTCTGGAAAACTGAGGAGCTTGAACCAGACAGACAAACAAGAGAAACTAAATCTCAGAGATGCCTACGATGAGTCCAAACATACCAGCTGTCTACAGCTATGAGTGTGTTCTCCCCTTCAAATATAAACCAGAGAGAGGGAAGCTAAACCTTGTGGCAAGACATTTATCTTAGTCCTGTGATCCGAAAGAGTCTTCGGGAAAGAAGCACATTTTGGGAGGCAAATTATTAACCCAGAACAGCTCCCAAGACTGCTGTCAGTAGCTAGGAGGAGCAGGAAAGGAGGGTTATGAGGCTCCACCTAGAAGTCTGCCCCAGAGCCCCAGGCCAAACGCTGCTGCCTCCCCTCCACTCCCCAAGGTGTGGCCAAACCCAGTGCAATCACCCTCGCCAGCTCTGTGCAAGGTTCATGGGCACTGCTGGAGCCCTCTCCCATCATCCTCCTCTCCACAGCAGCAAACAAAAGCCCTGAGATAATACTGACACGTTTTTCTTCTGGATTCCCAAGTCTGTAAACATCAATTTAGCTGGCTTTTTTTTGTTGTTGTTGAATTAAGGCAGAGAAAAACTGGCCTGTTTGGGATTCCTGCAAAGAAGAGCTGAACCCAGTGGAAAGCTAGAGCAGAGAACTGTCACATATGGAGGATAAGCCAAGCCTCTCAGTACAGAGGAAGCACATGCTGTTTAAGGGAGGTTGCTCAGAGGCTTTCAGCTGAGTGTTCAGTCATGGTCTCCCTAAGTCATCTTAGGTTATGTCATCAGTTCTTCTTACATTCTATTCTTCTTCATCTGTGAAACAGGAGTAGAAAATCTCTTATTTCTCTACATCCTTTTTTTTCCTGGTCAGATACTATATCCTAGAGAAGTTCAGCTTGTGGTCTTAGTTAAGACTTGAGGCCACAAGTTCACAGTAGAGCTGAGCTTAATCCAACACCAAGGGAGGCAGACAGAAATCCCTTCTCATCTTCAAATCTGCATTTCTCTTCTTCCCAAGGAGCAGCACGTATGCAGATGCATCCATTCCCACAGTGCTGTCACTGCTAGGAGGAGGGAAACCTTCTGGAAGTGCTCTCCTTCTGCTTCAGCAGGGCAGAGATGTTTAGTCTTTGCTTCCTCCACAAGCACCACACCTAAACTATAAATCATATTTCAGAAGGGGGAGGATTTTTTTGGAGTTCTTTTCCCCCCATTTTAAACTTTTGCTAGGGTGTGGAAAGTGAATAATCCTAACCAAGCATTCCTTACTTAACAAATTTATGGTTGGCTGCTTAATTAGGAATTTAATAAATGTGACTTAATTATCTCTTAATTAGATTGCTTTATTAATGCCCATGGCCATAAGCCCTTAGGACTCTCAATCTTGTTAGATCTCAAAAGCTAGGCTGAGTCAACACTTGAATAAACAGCTGCCAATAAAATACCTTGTGCTGCCAAAGGTGGCATTTGAATTTTACTTGATGATTCCCTTCCCAGGTTGAACTCTGTACCTTTGCACAGTGCCAGCTAATCTTTGCTCTCAGAGACTTCTTTTCTGTGTAAGATGGAAAGTAGAGAATAGACCGCTTTTGACAGAGCTCACAGCAAGGTTTTAAAAATCTTACTGGCCAGGCCATGTTCCAGCTGCAGAAATTATAATTCCCTTTACTTAATTCCATTTTCACCAGAAACCTGTTTTCTCCACTTCTGAAGAGCTGTTGTGCAATGCTGTATTATACTGTTAAGGCCTGTCAACGTGATAGATTTTTGGCATCTTCTTAGATACCTGAAGTACTTATAAAACACTCCTTGACCATCTAGAACTCTCATTACTGTTAATATTAGAAGAGAAACACATATGGGCAGCTCTCACTTCTATTCCCAAGTGGCTCTTTCCAGTTATAAGCAACTTCAACCTTTTCAGGTGAAATTTTGCCCTTCTGGTTTTTACCAGAGAACTTTCTGGAAAGTTTAGTTCAGCTGTTTTTTAGTTTTAAGACAGTGAGTAGGCGGGGGAAAATACAAATATTGCCATGATTTAAAAGTTAAAATAAATATTCTGTCACCTTTTCTTGAGCAATCCCTCACTTCACCAAGAAAAGGGAACCTTAAAGTTGGCTCACAGATGCACTTGTTAGTTTTCCAGTGAAAACACATCTCAAATTAAATGAATCACATGAATGCCGACTGAGCTAACCTACCCAGAATCTGCTACTTAAAATCCAGGAACAAATCCAGAGATGAGTGTCTTAGGCAATAATCACTCAATAGCAGCAATGGTGATAGAGGTCATGGCATGGCCCTTGAATGCTAGAAAAAACATTTTTCAGAGCCTGTTCTCAAGGTCAGAGGAAGGTGATTTGAAGGAAACATTGCATACAGCTCCTAAAGAGGGGAAGATGATGCTGCAAAAAAACCCGTTCCTGATTTTGGTTTGAAAAAGTAGAAAAGCAATTAACACCTACCCCCAAAAAATCCTGCTGTTAATTCAGCGCAGAGTAGAGCAGCAGAAATAGCTGGATCAGTGCACTGCAGATGAGGCAGCAACACCTGGGAACAAACACCTGGTGATGTGACACCTCAAAAAGGGTCTGTAGCTGACAGAACAGCAGCATGAAGCCACAGGTTCAACACAAGTCTCTTATCCAGCTAGCAGGAGAGGGGATATCAGACAACGAAAAGCCCCCCGTTTTTGTGATGGCTACCCCCACTCCAGAGAAGGTTAGAAACAGATCTTTATGAAAATCCATGGATTTTAGGTCCTTGTACTGAGCAGACCATCTCTTGTCCTTTCAAGGCATACTGAGCCTTGGTACCTTGTTTTCTCTCCTGCAATATGAAATATCCATTGTTTCTTACGTGCAAAAGCACTGCAGCCCTGTACACATTTTCTCCTTGCCTGGCAATAAATAAAGGCGTGTTTCCTGGCAGGCACTTTGTTTCTCTTACAAGCCGCCCTGAGTGGTCTGTTCAGCTTTATAGCCAACGTGGACTGCTGTGGCACAGCACACTGAGAAAACATCCTGAACAGCTTTGTTTGGGGTTGCCATCTCTGACAGGGAGCCAGTGCCTTGTGGAAAGCTGCAATGAGGGACTGACACTACCTCTAGAGCAGGACAACTTCTGTTTCCTTCCCCCCTTACCCCAGATCCTTCTTCTGGTAAAGCAGGGGAAGCTGTGTTGTCAGGAATGGGGTGGGAAGCAGGAAATTGGAAATGAGAGGCCCAGGCACTTCTCTTGATTTCACCACTCTCCTCTTCTGACTCTCTAAGTTGGTTGCCACTTCTCCACACTCTCTTTCTGTTGTACCCCAAAGCTGTCTAGGCTGTACAGGTCACAAGCTCTTTAAGCCATGGCAGTATTTCAATATATGTATGCTTCCAGCCTAATGCAATGGGGAGCATGGCGAAAATATTTTAAACATCATATTAATAAACATTAAATATTTAAACATTTTAAATATTAAACATCAAATAATAAACCCCATAGGATAAACCTCCATAAGGAGGGGTTGGTCAGCTTTTATTCTTTTTATGCACTTGAAGGGTAAATGCTTTATAGCACAATTCTGTGCCAGCTAATCTGGGAAATGCAACATTAAGGAAGCATCTCTTACTCCTCTGCCCCCAGATGTAAAATACCTCTGGCCTTTGTGTGACAGCCACAGAAGGATGGAGAGCAGACCCCACTAGTAAGGTGTTGCAGAGCATGAGCAGCAAGGCTGACTCTTGTCATTGGAATTCACTTGCCACCCATTTCTCACCCATGGAGAGCCCCTCCATGCTCTCAGCCATCCCACAGCTGCTGCTTTGCCAGGCCCACATCTCCAGTCAGTCTCACATGCAAGGGAACCTGGAGCTCTTCATCAGCCTGTCCATGCAAGGACCGCCCTTCCTGAGCAGGCAGCCAAAATTCAACAGATGGGGTGCTCGACACAAAACTTCAAGGACCTGTCTCCTCTTCCTCCTGCTCCCTATTTCTACCCTCCCTGACTCTGGTGAATAAAGCTGTGAGGCACAGAGCAAGAACAGCCACCCCTCAGCTTGTTTCCAGTTCTCCTAGCCCCTTCTCTTCTGAGTCAACAGAAGGAAGTCTTCCCTGACAACAAGGTTAGTATATTAGTGACCTCCCTTCTGTTGCCTGCACACACAGATCACCCAGAAAGCAGTGCCAAGGACAGCCAGTAGCTCTGGCCCCACAAGTGCCAGGCCACCAGCACACACACACGGGGAAGAGGAAGTTGTTATCAGGCCCCAGTAACACAAAACAGCTGTGCTTGGGTAGGGCAGCCACTGCTCACCCCTGCTGGGGCTGAGCAGCAGCTGTGCTCCAGAAACCTTCTGCTTTAGCTTGTGGTCCAGATCCAATGAATATGGAGGCACTTCAGGAGGTCCCAATGAAATCAGCAGCCAAACTCTTCATTTGCCTGAGCTGTTTCAGCAAATCAGCCCACAGACCTTACTAGCAGGACCTTTCTCCCTGAGTTTTGCTGGCTCAAAAAGGTGATGCTGCAGCACTACCCAGTAAGTGACAGCTGTAGCTAAAATGTATTGGCCAGGCATGTTGGAAACCTTGGGAAAAAAAAAAAAAAAAAAAAGGTCTATCTCAGCCTTCCACTGCCTTGGCACCTCAGCCCCACCTCAACTTGCAGCACAGGTTGCTCTGTCTGTCCCACACCCTTGCTCAGCTCCAGTGCAATTCAAAGCCAGATGCTAAAGGTCTTTTGTGAAGCCTACACAAGCACCCAACAAGAGGGTGGAAAAATGCCTTCAACAAGGCTGTTCTAGCCAGGAGATGAACAAAAGACAAGGTAAAGTGATTCAAAATGCACCATCCCCAGTTGTACTGCTGTCTCCTACTCAGTGACTGTTTACCTGTCAGGAGCATGGGAAACTTGCAAAAGGGCTCATGCCAGCACTCCTGTAATTTCCTCTCTCCCAGAGTACATAGGTGGCCCAAGCCAAAAGGTTGTACAGAAAACAGAAAATCATTTTCTCAATATCAGAGTCTAAAATTATCTGTGTAAATATTATAGCAGTAGGTTAACAACACAGGCTGCATCCCCACCCAGCCCACACAGTATCACAAGGCAGGCAGGTCAGCTCCAGCACAGGTTTCAATTAAAGAGCACATTGAGGTTAAAACTGTCCCTGCTTGCTTTGCTTTGGGGTTTAAAGTTCCTCCACCATGCAGCTGCTTTTAGTGCAGGTTTATTATTAGTCTCATCTACATCATGGCCTCCTCAACCCACTGGAACGGCCAGGAAAACCATGGAGAGAGAATGAACAGACACCACATGGCAGTCCTGCAAAAAGGTACATGGTCATTTGATAAGTGGAGCTTAGAATTAATTAGCAGTGCTAAATGGGGATTTGTAGTGTAATAAATCTCAGAATGAGAATTAGCCTCCTTCTGGCACCTTGCTGGCCATTTTTGGCAGGAAATGGCAAGACATGAAGGAATACTCAACCTCACAGTTCAGGGCTGGAGCCAGATTCAGAGATGTGGAGGAGATATCTCAGACTTCTTTTTTTGTTGTTTTTTAAACAGGAGAGATCTTGCATTTTCCTTTTAAAAGAGCTGTGACATCTGTGTTGGCAATAGGTGAAGAATATAGACTTCAAAGTTGTTGTGGGACAATTCCTAGACCAAGACATGCCCACATGAATGCACACGTTGAAGGCAGGAAGAAACAGCCAGAGTGGGCATCCACACGCCACAGTGGGGACATGAGGCAACCTCACCTCACTCTGCAGCACTCTCTCCTTGTGACAGGCCTCAGAATAGCTTTAAAGCTAAGTTAAGAAAAGGACATGGGATTGCAGCAAACCTTTACCCAGCCCTGTGGCCAGAAATTGGCTCTGTGACTGCCACATGGATCTGCTCAGCCCAGTGTTTTCAGCCAGCAACTCAATAGGGAGACAATTGACTTGAGCACAAATATCACGTACCTCAAAGAATGTTTCTGTTCTGGTTTTTAATTCCTTCTGCAGACAGTTCTGTACAAATGCATTCAAAGGTATATTTTGCTTTTATCTGGCCAGCAATCACATACACCCAGAAGCATGAAGAGCAATAGCCCAGATGTGGAAGGATTGTTCTTCATGGAATCTTCATGTTCTTCATGCCTGATCTTCCTTTACCTTTAGCATGCACACAGATCTCTCCAGCTCACATCATTTATTACTTCTCCACAGAAGAGTTCTCAGGCCATCCTTTCCTTGCCAGGACTTTTCCTGTGATACATTAAGTCTGTAAGGATTTGAACTCCTGTAGGGATGCTAGTCCTTCCCTTGGGTAATCATTACAGGGTTTGACAGCTCTCACTAACATTTTCCAGCATTTCCCGCTGTCAAACAAAACTGCAAACATTCAACAAAAAGTACACTCTACCAAGCCTCTCACACACTGATGGCAGAACCAAGGCTCACAGCTGGAAAAAACCACATGGGTTGTCCCCCTGCAAGCCATGTGCATCTGCTGCCCACGTGGGGCCTTCCATCCCTGTCAGCCACTGCTCCCTTTCCTGCTTTGATTCACATGGATGTGATTTTCAACAGGTGAGATCATCTTCTGAAAAAGTTTTATGTTTGGCTATAAACAGGCCCCAGGACTGTGTGTGATTCGGGAGAGGCATGGAGGCTGTGCTCATGAAGCTCACCATGTCCTTCCAAATGGGATGATGTTCACTGCATGTCACCAACTGCTGGTGTATGAGATTGCTCTTTCCTGCAGAAGAGTCTCTCTACTTCTCCTTGCAGACTGAAGTAGGATGAAAAGTATAAAACTTTCCACAAAAATTCCCAAGGCAGTTCTGGACCTCAGGAACCCACCTGATCCTCTGCAAGATGGTGGGGACTTAAACCCCAGCTAAGGAAAGCTCCATTGAAAATTGACCCACTCCAGGGTGCCATTAGCAGGGAAGCTCATGGTGTTCTGAAGATCTTTAGCCAAATACTACTTCAGTCTAAATACTGAAGACACATAGGTATATGTAAAACTCAATAAATCAGGAAAAAAAAGCTGAAAACAATTTGCCTTGAGCTCTTACATCATCTCTGCAGTACACTTTGACCCAGCAATCAGGAGAATGAGATATGACAGCTGGCTTTTTTCCTGCAGATCAGACAGCTTTTTGCCTGGAACTTTGTAGGCACTGGCTGTAGCACACACAGCACTGCTGCTGCTCTCTCACTGTTGGGAATACCCACCAGGATGCATGCAGGAGGAATCAGTTCACAGCTGTCTTCTACCAGCAGCAAGTGCCCATAGCTGAGCTGGTCAGAAGTACAGAGTTCATCCAAAGTCACTTTGATTTACCCCCCCAGTCCCCTGAACAACCACATTAGCGCCTCCCTACATAACAAGTTTCACCTAGTTCCAGTAAAAGTCATCAGCAAGGATTTCAGCTGCTCCCTAACTCCACTGTCCTGTGCACCAATGTCAGCAAAGCTTCCTCCCTGAGTACACTCTTTTCTGGTACTTTACAGGCTCATCTGCTCCCTGGCATCGCCTGGATCACACAAGGTACCACAGCAGACTAAGGATATTCTTGTCAGTGCCTGATGCCACAAGGGTGCAGGGCCAGTTGGCAGACACTGTGCATATCCCCACTCTACTGCAGTAAAAGGTTTCAGTTTTGCAAGAGCAGGGAAACTTCTGCCCCATGGTACAGCCCACGTTGGTCATTAGTCAGCTGCTGACTTCAGCTTAACTGCAGTGACCAAGGATGAACAAAGTTGCTCAGGAAAATGCCTGTAGTGGGTGCAGCACTTGTGAGAAATCACAACATAGGTACTTTCGAAAATTCCCACTGTTTAATCTGCAGCAGTGACTGTAATCTCAAAGATTTGAGAGCAGAGATTAAATTAAACAATTAAACTTTAGAATGTGGTTAAATCTTGATTGGGTTTTTTTGTTTGTTTTAACTAGCCGTGATAGTCACTTCTAAATGCGAGCTTTTTCCAGCTGAATGAATCCCCCTTCCTTTCTTTTCTGTTCCTCAATGTTATGAGTTATGTGAAAGATGTAACAGTATTCACACTCACAAGCTTTGGCTACATCATCTGCAGTAAAGAACAGGAACAAGTTGCATAAGTCCATGACCCTCAAAAACAGTGTAATTGGTTTCACCTGTCCCAGCTTGAAAGAGTTAAAATTATTTAGCCACTTTTCATGAAGACAAGTTATTTGTTTGCTTTTTCAAACAGATTGTACAATCCAGTCCAAACACCTTTAGCCCTTTTGATTCAGACCAGCAGGATGCTGAGCAAGTTCTGCGTGCTTGCAAAGGATCTCTCCTTCAAACATCGTAGCACAAACATAACTCCAGCCAAAGCACAAGTTGAACATCACCCAGGGCTAACCAGGAAGCCCCGGATCAGGCGGAGACTTTTTCCCAGATCCTTGGGGGTTTCCCTGCCAGAGGGAGGCTAAACAGGCAAGCTCTTGTGGAGCCCCGCAGCACAACCTGCTGGCATTTCTCAGCCAAGGCAGGGCTGCTCGAAACACATTACCCAGCCCAGCAGCAGCACAGAAAGACAAGATCCAAGGACGTGAAACTACAAGGACATCGACCCCAAACGCTGTAGAGCAAAGGCCAGCTCTCCCCACAAAAACCAGCTATCCAGCAAACCCAAAAAGTCAAAGCAATCCCTAACCCTGAGCTACTTAGTCCTTCCAGCAGACAGGAATCAATACAGCTCTAGGCTCTGCTGTTCTTCAGCCTGGTTTCTCCTAGAAAAGCACAGTCTTACAAGCCCATACTTTGTGCAAGATGAAAAAAATTGCTTTTGAACCCACGGGCCAACTTCAGCCAAGCACAACAAAGGAAATTAAGTTTCATGAGACTCAGAGGCCATGGAGAGGAGGTAGCTGGAGTTGCCCTGGTTGGGGAGATGTCGCAATTTGAACTTGCTGTCACGGCTTAACCCCAGCTGGCAACTGAGCACCAAGCAACTGCTGGCTTGCAGCAAGTAAAATATCACAGCATTGTCAATGTTTTTGTCATACTAAATCCAAAACACAGCACTGTACCGGTTACTTAAAGGAAAATTAACTATCACCCAGCTGAACTAAGGACACTTGCCTTTACTGCATACCAGAGAACCCGCAGTGGAAAAAGCCCTTAGAAATGCTTCAGCAGAGAAGGGCTCAGGTTTCCTTTATGGATGCCAAAAATAAGCAGCCACCAGACAAATCCAGAGAAACCAACTTCATGATACCTCCATTTCCAGACCTTCCTGAGCATTTTCCAACTACATGCAATAGCTGCTTTAAAGGTCCTGTTAAAGTGTGCTGCATATGCTCTTTTATTCTCTGGACACTACATGACATATTGCAAACTCATATTTGCAGTTGCAAAGTTCTTGTTTCCTACTATTCCTTTAAATGTTTTAATATTCCATTATTTCTTTTCTTCTGTCTAGAGCAACATCCTTCTTGTACAAGTAATTAAACAAAAGGGAGGTGGCATTTAGAATTAATGTAATCTAAATTTAATTCCAGGATGTTCCTGTTTTAGGGCATACAACAGGTTGAATGCCAATATGTATCAGATATGCTTCACAGCAGCAGAATGTTGTTCTTGGCACTTCCTAGGCAGATGTCTTCTAGATAACCTGGTAGGACCCTATCTATTGCTATATTGGGAATTCTGCAAGCAAACTTCCAAAGATGTTGCATTTTCTTCCTTAACATACTATTAACTATTTCAACACTACACCATGAAATGCAGTAGATGGGCCACCATTTGCAGCCTCAAAAGCAAAACGAGGGAAGCCATTCCAGGAGGATGATTTTAGCCCAGAGAGGAACAACGGGGCGGAGGGAGAAATAACTAAGTGGGTGTTTGCTGCTGGTGACCTCCAGCTCAAAGAGCCAGAAGGGAAGAAATCCTAATTGCTTTAGATTTGCAGATCAAGTCACCACTACAGAAGAGCCCTTTAGAAAACTCCACATGCAACCCATATTTCACAGTCCCACTGCTCTCCTTCAAGGCTTACAAGTAGCTAGACACAACACAAAGTTGACAAATCTTTACAACTGGGTCTCAATGCACAACCCAGAAAACACACCCAGACTTTCAGAGCCAAGGCTCCAGCCCAGGTTTTTATGATTTGGGTTTTTTGTTTGTTTTTAAATGCCTAAACTGAGCTATTATGAGATCATTAGGCTGCAAAGAAAAACCTACTTCAGCTGGCACTGCAATGTGAGCACCATTGAAATAGGACAAGCAGAAATGATTTTAAACTAAAAGTGGTAGATCCAGACTAGATATAAAGTAGAAATTTTTCATTTTCAGGATGGTAAAACACTTGAACAGGTTACTCAGAGAGGTGGTGGTTGCCCCATCCCTGGAAACCTTCATGGTCATGTCAGACAAGGCTCTGAGCAACCTGGTCTAGTTGAAGATGTCCCTGCCATGGCAGGGGGGGTTAAAACTAGACAACCTTTAAAGTTTCCTTCTAACCCAAACCATTCTATGATTCCATGGCAAACAAAGATCTCCACCTTGTATGCAGGAATGCACTGAGGTAAGACTCATTCTGGTGCTCAGCCTTACACTACAAGGCTCAGTTTCTGTTGAGAAAGTAATTCAGACCTGGAAGTGCAGTAACTCAAATAAGAACAAAAAAGACAGGCTGTGCCAGTATCTGATGAGGAGACATGGATGTAAACATACCAGGGCTGTGGGAACTGCATCAAGATTCTGATGAGCACTCACCTTCCTGTAAGGACCTGCTAAAAAGCCACAAAGATTTTTATAGTGGTGGTTTCATTTGGCCATGGTGTAATATTCTCACTATGTCCATGAGAAACTCCCCAAGACTCTTGTAAATAGAGTTGTAACTCAATTCCAACACTTGTAATTATATCATACCCATGTAAATTATCCCTGAAGGGTTTTATTTGTTTTTAATATACCAATCTTCAAGTTTTTTCTAAAATTCAAGTTTAAGTAATGTCGCTTTCCTCTTCTTTCCCTTCCTAGTCTCTCAAAGAAATCAATACAAGAGTCTAATACCTCTTCAAAGAGGAAAATAAATAGCAATGCAACTTCACAAATTTCCACCCCACAGAATCTGGTGTCCAACTTCAGCTCTGCAAACAGATCCAGAGACCAAAAGTTAAAATGCCACAGTGAGTGTAAAGTCGATCAGAAATTTCCCCATTTCCAGGATAAGCAATTGCAAGCCTGATGATCATAGTTTGTGTTTGTAGAAATGGCTCAGGCAACTTAGATAAAAACTCAGAAATACTGGAGAGAGCCAGCAGAAGAGCTGCAACACTGACCCTTTATGTAGGAAGGCACTTCCTAAAGGCAGGAATTCACACATAGGCAGGGAAGGAGGAGCAGTATTACATAGATTTGTCCTATCAGAATGCATTTATCCTAGCTGCTTAAACGAGGGAGAAAAGAAGTGAGCTGAGTCTGAGGTAAAGCTCATCTCCCTACCTGGGAGATGGCAGGGAGCCAGCAGACAGCTCTTATCTCAGTATGTGGAGCAGAGCTCAAGACCACATGCTTAGGTCTGTGGTTAGTGACTCACCTGCAATTAAGGTGAAACCTGAAATCACTATGTAAAGATAAATCTCTGGACTTGGTGGATTGGATGTAGAGCAGCATCTGCCAGACATCTGCTAACTGCTCGACACAATCCCAAGTAGGGATCTCAACAGGGTGCAACTCCCAGCTGTGCTGGGGGATATTCCCAGCACCTTGTTTGCACAGATGCTTTACACGGGTGGCTCCGGGATGATGGAGAAATCAGCATTCAGTTCTCTTCTGCTCAGGGCAAACCAATTAATAGTAATCTTAAAATACAATAAAACTGAGACCCTCAAAAATTCTGCTCCCTCTCCCCACCCCAGGAAACATGGAGTAAATTTTGTGGCTTACACTTCTTATACTTCAAACTTTCCAAGGAGGTAGGTTCCCCAAACCACACTATCCCTTTACCTGAGAGATGTTCCAACCTATTGCCTACTGGCATGCAGATGAGGTCCACGCAAAAGTACTGCTAAATGCACCCTGATGTTGAAAACCAAGTGATCTCACTTCTAAAGCAATCACTTTCCTCAACATACTCTACTTGCTGAAGTTTTGCCCTCAAAATTTGTGTTGGGTAAGATTCAGGAAAATCTCTCCAGCCTATTTTGTTCAAACAACCCCTTGGCTGTGCTGCTGCTTGTGCTCTCTGCAGCTGTTTTCACAGCACTCTCAGCTGATAATGAAGTTGTCTGCAAAGTAGCCTCTTCCAGGGTAAAGGCTCCCTCCAAGTTCTAAACAGCCCAAGAATTTGAATAAATAATCACACAAACTCAGCAGCTCAGATTCTGAGGTTTTGCTTATTATCACTCTCACTCAAGACTACATGTAAGCTGAATTAAAGAAGAGCCAACTAATTCCAAGTGAGAGACAAGCCTACCAATATGGTTAAAAAAAACCCCAACACACCTCAATCCAGCACTTAGCTATTGGTATGTACATGTCATCCAAATAAGATGCATTAGTCACTGAAGAATACTTGCCTAAAAATCAAGTGTTTTCTACTCATTCTTTCTTAGCTGCAGATCTTGGGAGGCAAGTTTCAACTGCATGTGCAATTAAGTTTCCAAAATACTAACAACTCTGTGCTGGTCCTAAAACTAAAAGAAAAACCAAAACAGAGGCTGATGCTCTAAGCATGAAAGATAATAAGCAGTAAGTGGGTCTGCATACCTGGGAGACTGGCAGCATAATGGTTTTAAATTATAGAAGCAGTACTCTGCAAGATGATCAGTATCTTCTGTGACATGTCCATGCTTTCAGCCAGGTCTTCAAAACCCCCACACTTGGAATACTGAAGTGGAGCTAATTTACTCAAGCCCCAAAAGCCCATTTGCTTGCTTCTGAACTGGCAGAGACAGCAATGAAACGAGAAACACAAGACGATCTGCCCTTCCAGGGCCCCGTTTATTAACTGAATATAAAAATAAGATCATTTAAGTGCAGAGGCACAGTAATCCACTCTGTGGTGAAAAGATACCTTGGGTTAGCAGTAAACAGAGTTTACAATACCTTGTAAACAGACCTCTTCATAAGCAAGAAGCACACTGAAATATGACACACACTAGATTAAAAGTCCCCTATTGCAACAGTACTCCACACTTCTTATCTGGCTGTTTGGGAGCACTTCACAAAAGGTGACAGCATCCTTTGCTCTGTTTTCAGAGGAGCACACATGAAACAAATGAAACACAACCTGCACTGTAAACAGCTGAAAAGCACTACAGCATTTTCAGAGGATGGCAACTTACAGCTTGTTAGGTTTGTTTATAAATGAATTATAATGACCAAAGCTACTGTACATTATGAAAATGTTAAAAAATTATTCTTTTTTTTATGGTTTTACAGCAACCTGTTGCACAGTTGAATAAAAAATTATTATTTTTTCTTAATACAGTACATGGCATTTCTCCTCAATTGCACTAGAAGTAAATTTGGAAGCACTTTCAGTTTGTGTTATAGGCAGATAGAAAGGAAAACAAGTCAGGCAGACTTTGAATCTCCTTTCCACCTCTTGCCCACTATTTATCCCCACCTCTTCACATCTCTGAGTCCACATACATTCCATTGATCAGGTAATCCACTTGTGTGTAATCTTTCTTTTTGTAGCTCTCATAGGCCTGCATGAGGAAAAGAACTATAACAGTTATGAAAAAGAACGTACCAACTAAAAGCACTGCAAGCAGTGAACTTGTATCCACTAAGTACTGAGTCAGGGGCTCGGCAGCAATGAGAAGATACTCATTGTCTGTGTCCTGAGTTTCTGTGAGGCCCGAAGCTGTTGTTCTGGCTGCATCTGTTGGAGCCATGGTTGTTGAAAAGACATCAGATGTCGACATTATCCTATGTTCAGTCGTAGTTTTTGCTGTAGAGGCTGTTGTTAAAACCACGACACCTCTTGTAGAGCCCAGAAGAGAACTTGATTCATTCAAGGATGTTGTGGTTGTATTTGCTTCTGGCTTTAGCTCTGGTAACGTGCTATCATTTACTGGATTCACTGAGTGAGAACTCTCTGTTGGGATGGGTGCCGTGGAAGCACTGGAAGATGTTCCTGCATCCTGTGGGATGGGGATGCTCAGTGTTGTGTTCAGCGTTGTGTTCAGTGTTGTGCTCAGTGCCCTCAGGTCAGCCCCAGCAGTGGTGGGACTGTCAGGGTGAGGAGCACTGGTGTTGGTGGCACCTGGCCTAGGCTGCTGTGCTTGGGTACCTGCTTCAGAAGTAACAGGGAGGGGAGCAGAAGTGGGGGATGATAATGAGACAGAGCTACTATTTCCTGATTTTTGGCTGGTGGTCAGCATCTGGGTGACATGCCTGGAAGTGGAAGTAGAGATGGCACCATGAAGGGGAGAAAAGGCAGAGGATGACATGGCTTTAGTAGAGGTATCAGAACCTCCAGTGGTCTTTGAGGCTTTGGCAGTTGTTTCAGAAGTGGTAGAGAAAGTTACATTTGTAATGTTTGTTGCTGTGGTAGGGGTAGTGGTGGTAGCATTGCTTGCAGTTGATTCTCTTGATTTTCCAGTTGAGACATCTCTCTTCTCAACCCCAGACAAATGCCCTACATGAATACTGTGGGTCTGAGCAGTTGGAGAAAACCTGTTTTCCACACTCTGCTGGTCAATCCGTGCATTCGGCACCCTCTCTGTTTTCTGCGGATGGCTCTGGTGGTGAAAGAGGGCTGTTTCCCATTTGCTGCCGACAATTTCTTCCAAAAGACAAAACAAATTACTTTTGTAAGAAAAAAAACCTCTCAAGTTCAAATCTAACCTCAACTCCCCAGTATGCAAACCAGAACACATATTCTGCAGTACACACAGCACAAGTGGAATAAATCAGTCCTGAATTCAGTAAGAACATGAAAACTCAAGACCCCCCTGCCTTTATTGCACATAATCCCTTTGAGGTTTTTTGGTTTGGTTTTTTCTGCCACAGACCTCTAGTATTTGCCCAACGAGGGAGCTAATTTCACAAAAGGGGAGTAATAAAGTAGAGAGCTGCAATGCAGAAGCACAGTACCAACAGGAGCAGCCTTACAAATGTCAGCTCCTGAGAAGAAGACTCATGCTTTCAAAGTTACACATCATCGACAAAGCCTTTGTGCCTAGATTCGTAATTTTCACTTGTCAAAACTGAGCAGAAATTTCTGCTTACACCTTCATACATCAGGATAATTTCCTTCACAAGTAAGTAAGCTAGATTTATAGTGACATAAATCCCATCTGCTTATCACAAGTCCAGTTGTTACACTGCAGAGAAACCTTTGCCAACCCAAAAGAACCATGAGCAAATTCGTTTTTTAAACCCGGGTACAGTGAACTCTTGAAACAAACTTTAGAAGATTGATTTCCCAATTATAAATAAGCTCCATTTTGTTATTGTGTCACTTTATTAAAATTAAATACCCTGGCACTGCCAAGTCACCATGAGCAATTGCTGCTCTGATTAAAGAAGCAGTCTGTTGACTCTGGAACAAAATCCTGGCAAATCTGAAAGAAAAACAATGCCAGGACATTTTCCTTTCTCTGAAAAAAGATACAAATACATCTGTTATGCCTTTATTTTCACTAGGACAGCATGTGGCGTGCAAATGGATTGAATGAATGATGTCTTCAACATGGAGACAAACTGTTTCTCAGTAAGTGTTACAAAAGCTATTCAAAGACACATCATGCACTCATGCAAGTGCCAGAGTCCCTAGGACAAAGTGAAACAGTTATTCCAGTGAAGTGTACCTACAGAATCACCATGCAGACATTTCACAACCCATCTTCCTCAGCTGAAAGCCTATCAAGGGTTAAAGGTAGGCATTTAAAGCAAAAAAATCAGGATCCTGGATTTCCCAGAAGCCTGAAATATGGCTTTACCTGCAAGCAGCTCTTTGATGTCTTGCTCTCCAGCATTCTGGCACACACTCAGCTGGTGACACTGCAGGAGGAGGCAGTGATTCTGGTAGGGCACAGACCAGTTACAGTGATGGCTCCCTGAAAACAGCAGAAAAAATGGATTGCTGCACACAGGATACCAAACACACTGCTTCATGCCTCTCATTAAAGAATTGAAGGAAAAAAAGGGAAAAAAAAAACCCACAACCAAAAAAAACCCCAAACAACACAATATCTAGAAGGTCAGTCCTTAAAGGATCCTGACTCAGCCTCAGTGCAAATAACCAAAGACAATGAAACCAATATTGCCAATGCAGCCTGCCCACCTGCTTGTCTTCTGGTACCAGCATCTCCTGACAACAGCAATTCACTCACCCAGAAAGGAACAAACAAATTGCACTACAGTTAGGACTCATGTAAATTCATCTAGATGCCTTAATGAGAAAAATGACCATTAATGGCCATTAAAACCAGCATCTTTATTAGGTTCCTAACTATCTGAATGTCAGATACTCATCCACCTGAGCCAAGGTCTCATCTTCACCACAGCATCACCAGCTTTTTGTAGGAATTACAGCTTTCTCATGTGGCTAAACAGGATTGGGGCCTTCATAAGGACAACTCAAAGACTCTTTTAGAAGTTCAATTCTTTGTAAAGACATCTCAGAGGTAGTGAGAAGGCCTTTACCTCAACAGATTTACCCCCGTGCTTGGTTGCAGGACAAAGCGGTTTCTCCTAAGGCAGAAAACACACAAATGGCAGGGAGCAAAGATTACTCGTTCTAGTGCAGCTGTCTACAACAGCACTGCTCACTTGCAAACATCTGGCAGCAGGGAATAATCATTCTTCAATTCAAGTGACCTAACACTGTTTGCACGCTATCAGTGCACACCAGCAGCACATGTTGCTTCTTATGGAAGCTTGAAGGGCCCTGGGAAGCAGTTGTCCTGGATTCAATTTAACCAAAGCTGTCAGAAGTTATTCAGCACCACAGCACTGCACAGAGAAGCCGTAACTATAAATGCCTGTAAACAACTGGTATTGAAAAACAAAATTGTCAAAGGAGAAGCAGAGACCTTCGAGGAGCAGGAAATGCAGCTGGAATTTCATCCAAGGGACAAGAGCCTCACCTGAAGCACCTGGGCTCTGACAAGCCTGCCTGCACTGCTCTTCACTTGTAAGCCTGGTTATTTGCACTACTTGGACTCCTCTCCCTTTCAGGACAGAAAACTGGTGTTCACATAAACAGATGGAAATCAGCAGGAAGAACACAACGGCAGTCCACATCTTCAGGGTTTGCCTTACAGGGAAGCTTCTCTTCCCAGAAGAAACTCTCTCTTATATCAGCTTCAGATCCACTGCAATATACCTATTAAAAAAAAAAAAAAAAAAAAGAACAATTTATATCCCTATGAACAGGAATGGAAAATAAAAACACACACAAGGCAGGCAAGTATCATTACACACCACAAATAAGCAAGAGCTCAGAGGCAGGACAAGTAAAGACCTTTCCCAACTTCCTAGAGAGGCTCTTTCTTTGGAAAATGTACTTTGCTCTCCTTCCCTCATGTCCCAATGGAGAACAGCTTAAATCAAAAGCCATGTGTACAAAGCCAATCTCAAAGCCCAGAAGCATGTGGGAACACAGATATGATGTCTTTGGACTCCTTCTGGGACCCTTAAAGTTGTGCCCAGGCTCAGCAGAAGGGTTTTCACCAGTTTGAGCACACTGATAATAAGGGGAACTATAGTCCAGGCCCTGCCTTTACACCAAGTCAGTCAAAACCAAGTAATCAAGGTTGATTTCTGCTTTCATTTTCCTGCTGACTAAAAAAGCTCGAAGAAATTTTGTATTTTTGAAAACAAGCAAACCCCACTATTTCAGGTCTTCATTACACAGACACAGCTATTACTGAAGAATATGCACACCCACAGTAAGCCTTCATTTCCCCACATAAAACAACAGATAATGTCTTTCCTTCACTGTTAATGCACAGATGTGATATTGACCCAATGGAGGGACTTTCGTCACTGAAGACACTGAAACAGTTCCCACTGACATCAGAGCAGATTAGTAGCTTCTATCTGGATTTACCCTCTTGGTTTTCAGGTTTTTGGAGCTTTGTATGAGCTTCCAAACAGTTCAGACTGAACCAGACCTATTGAAAACCTCTTCTCTAAGTAATTTTTAGGGGCAATCCTCTTCCTCATCACTAAGGCAAGCTTTAGTCACCATCCTGAAGTTATGAAGAGAAATGTGACAGCCTTCAAGGAGTGTTGAGATTCAGCTTTGTGTGACATCTCCGAGATGGATGTGATGACTGCAAAGGCAGTTCCCAACACAGAATGAGCAGCATGTGTGAAAGGTATAAATACCACAGTGAAGAACATCCAACAGTCCTCAGTGAAGTGCGTAAGACCCTAATTTAGCCATCCAGGCTAGAAGTCTCAGTTTCAACCAGGAGAACTTCAGTTTCAACCATGCTTGTGAATTTAAGAATCTAAGAGCTATTTCTCCTCGAAAAAAGCCCCAAAAATGTTTGTTAGCTGTGACTCAGATTGCAATATTTTGATGCTTTGTACCACTGAACTTTTGTTTCCAATTTTGCCTTCTGCTGTATCCTAAAGCCCCAAACAGGGCAACAGATTGTTAGCTTCAAAACCACCCTATCTGAAAAGGAGTGAAACAAACAGCTCCCCCAAGCTTCTCAGAGGACACACAATATACAGGCCCACACTGGACTGTCAAAGAGCCAAAGACAGGAACAAAACTTGATACTAAAGTTTGATACTATAAACTTGATACTAAAGTTTGATACTATTTTGATACTAAAATGCAGTGCCTCAAATTCAGTTTTCCTAGTCAACCTTCAAGTTCCCTGAGGAACTCAAGAGTCTCCTCCCTGCCTATTTATTCTAGTAAAAAGAGTTATTTTACCCACTGAAAATAGATGGAGCATTTTTAGATCTTCTGCTCTCCCAGAGAGATGGGAAGCCCAAAATGACTGTAGGGCCCTTGCACTGCTGAGCTCAGCTCACGCACCCCTCTGCAGTTTTTCCCCTGGAGCAAGTGTGCACAGCATCACGCTCATTTTGCGTGAGCAGGTTCCTCAGTGCAGGCAGAAGTTCAAGCCTGTGTCATCTCACCTGGCAGCTGGAAATATTTCCAAATCTGACCTGACAAGAGAAGTCTTGGCAGGGAAAGGCAGTTCAGCAGCCCCATCTGTGTACCAGTGACCACACACGGTGTCTAGCCAGCACCAGTTCAGCTGGGGCCTCTCCCCCATTACACACCATGCAAGCACAGCATCAACTGACTTCGCTCTTTCCTTATCACTTCTTCCAAGTGCACCTTAGCAAAGTTGAAAGAATGAGGACAGGACAGGAGGTGACCTGGGCAATACCAACACAACCTTTGCTACGTGCTGCATCAACTGCTCAGGAAAGCAGCCCCACGTTCTCATCAGGCAATACTGATTTGTGTTGTTCAGCCAAGTCAATTTCCAATACTTTTCCCACTGTGCCAAATTGCAAGGCACCTTTACAAGTTTGTCTCAGCCTTTATCACACTCTTACTGTCACTCTTCACATATGTTGTAGATTAATCATTGAAAGCTGCAGTTGAGAAGACTGGAAGCAAGGGGGAAAGCAAGGGAAAACATTAGATATTCTGCCCATGAGAGATTTTCCTAGAGCAGACAGCAAGGACTTCCTTGGAATCCCAAATCCTTCAACTTAAAGCAAGTGAACTGAATTCCCTCAAAGACACTACAGGTACCTCACCTCAGAGCACTGTTTGGCTGCCTGCACTCCCACCACATGGTGCCAAAGTAAGTGCACTTTTTGGAAAGTTCATAGGCAGAGTTTCAGAAAGAAGTACTTAACCCACAAACAAAAAGGAAAAAAAAATCATTAATGTATTTCACATTTTAAAGAGTGCAGCTTATGTCCCTTTTCAAGGTCCAGGGTTTATAAGGATCATTATTTTACAACCTAAGAAGTGACCCCAAGAATGAATTACCCATGCAATAATATATGCATACACTGCTTTAAATAAACTAGTAAGGAATAACAACGATGGATACAAACACTAAACGTTTATTATAGGTTTTTTTCACACCTTTAGTAATAATTTTGCAATTATAATAACCACCCTCAAAGAATAAACATCCTTTATTACATTTTGAAACTGCAGATACAACAGCATTATAGGTATAAATAAATACTATTGGTATTATTATTATCATTAAAATCTCCATTTTAGGACAAATAAAATATTCATCTCAACCAACCCAAGAACTACATATATTTGCAAGATCAAATGATCACACCAGCAGCTAGAAGCTGTTGCATTAACATGCATCCCCTATGCAAAGAGATGTTCTGTATCCCCAACCACATCAATTCACTAGAAGTCCTTCCCATCACAGCTGACTTTGGTTCCACTTGACTGCAACAACTGCAGAGCAAAACAAAAACCCCACAAAATCCGTCTCACCTCTTCCAAAGTACTAGTAGCCTCTCTGGATTAGGCCAGCACTGGTTTAGGGAGACATGCCAAGCTCATGCACAAGAGGTTTGTCCCCCCTTTCCCTCTCACTAAACACGGTCTCCTCAGGGGCCAACTGGCAATACTTCTCCTAAGGCACTCAATACAACATTACAAGCTTAAAACACTTTTCAATGTCCTTTAGCCAGTTACAAAAGTCCCTTTGCAGACTGCAGAGTGAGTGTGTGAAGCAGACAAACAAATGCACAGACTGTAAGTGTATCAGATAAGCAAACAGCTCCTTTCCAAGACCAGTGAGAGGACAACCAGTTGCAGCCATACCTTAATGCAGTACAAATGAGGTTTGGGATGCTGTATTAAATATCAGAAACTGCAGCTAGAGGTGTGGTTTTTTTGGTTTCTTTCACCTTAGCCAATTCCATTCACCCAGAACAGGAGTTACAATTACTTGCAGATCACTTTTCCCAACTCAACAACTGCCCTCTATTATCACCAGAAATAAGCTGTATTTCTGACTTCCTGTCACACTTCTAGCCAGTCCCACATGGCTCCACCTGTACTCAGAGACCCCTGTGAGCACCCACCCCCACACCCACATCCCAGAACAACACTAACTAAACCTTCTTGTCCAAACCATGTCAACCCCTGTCCAGACAACACAGTGCAAGAGATGAATGCCACTGTTCCCCTCAAAAGTAATTTTGAGAAATGGGGGCAAAATTCACTCCTCAAGCACTACCTTCTCCATCTAAAGAACATCCCCAAGGAAATTCAAAGCCAAACCAAAGCAAAACTAAACCACAAAAGACAGCAACAAATAAAATCTGGGAAAAGACTACACTCTGAAAAATACAAAGTTCACTTTTGTTATCTGTGGCTGTAACTCAGCAGGGAACAAGCATGCTGGCAAACCAGAATAACTTTGAGTCAACAACTGAATGACTGATGACTTTGCAATGTACACACATATCCAGAGGGCACTGCCTGCTGGGTTTCAGAAGAGTTCCTTGCTTCTTGCTGATCTTACAGTGTTTAAGCCAAGGAATTTATACAAATTTCTTTAAAAAATCATCATTTCAAAGAACAATGATTGGGATGTTGCAAGAGCAGAGAGAAGCCCTTGGAATACAAATCCCTTGCCTCCATGCTCCCCCCTTGCAGCCTCAGCTGTTCCTGGTTAAGCAGCTGCAAGGTGCATGCAGTGACTGCACCAGGGTGAAGAGAGAGACAGAACTAGACCAAAAAAACACAAAAAGAGGCAATGTGGGTGTTAGAGATCACAGGTACAAAGTGTGCAAAGCAAATCATTTAAGGCAACACATGCTCCTTTGAGCTGTCATTGAAGAGCCAGCAGACACTGCCTCAAAATTCATACTCACAAGTGTGCAGAGACTAGGTATGAAATAAGGTCAGGGTTGCAAAGAAATATTCTATCATCAGTATAACAACAAAGCAGGGAAAACGGGTGGAATACTTTTTGCAGACAACAATGCTACTTTCCTATCAAACTGAGAAGGCAGAAGGCCTATTTTCCACTTGCATTTGCTGCTAAACACTTGACATGTTGTCAGCTCTCTAAACAAGTGCAACATTTCTCTCTTTAGAAAAAATAGAATTAAACCAGATTTTGCTGAGGCAAGACAAGCACATCCCATTTTGTAAATCAAGGCAAGAATACAGGAGACAGGGAATTTACTCTGCAATCCTCAGATGCATTTTACTTCCCAAGCTTCTTTCCAAGACTGAAGATGCACATGTAGATAGGTTTGGAGATAGAAGGGGCAACACCAAGGCACATGAGGCTGACCCAATGTCAGCTGAGTATGACCAGATGAAGTTATATGTTTCTGCTGAACAGCAGCTTTAGAGCCATTAAGTTCCTTTGGCTCCCTAAGAAAGTTATTGACAAGCTGCAAAGCTGTTCCTACCAGCTTTACCCATCTCCATCTCTCTGTTCCTTGGTTGCCCACTTGGCTCCTCTCTCAGGGCACAAGGCAGACAGCTTACACAGTTGAGGACAATCCACACTGCCACTACTGAGGCTTCATGACCATTTCACTTTGCCTCTGAAGAAATAAATGTTAAAGCCTAAAACTCCTAAACCAGCATCACCCATCCATCATCCTTTCTCACCCATATTATTGCCATGTGCTGCAGTTTGGATGCTCAGAAGTACTACTCAGCAAAACATTTTTCTGTGAAAAATGATCAGACAGCTATTTGATTTATGAAAATGTGCCTTGTTTTGAAATATCTGAAACAATCTAGTTTTAATATACAGAAAAGCAAGCTGCCAAAGGCTAACTGCATAAAGCTGTGACTGAACAATAAATCTGTCAACAAAAATACCTTTAAGCAATAAAAATGTGTGCTATGGCTCAGCTGCAACCTTCCCTAGTCTGCTCTGCACCCGAAGCAGATAGAAGTTTTCAGACGTGTTGTTGTCTCATGGGAGCTGGAGATCATATGCAGGGCATTTCACACCATGTGTTTCAAATTAACCAGCTTTCAACAAGACCCTCAAAGGGGCCATCCCAGTGGGCTCCCACATGAACTCTGCAGCCCTTGAACTAACACAGAGCAAAGTTCATCAAGAAGGGTAAAAGGCCAGCTCCTGATGTTGTTTTCTCTAAGTGCCTGCAGAAGCAGGTACTCTGCACTGCAGGTGCTTTGTGCCTGCTGAGGCATGGCATTAGAAACCAGAACCAGCACATTCCACATGCACAGAAATAGACTGTGCCTGAGGTGCTGTTGAATCCAAAACTGACTAGCGTGGAGCTAACAGAGACTCAGCAAGCAGCACTTCAGCCTGAAGGTACAAATAACCAAGTGTTACCTCTGGAGCAAGGGCCAGCGTGCTAAAGTCTGGTCACCCACCCACCTCCTGCCCTGCAGAATTTTACCACACTCAGCAAATTCCTGGCAATCCAAATCAATTCAAGTTTCAATGAAATGCTATCTTCCACTCCAGATATTTCTGAGAAATCATTATGTCATTATGCTTCTCTATAGGTTCATGTAGCTGAAATATTAGTTTTAGGCCCATGGAAACACAGGACAAACCTCCACCCAGAACACAAGGTTTTGCAACTTTGCTCAGGAATTTAAGCCTGTGCATGGTTTTCAGCAGGGTTACACATAGCAAAAATGTCACCTTATGTTACAAAAGCATCAGGCAAAACTGTGGGAGCTCAGAAACTCAGGAAGAGTTCAGAGCCTGGAAACAGCCAAAACATGACCCCAGTGCAATGATTGAAAAGGAATGTCTGCTCAGCCTTGAAACAACTGGAAGAAAGGGAACCATGTTTGGCTATTTCTCCTTTCTTCAAGGAAGTAAGATCTTTGAGCATACCTGAAATATGGAAAATAAACACAAATTAAAAAAAAAAAATCCAAACACATGAGGCTTCACCTCCAGCTATCCTCACAAACAAAACAACCCGAAGGCTCCTAGGTTATAGGAGATTTCCTCTACTTAAGCAAACAGCTCAGATTAAAAAACAAAGGCAGTTTCATAGGGAAGATCACCCAGGTGAGATGCAGCAAATAGACATTCCATCTCATCTCAAGACAACATGACACTTGGGGAGGTTTTCACCATACATATGTTAGGACAAAGAAGAGATTCTTCCTAAAGTCTCCAAGCCAGGAATACATTTATAGTGATACGAAATAAAGTTTGTTGGCACACGCATCCTTGCTTTGTGATTTTGACAGCTTGAAAGGTGTGGAAATCACAGGGTAGGGTGGGTGGGAAAGCTTAGCCAAATCTATTTTTTTCCAAACAAAGAAAGAATCAAATGCAGTAGCAGCTCTCCTCATCCTTGCTGGTCTTCCCTGTGGCAGGTTCTGCTTAGCCAGCAAGTCTTCAGGTCACGCACCAAGAATTTAAACCTATCTGTTATCAGAACCTAGAGGGAAAAACATTCTTCCCTCTCCTTACTCTCATGGACTGCCAAGGCAGCATCTGCAGCAGTGCTTGAGCCCAGCTCTTGGGTCTCATCTACACACCAAAAGGGCAGCAGCTGTGCTCTCCTACCTTGTTCTAGGTTTCATCTTTTCCATTTCAGAGTAACTTTATTACAGTTTTGTGTCTTGATACGCAAAAAACTGACTAATAAATCAAAGTAAAATAAGCTGGTTTGAACTCCTCAAAGGTCTTCCCATACTACAGAGCCCCTCATTGATGGAAGAGGGACTACACAGGCAGGTTCTTCTGAACCTTTCTGAGCTTGATATAGAAGATCTGTCTGTCTGCTGCTGATGTGGCTAACAAGAACTCCAAAACTGTTCCAGGGGATCACCTGAGTGTCACGGGCATCTACAGAAAGTCAGCAGAGCAGCTCACCAAGAGAGATTACAACTACCACAAACATCAGTTTAACTTGTACCAAAGACACAAACGTGAAAAGTGTTCTGTATTTCACTGGACAGATGGGCTCACAAATACAGATATTTTCAGAAGCCATCTCAGATGCCTCTGTGCTTGTATCAGTCTTCAATTTTTGCTCAGCAGTACAGCAACAAACATAGAAAAGCCCCCAAAGTTGAAACCTCTCTCTCAAATTCTAACAGCTGAACTTAAAACAAAACTAAGAGGTTATTCTTACTTCTCCAGAAGCTGTGACCTAAAAGCAGCTGGAAGACTGAACCTATTAGAAACTTTTGACTACTGATTTTAAGCCAAAGATGCTCCAATCCTGTAATGCAGGGAACAGTGAATTAGAAAAGCCAAACTGCCAACAAGATAGACCCTAGTTATACCCTGGTTCAAAGATGAGCTCACCATACACTAATTATCTAAGCCAAGAGTTTCCCTGGGAGAGGGTGTCCAAGCTGGGACAACAAAAAAAAAGGGAAATGACAAGCATGTGAAAACCACACGACAAGCAGTAACTCTTACTGCTTGCTTCTGACTGGTGTTCTGAAGACTTGAGCTCCAGTGTACTACAGGACAAACCTGTCCAATATCATCAGATCAGCAGAACACCATTACAGGTCAGCAAGCAACAAGTGGAACAGGCTGTGACTGAATGAAATCAAATACAAAACAAAAGATGTGCCAAGAATTAAATAATTCACGCTTGAATTAACATGCATTCCTACCTATCAAACAATACCTTTTGTTCCAAGTTGTTTGCTGCTAGAGACTCTGCAAGACTGGAATTAGAAATGGCTATAAATGCAGAGAAGTGAGAACCCAGGCAGCCAGCACTGAAGTACAACACTTCTTCAGCCTCATCCTTTAAACAAAGTTTAGGACCCTCAGAACTAGAGACCAGACTAACAAGTCCACCTTGAAGGCTGAAGAGTCCCATCAGCTGGCTATAAGGACATCAGACCCACAAACCTGCCCCTGCCCTCTCAGCTGCTCTTGCTCCTGTTCAGCTGTAATGAAACAGAGGGGTTACATCCCACAGTAAACTGCCTCAGAACTCAAGGTGAAGTGGCACCAATGCTGCTTTCCTCAAAAGCTGCAGTTTGTACTAAACCAGGAACTGCCCTATAAGCAGCAGAGTCATCCCTACGGAATGTCAGGAATCTCAGAGTGACACAACGCATATTTGGCATCACAGCTGTCAACTACTGAGAAGCATGTTTGCTTCTTAAAATCATCCAGAAATCTGAAAGTTTCCAAAAGAGATCAGAGAAAACTCCAGACACCAATGGGTCAGAGGACCAGAAGTCTCGTCTTCAGGTTCCTTCTCTATTTTGGGCAGTTTAGAACCAGCATCTTCTCGGGATGTAACAGAGAAGGGCACTTTCACTTCAATTGCCTGGAATTGTATTGTGAGATAAATCTGCCCAAGCTGACAACAGAGCAGAAAAACTGCACTGCAGTGAGGATCATGTGTTGAGGATTTTAGGGTTAGTTTTGGGTATATATGCCTTTTTTTTTGACAGTCATCTGAAGAGGATTTTGCTTAGCAAACCCTCTAGCACCTATAGGCCGAGATAGGAAATTCTCTACCTATGCAAATGCACATTAACATCTACAAAATCAAACAAACAATCTCTAACCATTTAAACTGCATGCCCACCATTTCAGTCTTCGCTTTTAAAGCACTTCCCTCCAGCAGTAACATTCCTGGAGATGAGAGAAAAATACTGAAAAATAAATAAATTTGTCCACATATTTTATTTACAATTTCTCTCCTTCCCCCAGACATCTTTCATGCAGATGAATCTCTGTATGAAATCCTGTGTTACAGCTCTATGTTCACTGGATGGCATTCACAGTATCTTGCCAAGAAGCAACTGTAAATGTGAATGCCTGAGTCAGCTGTTATTCACAATCCTGGAGCATGTATTTTAACTCCAGAAGGGACCTCTGCAGGTGTTATCTTACTGATTTACTGCAAACAAATTTGTCCCAAGACATGCAATAACTTAAGAGCTCATTCAGTAGAGGGGTTTGTTTTCAGTCAGCTCCCAGGGGACAGGTTGCCTACTCCATAGTTGGCTTTACATCTGTTTCTACTTTCAGAGGGGTCAAAGACCAAGTGCAGAACATACCACCCAGAAAGAACTGCTTACTAATATTGCCAAAACCTGCAGGAGAAAAAAGGCAACGAAAATCCCCCAAATCACCAGCATTTTCTGTTTCTATTTTATTTTTAACCTCTTTCATTCAGATATTTATTAAGAGGATGGATCATTAGCACTGGAAACTCACTTCTGCTACAGCTGTTAATTCACATATTTGATATCTCATTGCATCAACATATATCCAGCTTCTATACGTTACAAGACTTTCAAAGCCTAGACATCCTTGCTCCCTGTGCAATGGACAGAAAAGCAACAAACAGGAATCTACAAATACATGGGATTCAGTCAAAAGCTATTTGCTAAACAGCAAACAAACACAACTTCCTGCTTTTGCTTACCAAGTCAGCTGGTAAAAAAAGCCATCTGCATTAGAGCTCAGACCAGGCCACATGCTTCTCAAACTCAAGCAAGTGTCCCTGAAGAACATAATCAGCTGTTTCCACATTAGCATATCTGTCTTAGGCAGTAATTCTTCAAACACACAAAGCCCATGTCTAACTTTATATGTGAGAATAAGTGTAACAGAACCTGTGGAACCTGGGACCTGCATAAAATTGAGTTGTGTAGCCACCAGCAGGCTCATGACATTGCATTCCCTTGCTGGCTTCACCACCCAAAATGTGCCCACTGGGGTCAGGGATATCCCAGACATTGTCAGTGGTGCATTTCAGCCACAGCACATGCCTACTCCAGCCACCACAGGGATGGTCATTACAGCCAGAAAAACGGGTCCTGCCACT
Source organism: Trochalopteron elliotii (assembly GCA_024734555.1). NCBI lineage: Eukaryota > Metazoa > Chordata > Aves > Passeriformes > Leiothrichidae > Trochalopteron > Trochalopteron elliotii. The sequence continues at coordinate 944,673 of JANPWX010000102.1, forward strand.
TCCACAATGCAAATATAAATGCTGGTAATCCCTTAAAAAAACATCATCAGAGATGAAGATGAATTCATGTTTTAGCAATCTGCACTTGCAGTCCAGAAGGCCTGGGCTGCATCAAGAGCAGGTCAAGGGAGGGAATTCTGCCTCTCTACTCTGCCCTGGTGAGAGCCCACCTGGACTGCCGAGTCCAGCACCTCTCCTATGAAGACAGGCTGAGAGAGTTGGGGTTGTTCAGGCTGGAGAAGAAAAGATTCTGAGGAGACCTCGTTGTGGTCATTCAATACTTAAAGGGGGCATATAAGAAAGAGGGAGATGAACATTTTACAGGAGAAGACAGTGACAGGATAAGGAGAGATTTAGATTAGATGCTAGGAATAAGTTCTTTACTGTGAGGGTGGTGAGGCACTGGCACAGGTTGCTCAGAGAAGTTGTAGATACCCCATCCCTGGAAGTGTTCAAGGCCAGGTTGGAAGGAGCCCTGAGCAACCTGATCATCTCTGCCCATGGCAGGGGGGTTTGGAAACTCAAAGATATTTAAGGTCCCTTCCAAATCTAACCCTTTTATGATGGGAATAAATGCTCTTTGCTTACACATAGAGACTTTCAAGATATCACTGGGTATTTCTCACCTCTCAGAATTCCCCCTCCTTAAACCCCTTAATAAGCTGATTTCTGTATATCTTCTGGGAAAAAAAAACCCAAAAACACAAAGTTTTTTGCCCCACCACGTTCTCCTTTTTTAATTAGATACAGGAGTTTCAATCTAGATGCTACTGCCAGCAAGACAAGACACTGATGATGTAAAGTTTCATCAAAAGGACTGATGGCATAGAGGAGTTTTGCTGACACAAAAACACCAGTCCAACCTTTGGAATACGGGTTAGGCCACAGCACAACAGGGCATCAGTTCAAAGGAGCAGAGCAGAGGCAAGACAGATCAACTCTCCCTTATCTCACAGGGTGGGAAAAGGGGTGTGAAAAGACTGAGTCATTTGTGTATAGCTATAGGAGGAACTGGTCAGAGCTGGGAGTGAAAATAAAAATCAAGTCTCTTGAATCCAGCTACAAGACAGTCAGCTTTTCCTATGAAAGCACACACATAGTAAGTGTGTCTTTAGGAGCATCTCAGGAACATCCAGAAATACCTGCTGTGGGATTTGTCTTTTCAGATGGAGAGAGGGAAGAGGAGTGCTCCTGTAATATAAATTACAAACAAATCAAATTCCTATATCAATACTGATATTCAGGGCACGATGTATGCTGAGAAATGTGGAAGTAAAGAGGTAACACAAATGCATGAAGCAGCCTCCTCTCCAGGAAATGGTTGTAATGTTTGTAATAAACTTCAACCAGTTTGCATTCAGATCACTACTGCCTTTATTTCCTCTTCTCCAGTTTATTCCTGGTTGGTGAACAGAGATTAATTTTGCCCTCATCAATCTGCACATGCTCAGCTCCTGCTGACTTCTGCAGAGTTTCTCTCTACTAATTGGCTTGTTTCACAGCAGTTTCAAATCTATCCAGAGAAAGCAAAAGCAAAAATAATGATTTTGAGTGTAGAAACTTACCATGCAAACACTTGTAACTGCTTTCTTGCTGTCAGGAATTATTGCGCCTTTAGGGAAAGCAAAAGCCAATAAAAGCCTGGATACAGTAGGACTACAGCTGAAAGCATAGGAAAAAAATGTGTAAAACGTTATTGTATGCAACCAGAGAGACATTTCTGTGAGACTGTCAAAGCATTTTCACAGAGGTGGAAGAGTGGAAAGGTTTACCCTGCTTTCTATACAGAGAAGCCAAAAAAAAAAAAAAAAAGAAAAAGAAAAGACAACGACTCAGCAAAAGAACATGCTTAATTCTATTAAAATTAATGAGATTTCATCCTGGTCTCCACACACTAGTTGTATTAGGAGTTTAACTTAAATGGATTTAAAACCAGATTTAGTTAAAGTGTTGCAAAGTCTCCTCAAGCCAAACAAACATAAATCCAACACAAACATACATGTAAAACTCAACACAAATTTTATCAGCCACTCTCCTTCACCCTTTTTTATTTATTTTTTTTTAACAAATCTGTAACTGGGACACCAGGACACATGAGAAATACAGACTGACATGTTTTGCTGGACTGTTTTATAAGTAGTTCTCTGGGCTTGGCACCAAGTCAGAATCAGGTGGAGCTAGGGAAGGCAATCCCAATGCCCTCCTGGACAGTCATTGTTAGCAGAAGCAGTGAAGGAGACTTGCTGAATATCTCAGTAAGTTAATAAAAAGGTTCTTTTACACAAACCACCTCTCCCTCCCTCTCTGTGTACTTGGGGAATAACAGAGGTAGCTATGGGGACTTGGACACCCCATGGCCACATCTGCAGAGCACAATTTAGTTGTCCTTTATGGGACACAGCTCAGCTGAGTCTCCCCAAGCAAAGGAGCCAGGAGCTGTGGTGATAATCCAGGCACACCCCTGTAATCCACACTGCCAGCACAGACTGAATTTCCTGCTCAAATGGGGGACCAGCTGCTTCCTCAGGCAGGTGCAAGATGTACAAAGGGACTGTGGGTCCTGCCACCCTGGGGGACAATCCAGCTGGCTGCAAATAAACAAGTACCCATATCCCTGGCTCTCTGCCTTCTGTTCCTTTCTTCACAGCACATCCTTCTGCAAGAAAACAACCAACCAAACAAGCACCCAGTGTGCTTCCCAAATGGTTGACAAGTTATGTGAAACAGGAGGAAAGGACATGATGAAGAATCCAGCCCCACACACTGTCATTCCAGAGGCTTCACACTCTGCAAAGGGTGTTTAAAGACCAGCCTTCCCACCATGGCAATGCCACCACTGGAGACAGGGTTTCAGTCCCATCCAGTCTGACAGCACTACACAGCACCACCTTGGTGCCAGTGCAGCAGCACACCTACTGCTCTCAGCACTAAAACTCAAGATCTGAGCCTTGAGGAGGCTGTGCCCAGAACAGCAAAGAAAAACAAAGCCAGCAAAGGAAATGGAAGACTGTCAGACGTTTTGGCACCCATGGTGATGGGCATTCAAAACTGCCCTGAGGAAACCTCATTCCAGTGAAATCACAAGGGCAGCAAAGCAGAGCCCTCAGCTAAATGCAAGGTTTTCACCTACAGAACCAAAGCAATGAGCAAGCCAGAGAGCAAAACAGCAAGCAGCCAAGTGTTACTTTACACACCAGTAGGACAATCATGTGGTTCCACTGAGCATTAGAGCCCACTTCTATTTACTTTCATTGGATAAGCTGTTCACAGGAACATGCAGAAATGTCCATGCAGACATTCCTTCAAGAAGGGGGCCTCCATACCATGGCAGAGATAAGCTGTCCTTTCCTGAATGAATTGCTGCACCACAAGCACTCTGAGCACCTTACCTGCATAGGGACTCTCTTGGATTGCCAGCAGTCAAAAGCTGGAGGAGCTGTGAACCCAAAATGCACAACCATGTCCTGCCTGCACTAATTTTCAGCATTGTCACTGTCTCTGCAGCGCCAGAAGCATCCTTAGACTCCAGCTGCCAATTTACAACTCCTTCACTAACACCCACAGTCTAAGCTGTAGGGAGGGAACCAGAAATGACTGGAGGAATGAACACATCAAATGCCTGCTACCATCAAGCAAGAGAGGGTTCAACAGTAGTTTATTTTACAGGACTTCTTGGCTATCAACAAAACCAACAGCCCTCTGGGAGCCTTTTCCACACTCAGACAGACTGGGTATCATTGACATGTGGGGTATGACCAAGGATTACACCTGCAGAACAGGCTGAAAGCTGGGAAGTGATCCAACCTTGCTGAGCCAGAGCACACAGTGTCAGATGGCATCCAGCAACAGCACACACAGCAGGGATACTGCCCTCCCAGTCCTTTTAAGGGTAGGAGGAAAAAAAAGTCATAAAGATCATCTTGTCTGGCTGCTGGTTCAGCACAACCCATGGAGTTTCATCCAACAATTACTGTGCTGGACAGGGGTGGGAAGGGTATCTCATGTGCCTCACAAATGAACTTTGAACCAGCTGTGTACATAGGTACAGACAGCTCCTTCAGAAAAGCATCCCATCCCAACTGAAACAAGGACAAATGGCCAGCTGGTGGGGGTTGTCATTGCTCTGCAACGCACAGCAGCTGAGGAACTGCAAGTCCTGGTGAATTGACTGCTTTTTCCTCCAGCTTTCCCATGCACAAACATCTCCATTCCTTAATGTCCCTGCAACATTTTCCCTTGAAAATTTACCCAGTAACATACAAGTGAAAAGTCTGCTAGTACCTTTCCTGTAATCAGGGTATGCATGCAGACATTTTAAATACATCACCAGGTCTTCAGCATTGAAGTTTTTCATCACCAAAGCTTGAAATTTTGCTTGCAAATTACTCCCATAGCCTTCAAAAAGCCTGTGCCAGGCAACTTCCCTGAGAAGGCAGAGGCTTCAGATTGTGTGGATGTGCCAATAAGAATTTCAATAATAGATAACCAGATGCATAGTCTGTTTCCAGGCAGATAGGTTTATAAATCCAGCAGGGAATTTGCAATTAAAAACAAAAAATAAATATGTCCTCACCAACATGTTAAGAGGCATGTAGCCTGGAATTTCTCCCAAAAAAGTACTAAAATAATACATGTGCATATACACGCATTATATATACATAAAATCCAGAACCAAGCAGCAAACACAAGCACAAATCTACTACAGACACGAAAGCTAATAAAAACTGATGGATTCTTTCTAAACTATCTATTGCCACATAACGGATTGCATTTATATACATAGTAGTTGTTGATCATGGTAGATAGACTAGAATAAGACAAAAACACGTGCACTTTTGAGACAGAAACATTGCATCTACCTGCATTCTATAGCCCATTTTCCTAAGCTACTTCGTTCAGTCACAAACGCTCTGAGGATTAAAGGGCACCAAATGTACACTATCAGCAAGTTTACAATCCTCATCAAAACTGCATTGCAATCTGTCTTAAGGTGGGAATGATTTCTAGGGTTTGTCCCTTCAGTAAGCAGTCAGACAACTCACTTTATCAGGGAACAGCAGTGGTGTTGCATGACCAAGTCTGGCAGGGATTAGTCAGCTAACATGTAGGACATCAAGGCACATTACTTGACACGATCCTGCGACAGGAGTTTTCTTTGCCAATCCTAGGAAACAAAGTTTGGGAGACAGAGGGGAAAGTTAAAGGATTTGCTGAATCCACCAGATGAAGATTCACTGCAATAGGATATCCCCACGGAATGCCATATTTGAGAGCTTGGTCAAAGAAAGGTGTTTACTCTTCCTGCCATTTCCTGGACTCCAGCTGACACCTTACTAACATTGCCCAGGGTACAGTTAAACCTTCTGAAAGCCTTTACTTAAGCTAGGATAACTTGAAAAAGATTTCAGTGCGATACCACAGGATGCCACTTACCGGTGTAACCTCACTTGCACACACTCAACATTTATTCGGACACACGATATATTTACATATCAGTGATGCTGTGCCTAAGGCTGGCGACTCCTACAGACACCCCATCTTCGAGGTGGTCCATAGGGCCTAAAAATGTTGCACTCCGGCGGTGAGTTACTTGCTGAGTCAATCACCTCCTCCCCGCAATGAAACCCAGTTCTGCCCGCTCCCGCCTCCCCACTAACAAAACCATTCACAGACTGCAAGGGAGCAGAGCCACCGCTCCCTCCGCGGCTGCGGGGGCAGGGCTGCAACTTACTGCGAAATTTATTCGCAACTCCTGCCACAAACGTACTCGCAACTTATGGGGCAGTTCACGGGAACGGCTGCCCAGCCACCGCTCCCCCCTGGCGGGCCGCGGCTCCTCGCTCGCCGCACCCGTCCGGGCTCCGCGCCCCCCGGAGACCCCGGCACGGCCGCTCGCCCGGAACCGCGTCCCCCCCGCCCGCGCTCCCTCAGGCCCAGGACGAGTCACCGCCCGCCCTCAACTCACGACGTGGCGGAGCCCCGTGGGAGGACGCGGCCCCGAGGCGGG
>JANPWX010000102.1:951047-1012963 GCA_024734555.1 Trochalopteron elliotii
ATGGGTGCCCATTTCTGAGCAAGCACACTGTCTCCTGAATTCAGCTCCTTTGGATTATTTCCAGATTGCCCAAAGAAGAGAGGCATTAGACACTGGAAGAAGTTCTTTACTGTGGGGTTGGTGAGTCCTGGATCAGTTTTCCCAGAGAAGCTGTGGATGCCCCATCCCTGGCAGTGTTCAAGGCCAGGCTGGATGGAGCCCTGAGCAACCTGGTCTAGTGGAAGGTGTTCCTGTCCATGGCAGGCGGGTTGGAACTAGATGATCTTTAAGATCTCTTCCAACTGAAGCCATTCTGTGATGCTAGGAAAAAAGTCATCAAAAAAAAAAAAAAAAAGAATATGCAGAAACTGGCCTTGTGCACACACAGACACAGTCCAGACTTTGAGATGCTTCATATAGTAACTGTACCATTAAACAGGTGAGGAAGGAATCCTTGTTCCTTCAAGTCATGTATGGATTTGTCTGCTACTGCTAATCTGGCCACAGATGAAAGTGATGCCAAAATCATTCACACGCCCCAATGTAATTTTAGAAGAAAAAAATTTGCTTTTCAAAATGAGCAGTGAGGAGGAGGAGGCAGAGAAGCAGAAACCCTGGTCTATCAGTTAATTAAAAATAGACAAAATGCAAAGCTGCCCAGCACCCTACATTAAGCAGTCAATTTAAAGCAAGTCTGTCTGTATACATGGTATAGATCTATCATTCCATCCTTCATATAGGATATCAGCATTTACTGAAATATTCCCTCCCCTCCTTTCCAGAGGAGGAGGAAGGGAGAAGGAAGCTCTGCAATGTAAGAGAATTAGAAGAGACAGTTGAAGGGGGGAGGGGGACTGTCTGCTGTAGAACAGATTATCTGGCAGGACCAAGCACAATGGTGGAGGAAATATTGTGAAGCTGTTGAGCAAAGCACAAGGGCATGTGGCCCTTAGGGTTGGTGTAGTGGAAAACATCACATTTCTGGGAAAAACAGAGGAGGAAAAAAAAGTGCTCCTAGAGAAGGCCAGATGTGCAATGGGAAACTACAGGCCCTGAAAAAAAGCCGTGATGATGCAGCCACAGAGAGTGGGATGTCATGAACATACCCTCACTCGCCTGTCTCCCTGTGATGCATGGAGAAGGTCAGTTGGGCTGTTTCGTTTGAGATACCCAGAGGACAATGTTGAAGTGTTTGGAGATCTTTTCAACTTTACATGTCTCATGTGAAAAGCCATGGAGCTAAGACATGCATGCAATAGCAGGTTTTCACAGAATATAAATGAGCTTTCAGTTGGTTTGCATTTGTTCCAGATTGTCAGGAGAGTAGAGTAGATAACAAAATGCTGTCAAAGGGTTTGGGGCTGGAGGTGCAGGAAAGGAGATTTTAGGATATTAGTTTAAACACAAATGGCTTCAGTATAGTCAAGCTTTGTCCTAGGCATTAACCCATTCAGGGACTTTGCACTGGCTGAGCTGGAGACCAAAAGGCAGATGCGTGTTTAAGAAATAACACATTTCCGTTTTAAGAACAGATGGTGATTTGAATGGGGAATATTTGCTCTTCGGGATTATTCAAATAAATGTAGCCAGTTAATGCAAATTATACTCGTTCATCTCCTATTATGTCTAAGAAAATGTGGAACTACATTAAAACATTTAAAAGGTTGAAACTCCCTGCCCTGCGTTGTAATGGCCTGTTTTGTCCAGTGCCAAGAGAGGCTCCCAGCCTTCTTGGGAAAGCTGTCCCCCCAGGGAAGCCTCATCTTTCCAGCTCTGTGTGTGGTACATATAAGTTGTTGTAACAGAGTTTTAACTTGGTGTAGGCCAGATTTACCTCTGGTGTAAACTCCAGTCTTAATTAAGCCAAGAACCTATTTAGCCTGCTATTATTTTTTCTGATAACCATCTTCTCATGGAGGACATGCCTGTGCCAACTCCCAGGCTGCGATTAGGGAAGAATCTGGCTGGAACTGTTGACAATATGTTTGCACAGTACTAAATACTATTTAATATGATCTATAAATATTTACACTTGGAGGAAGAGATTTGCTCTTTGCATAGTTTGCAGGCTGGCATCTGCTAGACTGAATAAATTACTAATGAAAAATCACATTGTGAAAAAAAATTCCATGATGATTCTTTGGAGCTTTTATTTTTAAAGACAGTGGTGTGCTAAGGAAATACATTCCTTGGGAATTACATTCTCTGCAAAATAGCAGTGCTGGAATAGGCACTATTGCTCTGTGCAACTGAGGCAGCACAGACTGCAGGAGCACTGGTTTTCCTAGGCTGACAGAAGAGACATTTTAGCTGGGGAAAGACAGTCCTCGTTCTCCAGCCAAGTGTACAATGGCAATCTTGAAGGGAATTAGATTTCTTTCTGATCCTACATCTTTCCCAGCCCTGAATTCAGTACCACCAAATCATGAGTCTGGCCAGCTCTTCTAATTTTTGAGCCTTTTCAGAGCATTCTAGCTTGCTCAAGCAAGACACTACATACAAATCTTGAATATCATTCTAAATTGGTTTTGGTGTATGTGAGAAAACATATGGAAATGTGAAACAAGTGCCCTTAAAAGTGATAAAAAAAATGTGGGTAAACTTATCTAAATTTCACTGAGATTAACTCCTCATCTTTGAGCAGAGGGATTCCGATCCACTGATAGTAGTCACCTAAAAAATTTTCATCATTAAATCCCAAATGCTCTTTTAAAACTTATTTTAAAGCCAAGACTCTGATGTAATTTAATTTTAACAATATACATCAAATTAAAGAGTTGGTCACAAGAAAAGACCATCAGATTGACTGGATTTTTAATTACTATAAAGCACTAAATACATGCAAACAGCTATGAATTGTCTTCTCACGGATAATTACAACATTGCAGCCATGGATATAACATTACTTGGGACCCCTCAGGATGCTCCTGTTTATGTTCAAACTCCTAGAGCTGTGCCACTAGCATCATGTTACTCCAGCTTTGCCATGAAAAACACATACCACACTCTGCCAGAAATCCTTCCTCTCAGAAACCATGGGGATCTCTGAAGCACGAGTTAAATCTACATTACCTCCTCACAGAAGCAGCCTGGAAGATATTTCTAGCAGTGCCTTGTCAGATGTGTGTTGTACCTGACATCATGGATCAACGTGTTGCAAAGTCCTGCACTCATTTTTACTTAGCTGTCTTTCTATCTCTTCCATCTTTTAACTAAGTCTGGCTGAAAGCAGAGAGAACCTGGGACCAAAGAGAGCCACAAACTGTGCAAGAGGTAGGACAGAAAGGGGGTATCAGAAAACTGTTAAAATTGCTTTGGGGTCATGGCACAAGAGAGAGTGCAGCTCTTGAGAAGTTTTTAACCACAGCCCCACTATTTTGCCCTGCCAACACACTGCAGCCAGGAAAATCTCTTAGCCAAGCACACAAATGCATGCTTCATTCGTGGAAGATGTTGTGAACCGTGGATGGGATGTGAAGTCGTTCACCTCTGGGCTGCACTTGGCAGCTGTGCTCCATTAATGTGGCCTGGTGCACACTTCAGCAGGCAATGCTGCCGTCCTGTACCTGTACATCCTGTGTCTATACCTATACATCCTATAGGGTTATATAATAAACCAGAACTGGAGCTTGCCAGATGAATTCATTCCAATTCCCAAGTGTCCAAATCCACGTTGTTGGCTGTCCCGGCATTTGGATTTCTCGTGACGCAGAGACTCCAGCATCACCACAAGGGGGAGAATGTGGTGTTTTCTGCTTCTGGTTTGTAAATGTTCGTGTGGAGAGAGATGTGGCACTTGTCCGATGCTTATTGTACAGACACACACAAGAGCTGCTCCTCATATGCAAAACATCGTTCTGAAAGGGAGCAGACAGGCTTTGCTTCACTAATGGGGGTGGAAAACACTTCCAGGAAGTTAATTGACGATTTTTTTCCTAAGGAAAAGTGAAACGCGCTGTCGCTGGTCAGTACAACCTGCCTTGTCCACACAAAGATTTTGTGCACGCTCCTCCTGGCACAGGTGTGACTTACAGGGAAGTAGAAGGGCTGGGAGGACAGATCAGAATGGCCACTCCAGGGATATAGCTAAATTCTCCTGAGAGCTGCTGTTGACCTGGTTTCTGCTCCACTCTGTTTAGCTCATCCATAAGGATTTCTGATTCATGCTCGAATGCTTTGCACTGGCTGCTTCCTTTATTTCGCAGAACAGCCCAAGCTGGTGGAAAGAATGTATTTGAGAACAAGAGGTAACCCCTTCAGAAAATAATACTGGAAAAGGAAACATAAGCAAGAATCCATACAGTGGGAAAAGTGAGGGTTTGGGTGGAGTGGCAGAGAACAGGGGACCACCATTATGAAAAGACAAAGAAAAGTAAAAATGACAGTAGTTACCAAATCCCATTTTTGCCCAGAGCTGTGCCAGGGGGAGTTTTAACTTGAGGGATTAGGACTGCAAAAAAATAATAACCTGGAACTTGAGCCTATATCCTTTATGCTGAAAGCAGGGGGTTTCTTGCTTGAAAAGATCATCAATAATAAGGAGTCAAGCTCAAATGCTATTTTCCCAATCGAATAGAAGGCAGACTGCACCACACCTGATTTTGAGTGCAACGTGTTCAAGTCAAACACAGGACTTCCTGCTTCAGTCCTCCTCCTCCCTCCCTCTTCACACCACAAACCAGGATCTTGATCAGATGCCAAGAAGATCTGAAGATGATGTACAGGTGAAGCCAGAGCTGGCTGAATGCTCTGCAAATGTTGCTGTTGGTGGTTTTTTGCTTTATTTTCAGCCTGTGTGCGTGCAAGGCGTGGATTTGCCAATGAATTTTCCGTCATTTTCTCTCTACTCACCACCTTAACAGCAGCCTCCACTGAGCCACCAGCCTTCTGGCCTTAGACCGGCACAGAAGGAAAAGGCTGTAGCTCTTTGTTTTCTCTCTAGAAAACAAAGAATCAAAGAAACAAAGATCATTAAAGCAATGCCACACAATGTTGCTGTCAGCCTTGTGTCTAGTGGCATTTCTTCAAGTCACCATTCTGACCACCACCTTTCCACTCCAGGGCTTATGGCTGCGATATTAAAACATGAGGTGATCAGGAGCCTGCACAAATTTACTCAGTGTGAAGCAGATGGGGTTTTGGTTTGTTGTGCTACAAAAGAAAACAGCTGGTTATTTTAAGATAAAGCCTTTTGACTGGATTCAGACAAATTCTGAGGCATCTCTGCACAGAAAGAGGCACTGTATTATTACCAAGCCATCACAGTCTGTACCTGTAGATTTTGCTAAGAAAAGAAAAATCAGCCCAAACAAACCACACAACAGTCTAAATAGTACAAATACCGATGGAAAAAGAGGGTAGCTGCTCAAATGATACAGCACATGCATGAACACCCACATTTTTTAAACAGGGGTCCATGGAGCATCCACAGGGGCTGGAGGACACCAAAGCATGGTGCCAGTCTTCTCCTGAGATCAGGTACAGACAGGGCAAGAGAGAGCAGTTAACAATTACCATACTTTCTGGTGCTTCATTTCCTAAATAATCATCTCTTTAGTGAGCCAAGAGCTGGCCACTAATGGTGCCATATGAGGGTTTCCTCCCCAGCTTGCCCAGGACACTGTGGCTTTCCCAGCCATGACCCAGCACGGACAAAAAGCCTCAAAGGAGGAGTGGGGTGGTGGAAGGAGATAGCAGAGATAGCCTGAACACCAGTGGGGAGTTGGACTGAAAACCTGGAAAGCAGGCTAGACAGGGAGGTGCATGCACACATCTGAGGGTGGCTTAAGAGCTGATTCCACTTTCCAAAGGCTGTGAGGATGCAGAAAGGGTTAAAGCATCTTCTGCTCACTGCTTTTTCTGCTTGATTGACCTATTGCCATCCTGTCAGCCAAAATGAATGTCTTCCGTATAAGCCCACCCTCATGCCACTGTGGTGACAGACCATCTCCTCCTGCTGCACCAGATCTCCTGCACATCTCAACAGGGCAGCTGCTAATAAGTACCTGGAGGCTGTCCCAGGAGCCAGTGTAATGTGGGAGGAGGCTGGCAGGGGAGCCTTGCTCAGTGCCCCACCAACTGTTGCACATTTCTGAGGCAAGATGGGGTGGTTTGCGCCTGTCCCACCACTGCCCTGCAATACAGTTCTGAAACAATCTGAGTTTCAGATTGCAGCCTGTGCTGCTTGCAAGATTCCCCAGGCTGCTGGAGACAGAGAAAATGGGCCTCCATTGATACCTACACTTCACACAAACATTACAGAAGAAGAGATTGTCACCAGCTACTGCTGCTGTTACCTTTCCTTCAGTTTAGTGTGTCCTTCTGCCCCTTTGCTCCATAGTGATACCTTCAGAACCAGCAAAGGGTTTTTCAGTGGACTTCCAAGTGCTTGATCTTACAGCTACGCTACAATCTCTGGTCATAGCAGTGTCTCTTCTGCCTCTCTCAAACTGGCAGAAAGTGTGCACTGCCTCCATCCTTACAACTAGGTCATTTAACTCTGAAACCTAGTGGTAATCACTTCAAAATGTCAGTTGTTTAAAGGTGGCACCATTTTCTTACCCTGAAACCACACACCTAGATAATGGCAGAAAAAGTAGAAATGTTTCCAAAAAACACACACACTAGAGTACATCCATGTCGCTAAATCATCAGTGGACAGATGTATATCTTCTTTGGCTTCACATCTTTCACTTTTATTAAGATGACAGATTTGATGTGAATGCAGAATGTGGTACTGCCTAACACAACAGCCAACTACAAGTTTACAAAAATGTCCGTATCAATGGGGCAAGATTTCTGTTGCCCTTTTTAGGCATAAGTGTTGCTTTCTAAATGGTACTTAAATGTGTGTTCTTATACTCAAAACACTCACATTCACTATACCAGAGATCACCATCTGTCAGCATTCATGTTCAGGCCTTCAGAGAACCACCTTGAAAACAGAAAACAACTACTTGGCAAACATCGGCTCATGCCAGCCCTTGCTTGTCCACAGGGCAAATAATTGCCTCTGTCTTGCGTATGTGCAGAAACCCAGTCATCAGAGATCTGTCCCTAGTCATCTCTTTTTCATGTGGCCATCCTGCCTCTGAGGTCTTTCTGTTCATAACCAAGTTTAAAGTGCCCTTGCAATGGCTAATCCTGTTGGCTCCTTGGACATAAATGTAGAGCTAAGACCCTCCAGACAGAATAGCATGGAAGGGGAGGTGTGTTGTGGTAAATGTAGATCCATGGTCTCCAAACTTTCTTGATCTTGCATATCACTATCAGGAAAAAAGTTTTGAATAGTCTTGTGCACCCCATGTTGTGCACACGTCCCACTTTGGAGACCACTGATCTAGTCAATAGCTAAACTTTCCTGCTTGTTACTCTGGGCTGACCCCCTTTGTAATCTCTATTTCCCAAATCAGAGGTGTGGAAACTCCTTTGGTTCAGGTTTGCTCTCCAGCAAGTCAAATTGGCTCAAAGGGTATTTGCTAGATGAAGATGGAATCCACTACAAGGAGAAATAAGGATGTTCTGTTATGGAAGGGGGAGGAAAAAGAGAGTTTAAGCAAGAGCTCTTGAATGCCTCCCTGAGAAACAGTCTTACACCAAATTCCACCAGGTCTCATTGCAATGGGTGCATAGGGGTACTCAGACTAAATCTGGTGTTCTTGTAAGAAGAAAGAGGATAGAGAGGAAAGAAAAGGATACAAATAATAGAAATAATTACACTGTACATTCTGTCAGCTGTGCCTAAGGGCAGCACAATATTTCCACGTGATCTAACCCTACATAACTCCTTGCTGGCTCCAGAGAAGTATCTTCCACCATCAGTCATATGGCATGGACTGGATTACTTGGCCATGGGCCCATTCAGTCTGAGTACATTTTAGTACAAAAATGTGGAAGGACAAACTCCAAGAAGTAAGGGTTTCATCCTAAGATGACAAGAGGTGGTGTAGAGGACAAGAAAGTACAGACTGCATCGTGGATAGGGACATGGTGAATGTGGTGAAACACAAGCTAAATACAGATGTAGGGTGCCTTGCAAAAGACTTAGCAAAACCAGCTAATACACCCTAATAACTTTAGTGTGAGTTAACAGGAGCTGTCTGTTGGTGCAGGGGGGAAAACTCTGTTTTGTTTGGGTACTAAGAATTAGTTTTGGGCTGGCAGAAGCCATATGCATATATTGATATTGACACATGTATATTGATCACTCTTGAGGGAAGGGGAGACACAACACAAAGCTGACAATTCAAACAAAGCTTCTTTTCTTGCCTTTTAGCCTCATGAATGTTCCCCTCTTAGAGAGGAAAAAATTAGAGCTAGGTTACTGGTCTCTCTGTTTCCCTAGCTCCTTTCTCTGTGGGTAATAACCCAATTCAGCAGCTGCTAGGTCCCTCGGGACAGAAACCTTAGCCAGACATTTCATGCCAAGAGAAAAAGGAACAGCAGGTGAGAAGAGAGCAGGTGGCTTGGGAGCTTGTCTCAAAGATCTGCGTACCCTGGAGAGCTGTTTATAGGAGGAGCACAGAAAAAGGAACCTGGGAATTATTCAGGGCTGGCAACTGGCAATCAGATGTAAAGCCATGAGTCATATCTCTGTGTTAGGCACCTTCTTGGTAGTTTACAAGTATTCCATCAAAAGAGAGAGCAAGAGGATTCAACATCCCTGATATTGCAAAAGCATAGGGGGAAAAAAAAAGCATAATTACATCAGAAAAGATAAAACCCTTGAGCAAACAAATATCCTTACAGGCCTTTTTTTGTCTATCAGTATGAAGCAATATGGCCACATGCCACTCCTCTGCTCATCTGGTCATCAGAAAGAACCCAACTAGAGGAAGTTTCTTCACTCCAGGGAAAATGTTCACAGTTGTTGGCATAGAAAACAATGCAAACAAACCCCTGACACTGCAGGAGGTTGTTAGTTCCCCTTTATCTGAGGCTGGCAGCATGCTATTTGAATTAATAACCTAATGGGTGCAGTCCTTCTAAACCCTGAGTGATTGCACAAGTCATTGAGCAACAACATAACACAGTGAAAAAATCTGCCAGTGCTGGCCCCTGAGCTCAGTGAGTGAGGTCTGTGGCCCTCCATTTGTCAATGGCTGCAGGCAGCCACTGTTTTTCCTTAGTCCTAAAGCCACGACAAACCTTCAGCAGTCCAAGCAGGTTAGGCAGTACTTTGGGCAGTTCACACAGTTACCCAAAAGGCCAGAAAAAAACTTCCCAAGTTTTTAGCAGATCACAAACCACTTTGAGTAGTGTCTAACTTAGCTACAGTAACATATTATCTTTGGCTCAATAGGTTAGAGAGCAGAAGGGGAAGTGAAAACTGGAGTTCCTGCAAAAGAGGGCCAGCACCCTTGAAAGGAATAACTACATTTCAGGGATCATATTAATGGATTGCAACCACAGCTTGCAGCCTTCCCTTTGAAAGGGCTAGAACCTCTAAAAGAGCGAGGGAAGACACATGCCTCCAGAATGATCACCTGATGCAAAAAACAGGATTATTCAACATCCTTCCTGACTTCTGCTAGCTTGAGGTTGACTGCTTGCTAGGTGCCAGGAGACATTATTCATCACAAGAGAATTTGTTAATGAATAAGGTTGTTAATTTGCCATATTTTTTGCAGATGTGCTTTCACATTGGTTTCATTTTGCCAAGGGTTTGAGTTGTCAAGCTGCTTTTTTCCTTCTGGTTCAGGTTAAGTTTCACTTGAGCTGGTTGTCACTGCATGCACAGAGGGTACTTGTCTGGAAGTGGAGGTGCATGATGCCAGAGTCTGTCCCTCTGGACATTCTGCTAATGTTGCTTCTCTCATATTTCCATTTTGCCTACATGCATTGCTGCAGGCCAGTAGTGACAAACACATACACAGCCCATTTATTCCCAGCCCAGGAGGTGCTGCAATCTTAAAGCTGGTGGTAGAGCCCAGAGTCAAAAAGGCCTTGGAATAATGGCACTGAGGAGCAGAGAGCAGCAGCACTGTCTGTACCAGCATGTCAGGAGGGTGTGGACTGGTTGCTGGCTGGACCAGCTCCTACCAGAAGATGCAAGAAGACAGAGCAGAGTTACATTGGCAGTGGTTCAAGGGTTTGTTCAGGACAGAAGGGAATAGGAGAATCCTAGTCTTGACCTGTGTATGAGAAGTTGGGCTGATTTTCCAAAGGGAACAGAGTAATGCCATTTTATCCACACTGAGGACCTGTATTACTGCACTGCTACCTCTACCAGCCCTGAAACACACATGAGCAATGTGAATAGAAGACAGAGGAGTGAGCTAATCAGGGCATCATTTCATCCAGTAGGATATCATGCCTCTTATATAAATTACCATAGCAAGAGCATTTAGACTATGTCTGGTAATCCCAGGCCTCTTCATGCACATTGTGCCACTCTGGTAAAGCAGTCACAGAACTGACATAGAAGAGGTTTTCATTCCAATCACTTTAATCCTCGACTACATATTTGCTGCTCTGGCTCCCCCTTGAAGTGAAGTTTAAAGTTGTACTCTCCAGAGTAGCTGGGGCCCATGGGACAGGATGTTTGTGTTCTCTGCTGAGTTCTGAGGAGCTGAGACTGTAAGGAGCCAGGATCTCATCAGTACTTCTGCTGAGGAGATGCAAAGCCTATAATCTGTCATGAGGCAGAAGGGAGCCATACAAGATGCCTGCTGCTCCAGGAGTCACCAGAACCAGCCTTCCTACCTAGCTTTTATCTGTCTCATCACAGCAGCGTCAGGATAAATGCACACCTCAGGATAAAACCATTTGTTGCTTTATTGAACTGCCTCTAGGGATTGATGCTGCTTTTGCCTTCTCACACATCTCTGCATTATTAATCAAGATCACCCGCATCAGAGTAGTCAGGAGCCTTTAGGAGAAGGAAATGCAGGAGAGGAACCTTTGGAAATTAACTCAGATGCTTTGGACCTGAGTTATCTGCAGCATTGTCAACTTGGCTATTTTACAGTCTTGAAAAAGGGCTTTCAGATGGTGTATTTCTAGTTTCATAATAGTGATTTAGAAACCTGAGCTTTCATCCGCTAGCAATAAGACAGATCTATAATTCTTAGGATCAGAGAAAAAAGCCTAAGAGCAAGTCTACCTTGTAGCCTATAGTAACCAGCAGAGTGCTGTGTTTTTAGGAAAAAACAAATCCATAGTATTTCAAAATGTTTAACATTGAACTAGCACGTATTATCCTTATGGTCACTCTCTCCCTCCCCCAGCCTTACTCTGAACCTTAAAGCCACTTCTTAAATCTCCAGTCAGATTCTCACTGGGCAGGTGGAACACCTCCTCCCAACCTATTTGTTCCACTACCACTGCCAAAAGGCACCAGCCCTGCTTTACCACCTGAGTGACAGCTGAGCTCAGCCTTTTATTGCTCTGTCTGTATCCAACAACTTTCAATAGTCGAGCAGAGCAGAGTGAATTGATATGTAATTAATTCCCTCTTGGTCATCCACAACTTAGAAAATATTGGCACTTCTTGGCAACTCCTGAGCTCACAGTGACATAACGGGGCTGAAAGCCCCAAATCCAACAGGGATTTACAAATTTTACTCTGTCTTTGCAGCTTGTGTCCTGGGTGGGTGTTCCCGGGGTGTAGGTTGTGGGGTGTCATTTTGCAGAGGGGATCTAATCCATTGCTGAAGGCTGGCAGAAGGAGTGACCATTTTACCATAGAAAGCTAGGCTGCCTGAATGGACAGCTCTCCCTCTTCCCCACGGGTTTTGTTTCTGATCCAGTGGAAGGCAGTACACATTACATCAAAATCTGGTGCTTCTTTTGCAGCTGTTTCTTCCTTACTCTGGCAGTCTTTATGCACGGCCATGCATTTCAGATGCGTAATGCAGGATGTCTGTATGCCCTAGAGGGTGCTGGCTCCTGCCAATACCATTCCATATGGGGTTATTCTAGTGTAAGAGTGTCCCAGATTTGACCTCTAGCCGATGAACATTTCTGTTTCCATGTGAACTTTTCAAATATTTCTTTTGATTTGGGGATGACAGATGGCCTGCTCCCATGCTCTGACTCCCCAGACATCTAAGGAAACAGTAGCAGGTAGATGAGGTTCAGAATTTACCCTTGTAAACCGTCTGAGTCAGCATCAGTGCAATAAAACCACATTCCAAATCAGCTAGCAAGGTCCTCCCTCAGGGCTGGACTGCAGAGGCTGCCAAAGGATAACAGAGTGGCTTGAAGGTCTCCAACAGCACTGTCAAACTTCAGAGCAAGGACACAGATCAGTGGACATCCTGACTTCACCCTTTGCCAGCCAACCTCTTCCCTCACTGCTGTTCAAAGCAAATGTAGATTAGCATCAGCTGGCAGAAAAAAAAAGTGTGCAGATGATACAAGGTCAGAAATTCCTGTATTTACCGTGATCTCAAGCCTGCAGAGTTTTCTTAGGCTTCATCATTTGCTCCTGGAACCACTGCCTTTAGTACCATGTTACAGCTATTGCCAGTCCCTCTTAAGCTGGAAGTTTTCACTAATGGCAATAGCCACAATAATAGACAACTTTCTGGGCATCTTGGGTTGCAGCATTAGCTGCTCAGGCTATGAAGGACAACTGACTGCTGGAAAACTCTGCCTAAACAGAGAGGTACCTCACAGAGGAATCATATGCAGAGTAACGTGCATGTTTTTTTCACTGCAGAGTGTTCTGTATTCACACACGAGATCTGTGTGGAAATAAAACAACCTCGGCCTCCCAACCTGCATCATATTCTTGTTTTATAACTACTACAGTCAATGACAAAATGACAAAATGTCTTCTCCCCCCTTTAAATCTGATCACTTGCTGTGAAATAATTAATACTATCTCAAATAGTATTTATACAGATTAAAAATCCCCTTTCAAATGCACTTCTTACACCCGAGTTTGCAGGGCAGGGGTCCATTTTTGTCAATCTGAGGCTGATTCATTCCACTGCTGGAATTACAAGCCCTGTACCAAAGGCATCAGACATCTCCCTTTTCACTGCACACCAGCGTGGATTTGTACAGCTCCACATACCAGGCAGCTGCAAACAAAGCCCAGGGTGTGCTGCAGGTAGAAAGAGCCCAGCTGCCACCATCAGGACTGCTGGGGCAGGATAGGTGAGCGCAGGATCTGCTCAGACCTCGTTCCAAGCTAGGTGCCAGGAAATCTCTCGTCAGGAACACGCGACAAAGGAAATAAATGAGTCTGCACGATTTTAAGGACTGTTAGATGGAAATGAGAGGCAAAGGGAGGAAAGACGCCAAACCGTATATAAGAGTGGTGGCTTGCAAACTGCTGTGAAAGAAGAGGTCTCCAGGGGGATGCGCTAAGTTTTGCTTTCCCAGGGTGGGGGAGAGACAGCGGGTGTTTTATCCCACAAAACGCTGTAAAGACAGCGAGGACTCGGCTACAAACCGAAAAGGAAGGATAAGGCAGGAGAGGGCGCCACTGGTTTGCTGGCATCTCCCACCTCAGCTGGCAGGCTTTGCTGTTCTCTGCTGACACAGATGCAATCCAAAGCTGACTGAACTGCTTCACCAAGTGCAGCGAGCTCGGGATGAAGTGGACGGCAGAGAGATCTGAGACATGCTGAAACTTCTTTTTTAGGAGGGGCAAGTGGCGTTGTAGGGTGTTATCCCAAGGACACCTTTCTCCTCACGCACACCCCAATTCCGAGCTGGCTTCAACCCAGAGCCATCACATAAAACATGCTCGTGGTCGATGCAGCACGGAACAGCTGCGGCTCTGAAGCTCTTGAGTGTGGGGATCCCTCACCACACACTGTGGGGCGCACTGTCCCCTCTGCATCTCTCTCTCTCCACCTTCCTCCTGTCAATGGCTGCAGGAAGCAAGCCACAGCCTGGGCATGAAGGGAGCGAGGAGGCAGGATGGTGGGCAGATCCATACGGGCTGCGAGTCCCTTTGTGCTGCCACTTCCCACTCACATTGTGACAGCCCGACTCAAAGTCCCGTCAGGCTGATGCTGCTGGCAGAGGAGGAGGGAACGCTGCCGAGGGATCTGCAGTTCATCCTCCCCTGTCCTGCAGGGACGTGTCTGCCCAGCAGGGCAGCCTTTCCTACGCCTATGGGAGGAGCAGTAGGGCTGTCACTGTCACTGGGGAGGGAGAGAAGCGCGGGGGGGTGGAGAGTCCTCATTTGCCAATAGGGTGTAGGGACTGCTTCTCCCTGCTTGGGGTACACCAGAGAGCCCACATGCCTCCCCACACACTCGCTGCACTCAAGAGATGGTGAACAGGAGCAAACGGGAATATTTGGGAGCAAGAACGGGAGTGATCTGGACGGGGAGGGCACTGCAAACAGTCCCCGAGTGTCCCTGCAAAGCGTCAGTGCCGTTTTTGAGGGCCTGCGCTGGCACTCTGGCAAAGACACAGCTGGAGGGTAGTGCTGCAAGGGCGGGCTGTGGGGAAGGAAGGAATGAGGTCCAGCTTGGAGCTGCATGGTGACTGGGCTGAGGATGGAGCAAGGCCCAGCAGACAGCCAAGCTAAAGGAGTAAAAGCGCAAATTCTCCACGAGGGATTTTCCTGCTCACCAAAGCAAGGCAGAAGGCCTGGCAAAGGCCTCTGGATCAGGCAGAGCTCTGGAGAGGACTGAAGGTTCCAGCTACTGCAGGAGGCTTTGAGGGAGAGAACAGAGGGGCTTTTCTTCTAAGGAACTGTGCCACCACCTGCCCACTTCTCCTCACCCACTGCAGGCTGCTGGTTGTCCTCACCATCTGCAGGGCACCCAGGGGCCCTCCTCAAAGAACAGCTTCTTTGGCTCACTCTCAATACCAGCCTGACCCTTTAAGAGCAACAATATTGTTTCCTCTGAAAGCAGAAAATTATTCCAGGTGAGAAAAAGTCCATTGTGACTACGATATGACCATTTCAGAAAGGTTACCCAGCCCTGGTGTTTTTCCCCTTGTCAAGAAATGCAGCAGCATCTCCCAGCTCCTCTCTGCTGTCTCTCCTCAAAACCTGCAGGTGCTGTGTTATTTTCAAGCTGCGTTTCTTTCCCTGCTGCTTGGTACCACCTCAACTCTTTCCCTTCTACCAACCATTCTTTCAAAAGTGAGGGCACCCAGGCAGAACCTGGGTGTGTCCCAAGCTGCACACACACTGCCAGGTCACCAGCACAACAGTGGGGTAGGAGATCCAGCAACATAGGGGTTAAGCTATTCTTCTCTGGCTATCCGGGTCTCTCCCTCCCGTCTTTTCCCATGAAATAATCAGTGGGTTTTAGCCTTGCAGGCATGCAGAGGAGATCCAGCTGCTCTTGTGCAAGCAGGAATATCCTCTAAGCTGCTGGGGACTGGCTGTCTGGAGGAATAATATCCAGGGACACATTCAGAGTTGAAGGGAAATATTGAAAGAATAAGCAGTTGGAGAGAGAGCAGAGAGGTGCAGTCTATTCCAGTGACCTTTAACACTGAGGCCAAGGTCTCAGTGTTTGCATATCCCAGTATATTTCAGGGACAGGAGAGATTGTTTTCCTGAGGCCCTGACTTTTTTTAAAAAGCAAACATATAAACATATAAAGAAATATTCATTTTTGTGAAGGAGATAAGAGTATAGCTGAATTTCACTCCCTGTCTCAAACTGAATTTCCATGGCTCAGGAGATGGGTGGCACACAAAAACATGGACTGAAAAAGTGCATTTTTCAGCATCAGGTCATAGCAAGCAATAAGATGCAATGGGATTTCATCTGCCTAGCTGGCCTGGCAAGCAGCCAGGCTGGGATAAGGCAGGAGAGGCCATGGCTTCACAGTGCTGTTAGTTCTCTTTTGTCTGAAAGAGTCTAGTAGTTGCAATACTAGAGAGAAGCATCTGCCTGGGTACCTCCATCCCTTTCCCTCTATGCCATCAAGTTACTAAAATCAGCTCATTCAAAGGCAGAGAGAAGATACAGAGTCAGCTACCAATCCACTGCATGTTTGCTGACATGTTAGAGCACACAGAGTTTTCAGCCTTCAGCCATTCTGTGCCCACTGAAATCATGAAATCAGTAGTTCAGATGGTATGGAAGAAATTAGCAAAGATAGCTAACTTCTGCCTCCTCTGATAAAAAAGCTGAGAGAACTCAAGCAAAAGCAAGAGACAACAGATTTACAATGTCCATGAGGAACAGGAGCTTTTCCCATGATATGCAGTGACACTGCAGAACTGCCCACAACAGGATATGTTGGATTCTGGACCAGAAAGGATGGACAGATTCAGGGCAGAGAAAGGCACCATAAAATACAGAAACCATACATTGGTGGAGGCTGTGAAAACCCTCACACTCTGAGCTTGATCTGTTCTTGGGCTCTTCTTCATGTGTCTGCAATTGCCTACTGCCAGCCACAAGTGACTTGGAGGCTCTCACTGTACCCAAGACTCACTCACAACTTTTACAAGTGCTCATTTGCAGCCATGTCAGGGCTTGGAAGACACAGAATTATCAATTATCTTCTTCTTTGAGAAGACATCTAAGACTGTAAAGTCCAACCACTCACCCAGCACCTGCCATGTTCTCCACAAAACCATATCCCCCATTGCCACATCCACACACCTTTTGAACACTTCCAGGGATAATGGTTCTGAGTCTTCCCTGGGCAGTCTCTTTCAACACCTGACCACCCTTTCAGTGAAGAAATTTTTCCTAGTACCTAATTTAAACCTCCCCTGCACAACTTAAGGCCATTTCCTCTCATCCTGTCACTGGTAACCAGGGAGAAGAGACTGACCCCCAGCTCCCTACAACCTCCTTTCAGGTAGGTGTAGAGTGACTTCTATAGATCTTAATTGATCCAACCAACCCCCACACACAATCTCTGCCCATGGACCCAGGAGCCCCATTTACATTCATCCTTGGCCCTCCAGTCCTGTCCTGATACACACTGCAGGAGTAGGCAGAAGGCTGTAAAGCAACCATCATAAAGCAACAACAAAAGGACACAAGAGCAAAGCCAGGGTAGTTTGTGAGGGCAACAGGCCCCCGAGGAAGAGAGGCCTGCAGCTGAAACTACAGCAAGATTTGTCTGTCAGTCAGAAATGAGACACTACAGGAGGAGGACTGGGCACTGGGGGCCCAGACTGCTTCTGTATTGGGAAGAAACACTTCACAAGAGCTGGATTGCTTTAGTTAGGTCATTCAGCCAGGCAGGAGGATGAAATTGCCTTTCCCCTATAGGGATGATGCTTGCCAGAAGCCGAAAACTTCTGTTTTGTTTTGAGGTGCCAGCTGCATCTACAGATGCTGTTTTGTTAGTAGGTCCCTACATGTTTTAGACTGACCTGAGAGCCTCTAATCTTGCTAAAAGTATCTGCTGCACTCAAATAGGCTGCTGGAAATGCCAAGGGGTGTTGAAACTGATTGCTCTAGCTTCACTAGGGCATCCTTGAGGCTGACAGCCTCAGACTTCTGTAAAATGTTCCAGCTGCAGCACCCAAATAAAATGACCAAGTAACCAAGGCATGTGGAACCACAGGCCCAACAAGGGTGGTGGGAGATCCCCCATGGTTCTGGATGGCTTGTGACCTCTTTTCAGAGTCTACTCTCCCAGCTCTTTGTTGAAAATATGAATTGATTAAGTTTTGACAAAAGAAAATATGGTTGTGGCATTTTTTCTCATCAATACCCTCCAAATTAATTCTCTTGGCATCTGTCATGTTACAATGGTATTAACTCACCCATTTCTGCATCACTTCAGAGGAAAAGCCAGGTGGTACTTGGCTTTATTTATAATGAAAAAAGAGCAAGCAGAGGCAAAAATGCTTCATTCCTCATTCCCAAAAAAAAAAAAAAAGAGACAAGATTTCAGGCCTCCTTTTTTCAACTGATTTAAGCCTTCCCCATGACCCAAAAGAGCACATCCCCTTTTTCCATGGGGAGCTGGCCTCTATGAGGGGGATAGAGTTGTTTGAGGATGATGCACCTTTTCTTGCTTGTTGGAAGGGCAGCTTCAATCCCCCTTGCTTGTTGTGCTCCAACATGGTCAGAACCTGAGGCCCACAGGGTGCTCTGCACCGTGCAAACCACCTGCACAAGGGAGGGAATGGGGGATACAGTAAGTTTTGCTCAGCTCACCAACTTCAGCACTGAAGGGGAAAAAATTTTCACACAGCTGTTGCCTGTTGTTACCAGTCCTGTGGGGCTGAAATACAGCTGTCTAATTAGCATTTGCTCCAGAATTTGGGCCTACCAGCTCTGCAGAGGCTAAAAAATGGATTATCCAAGGCAGAGAAAGAGCTGAGAGTTGTGGGGTTTTTTACTGGAGGACTGGGAAATTGACTGTTTGCAAAAGTCAGTCATATCAACACAACACATGAAAATTTGGTAAAAACTGTTGGGCACATGACCAGTTTGAACCCCATATCGTCTTTGGAGGCTGGTGACTGAGCTGGAGAGGAATCAACAAAATCAAGAATCCATTGACTGACATCACCATTAATTTAACTGCTGTCTGAGATAAGGAAAGCCTATTGTCTTGGCCTTAGCCAGGAGAGAATTATGCATGTTTACAAATGCATCTCTCCATGGCTGTCACCATCTCTCAGCAAAAAGAATAGCAGAAACAGAAAATACCCTTCAAACAACGGCAGTGAAGTGATTTTTAAAAAATCTTAGCAGTGCTGATTGTGGTGTCCTGGCAGCATCCCTTTGGAATTTGTTTAATAAAGGCTTTTAAAAGGCTGGGCTGGCAGGATACACAGCTCTGGACAGATAAACCCACCCTGAAATAAAGGCTGCCTGGCTGCAAAATGCCACTTGCTGCAAACCTTCCACAGAGGAGGTTTGGCTCCCTACCACCAGTCTCTGGAGACTCAGGACCTAGAGAATCCTAGGTCATGGCACAGACCTTTGGTTTGCTCTGTTTTCTTAAAGGAAAAAGAAAACACTGCATAGGGGAACTGAGTGAAAGGCTTGAGCATGTGGGGGAGGTGATCACTGATCCCTTTCTCTCTGGGGTGATAAATTCCCAGCCAATTGATGGTTTCAGATTTGCTGACATCAGACTGTTAGATTATTGGTAATTTGAGAGGCTGGGAGAGGCAATTTATGTTTGCACCATGCCCAGTAAAATCGTTGATACCTCTAATTATCACTGTAGTAGAAGGAAATTTAGTAATAAAACTTTGCTCAGGACCTCAGCACCACAGTGAGGGGGGTTTGCATGACATTCCTTGAAAAAAATTGACTTCTCACTCTCTCCTTTCCCCTTTTTTCACTCTCCAGCAAAAAGAAAATCTCCCTGAGAAGTTTGCAGCATGGAACACATGACAAAGATGAGCAGTCTGAGCTCTCTGAAAAGCAATGATACAACCACACACACAGAGTTGCAGTAGCTTTCTGCAACTAGTTTATCATTAAGCTATGAGGAACATCTCACATGTCAGTTTGTGAGAGCTCCCTTAGAAAGTTAAATGGTGCACACTTTATTCATAATTGGATGCAAATTAAGATACCACTCATGAGAGGGCTGAAATCCTGGAAGGGCAGATTGCATGCAGTAAACCTCAGGATTTGAATAATGTTGGAATATGCTGTTCCTTTTTACAGTTTGTTTCTGTCCTTTGCCACCCCAGCAAAGTGAATAAATCAGTCTCTTCCCCCTTCCTGGAAAGTAAAAGGGAAAGATTCAACAACTGCTGATGAAGAGCATTTGAGTCATTCACAATCTGTAGATTGGAGCTCTTCAGTGCAAAATCTGAAATGCAGGGATGTCAGCAGATCCATAGGGCTTGGAGCAGGGACAATCAGCCTGAGACCTTGTGCCTAGACAGGCAGCCTTGCCACATCCTCAGTGGCTGAAGAAAAGCCCGGGATCTGCCCTTGAACTGAGCTGTGAAGAGGGAGACAGTATTGGGAAATACCTTCCTTGTGCTTGATGAGGGGTTGGGCTCTGAGGAGAATATACCCAACCTCCCTTGTGCCCTGAGGAACAAAATGTCCTGCTTAGAAGCCATGAGTGAGCAAGAACAGCTGGAAGAGATTTCCCTGGGTTTTTCCTTCCCAGTCAGTGGACCACAAGAAAAAGTTTTGTGTCTTTCTTTGCCCAGCCTTGTAGATGCAGACTGGAAGATCCCTCCCTTGTTCCCCCATACACAGAAATACCTTTAGAGGGTGAGAAAATGCAGCAACTTTCTTTATCCTAAAGGAGCCCTGGCATAAACAAGATATGAAATTCAGGCTTGTCCCAGCTTTCATGGAGTAGCCGTTGGCCAAGGATGTGTTGCTGAGGAGAGGCCTCTGAACTGCTCCAGAAGGAACAGTGGGATTCCTTACTTGGCTCCACTCCCACAAAAAACGGTTGAATTCTGCAGGCACTTCCATTATAAAGATGGGTAATACAAAGGTGGAGGCCTCACTCAGAGCTTCTAGCTGGTCTCTAGTCAGTAACCACTTCCTTTCATGCCTTTCACACCCCTCAAAGTGCTCACATCCACAGCCATCATGTCTTCCTGCCCTGATCCTGTGGCTGGACTGTCAGCTTGCATGTGTATCCAACCCAGCATGATCAGTCTTGCCATCTCTGCCATTCTGCTGTCATTCTCCAGCACATGATCACTGGATTATTTCAGAGGTGGTGGAAAAAACTCACCCCAAAACCTGTCAACCACGGTGCTACTCACACAGAGAGGCCAGAGCAAGAGCATGGTCACCTTAGCAGGACAACCTGGGCTAAGACTGGTCTGGAGGGGGTTTATAAGGACATCCCATCTGTAGGGTAACTTCCGATCTGTGGATGACATCCCATTGTTCTTTGGGATAAAAACAGAGTCTGGGTTGGGCTTAGAGGAAAGGAAGCCAGGTAAGGAGGAGGATGGTGTATCCATACAGGTGTGTGGAGGAGGCTCCTCAGAGAGATGGGAGAGTCTCACAGCCTTCAATATCAGGCTTCCCTCAGGCAGAGTTATCTCTTTAGCAGTAAAAGAGAATTAGCAATAACTGGTATTTTTGCTGGAAGGCAAAACAATCCCTCTAAGCAAACAATGACAAGTCACACTGGCTTGTGCAGCCTGGGAATAAATGTAAAAGATGGAGAGGTGCAAAACTGATAGCTCTGCAAAATAAGGAAGCTCCTCCTTATTGCCTTGGATAAATACTGTCTTTTGGGGAAGTTTTTTTGCTGTGTTTCATTGCAACAGCTGCTTCTTTTTATTAGCAGGCCGAGGGGATTATAAAGCTGGAAGGGAGCAGGGAAAGTCCTCCCCACAGCACATGCACAAAGAGCTTGCAGGGAGATGAGGACCAGTTTCTGAATGCCAACCATTTGGAATTGCTGGGAAGATGCTTTTCTCCCAGCTTGCTGGAAGAACTTGTTCTCCTGTGTGTCTAAGCCCCTTGGGGCATCCTGGCATCTGGGAAAGGGTTGTAGGCAGAGGACAGTATGTTCTCTCCTGCTGCCTCTTATTTTATGGAAGCCTAACTAAAAATCTAAATGTAACAAAGCAGCTCCAAAGACACATAAACCTTCCTTGCTTCATGAGCAGCATATAAACACACTGGTGTCACACATCAGCTCTCTGTCACTGAGGTACCTTGTTCCTCACTGCAAGGCAGAAGCTGTCTTCTCACAGATGGGCAGAGCAATTTCTCAGAAGAGGATTCTTAAAGGGCCTCACCCCGTGCAAAAAAGGCAGTGCTATCAAGACAGGACCCTCATGGATTAGGAACAAGAGGAGAGGCACACTTTCCACCTTCACCTTACATTTGGAAGCTCACTTCCTCCATGTGCCCTGTTTGTTTTCCTGTGCATCACCTCAGCAGGGTCTGAGAGGGTCCCTGCCCCCTCAGGAAGAACAAACTGAATGGCAAAGAGCCAAGTCACTGTCTTGGTTTCCCACAGCTCAGGCAAGACACAGAAGCATGACTACAGCTCTATACCCAGACACCTTGTGTTAGTGAGCCCACAGAAGGGAAATGTGGATACAGAATTGACACCACACAGGAACCAGGGGTCAGACACCTCCTGCACAGAGCCTGGCTTGATTTCCCTCCCAGTGCAGGGTATGCAGAGGGAGATGTGCTTGTTACATTGCTTCTCTGGAACAACTGTCTGTGCAGCACCGAGGACTTCCAAGGGAAAGGATAGAAAACTGGTGTCTGGGTCCTGTGTTGTACAGGCATTCAGGCACAGGCTGAGAAAAGAGGTGATACCAGTAATGCCAAATGGCACATGCTTGAAGCTGTTGGAGACACTTGTTCTAACTCCCTCTTTCTCTCAGTCAGCTTTATATTAAACAAGTGTAGCAGCCCTAGATACCTCCTTTGTAATAGCCTCCAGGGCACCACAAGCTCTCTTCTTTTACCTATATTACCTTTGCAACTTGTCCTTTTTCTGTCTGTAGAAATAATTGTCGCCTTCCTTTTTACATGGAGAAGGTCTCAAAGGAAGGATAATTTTTCAAATTTATGTTTTCTCCCTTTTTCTCTCCAGGTTTCCAAACATTTAGGACTGAAACTTGGAGCCTTTACCTAGTACAGCCACCAAATCCTGGCTGTAATAGTTTTGCTAACCAAACAAGTGAATAAAACTTTCCTGAGTAAATTGATTAAATTCTCGTATCTCTACAAATATATGGGGTCAGGATTATTTGTGGCCTATCACAAAGCAACCAGCTAGTCATTGGCCAGATGCAAGTCATGCTGCAATCCCATATTATACTCATACCATGATAAAACCAGGAGATTGTTCACTAGGTAGCATTGGTCAGGTTCAGCTGATTCTAGATCGTAGAGGAAGAATTATAAAGTTAAGGCATTTTAAATTGCAACATTCTTTTTTCTTGGTTTGCCAAAAAGCAGGTTATTTCCCCCCCTTTTTTTGGCACTACACATGAACCAAAACATGAGTTAATGTTAGGGTCTAGACCTGGACCAATTGTTAACACTGTTGCTAAGAAAATTCTATCCAGAAAATTATTTGCAGAGCAGTTGCAAAAATCACAATGTAATGTAAAAAGCAGGGTCAGGTGATTTTGCTTAGATCTGGATTGCTTCTAGAGATTTAAACTCTTCCTCATTGCTTAAGACTGTTAATATTTAATTCAAAGTTTTTAACTGAAAGAACAAAATATCAAGGGGCTACTAAAGACCAGGTTCTGCACAAAGCTCATAAACCTGACCATGCTGGTGAGTGCATGAAATCACACTGTGATTATAGAAAGAAACCCCAACTTCCTAATAATATTCTTACTAGCATTAAAATGCCAAA
Source organism: Trochalopteron elliotii (assembly GCA_024734555.1). Lineage (NCBI taxonomy): Eukaryota > Metazoa > Chordata > Aves > Passeriformes > Leiothrichidae > Trochalopteron > Trochalopteron elliotii. The sequence continues at coordinate 974,219 of JANPWX010000102.1, forward strand.
CTTAGAGAAAGGAAGAAATAAAGGTTTCTTGATTTACCTCATCTTGTTGGCAGCTTCATGGGTGAAGAAGATCAGCACAGTAGGTGAGAGCTGGCTGGAGTTTAATAAAGGCTGCTTGAGTGCCAACAGGTGTTTCTTTTTCTAAATCCCATTGAGGAGCTACCTGTCTCTCTTCCCTGAGGAGACATTGGTTATCTGAGCTGATTGACCTTTGCAGTTCAGATTCTAGGAAGCATTACAGAAGAAGAAGAAGAAAAAAGAAAAGTAAAAGATATGTACTCTGATGAATGAATTGGGGTGTTATTTTGAGAAACACTAAATGCTTATTCAGCTCTGTTGGCATGGAAGTGGATTGGCAGTAGAGTCTCAAGATAAGACCCCATCAGCACAACTTTTAAAGCTGCAATGTATTATCTATATTCTGCTATGATTTTTTATCATAAAACAAGTATCAGTATGTATTTGTTGTTTTGACTTGCTTGATTTTCCCTAAAATAATTATTACTTTCATCATACTGGTTGAAAAGTTTTATCACAGATAGATTGTTTGAGAAATGGTGACAAAACTGAAGTAAATTGCAGTAAGTCTGTAATGAGCAACTGTAACCGTAGCATTTTGCAAACAGTGATGGCTCTATTATGGGAGGAACTATCATGATACTGAGTTTGTATGCATTTGTTTTTAAATGATTAATTGAATACCTGCCAAGTTTGTGGCCATCATCTGGTTTCAGGATTAATGGCTGCACCAAGGAGAATGAGGCTGGAGGTGTGAGGTGGGACTGTGCAGATACCCTGGCTGCTGCTGGAGCCAGCAGCCAGCTCAGCACAGCAAAGAGCTCAGCTGCACAGCAGACAGGGGTGAGATGGGAGCTGCAGATGGTCTGTGGTGGCAGGGGACACTTCTGCCCTAGGCACACTGAGTGATGAGACGTCCCTTTTCTGTGCAGAGCTGCCTCACCTGGGCCAAGGAGCAGGTCCAGCACTCCCGTGGTCACAACACGATCCCAGAGGATGCAGGGCACCAGCCAGTGCCCCTGAGATGGAGGAGAAGTAAGTCTGCAGAAGTAAGAAGTAAGAAGTAAGAAGTAAGGCAACTGATAGATGAGTAAGAGCCCTGCCTATGTTTTCCCATGTAGTAAAGGCAGACCAGGTTTTGTGTGAACTTGTCTCCTCCGCAGGGCCAGGGAGTCAGTAGTACATTTTTCTCTCTCAGCTCTTTTTTATATGTATATATTTGTTTAATAATGTTCAAGAATTAAAAGCAGGAGAAACCACAATGCATTTTCTGCTGCCAATGAGCCAGTGGCTTGCCTGTAATTAAAGAGGAGGTAAACTCATTTATTTGTTGATTCAGGTTGGGCAGGGAGGAGTACATTGACTCTTCTGTGCCCAAAGTAGAATTGGGTGAACCTCAGCCACTCCTGTGGAGAGAAATATCACTCTTATATCTTCACTTAAACTGTAAAAACACAATCAGCCCCACAAAACAGATGACATCTAGGAAATCTCTGAGAAGATAAATTCTACTCTTTGCAGCATTAAGTCACAATGTGCTGTTTCTCCCACCCTCAGCAGGGGGGGAAGTCTGCCCTACAAATCAAAATTCTTACAGGCCTAATCCTTAATACCACAAGGCAGTCTCCATCACGTGAACCTTTGGTCCAAGGAATATGCAGTACTGCAGATAAAGACAGAGAGATCCTATTAAAAGTTAAATCCCCTACTGTTCCCTGCTGTGCTCTGGGTAGAGGACATGCAAAGTGGCAGTACTGCAAGTGGACAAGGCTGAGGCAGAATCTGTGGTCTTGAAGGTTCATTTAAGATAGGGTTAGCAAGAAGCCTGTTCCCTTTTTTCCCTTATAAGCTGTCAGTGTAATGCACCAATCCATGATTCTTCCCCCTGGAGAACCTGAATGTAAGAGGTCCTGGAAAGTATAGTCAGAAGGGTCAGTTCAATCACTACGACCTACCCATTTCACTGGAAATATGTTCACCACTGGAAAAGGTTGGAGAAGGCTGGTGTTGACCAGTTATGTTAGTTTTGGTGTAGAAAAAAAAAAAAAGCTTGTATATAAATGCTACTTCTATATCTTTCCCATTCCTCTTAGTGCTTCTCCTTGCTTTGAATGGAGCACACCTTTCTCCTCAACAATACACACACATTTCTGTAAGGAAGGGAACACTGCAGGACCTAACCAAGGGACATGCAGCAGGTGGGTGTGACAGATGGGGGACAGCAAGGTAACAGTGAGATAATTAGGATTAGAACCATAAACAGCAGTGGTGGCAGACACTATGAGAGACACTTGAATTAAAATTGGATCTTTGCTTATGAAGAGTTCATTGCTTCCTGCCTGTTCTCACCAAAAAAACCCAAGTTGCTTTGACATCACAGTTAGTTGCTATGGAAATGCTGATGCTACCAAAGATAGGACTGTGCTGGAGGGCTATAAAAAGTCCTGGAGACCCAGCTGAGTCTGTACATATTTAGGAAAAGCCAGCACAGCATTTATTTTTGGCAGTGGCACAACAGCCCATTCATGTGACAGAATGTGACACCAGAAGTGGATAAGGGGACATCACAATACAACAGAATGCCATGATGCTGAGGTTGGGAGGGAGGGGTCAGAGTTAGGACTATGGGGAAAGTAGAGTACTCAAACCAGTACCACCCTGGCAGTAAAGAATAAAGCTCCCAAAAAAAGAAAGTAAATTTTAGAAAGAGGAAATACTACAAATGGAACTTCTCTGTTCCCAGAAAGTTGTCATAGGCTTTAGCAACCTTGTGAGAGATGTCTCCTAGTTAATTTTAAATCTCAGTAAACACAGAATCATAGAATCGTGTAGGTTGGAAAAGACCCTTAAGATCATCAAGTTCAAAGCTAATGTTGCCAAATTCACCACTAAACCATGTCCCTGAGTGCCACAAGTACATGTCTTTTAAATAGCACCAGGTGACTCCACAACTTCCCTTGGCAGCCTGTTCCAATGCTTGATAACCCTTCCAGCGAAGTATTTTTTCCTAATATCCAATCTGAACTACCCCAGTGCAGCTTGAGACTGGATTTGCTCTTGTGTTATTGCTTGTTACCAGGGAGAAGAGACTGACCCCCATGGAGATACACCCTCCTTTCAGACACTTGTAAAGAGTGATGAGCTCCCCCTCAGCCTTCTTTTCTCTAGGCTGAAGAACTTCAGCTCCCTCAGCTGCTTCTCCTAAGATTTGACTTTGCTAACAAATACTGTAGCTGTTGTTTACAGCAGGGATGTCAGCAGGTCATAATCATCATCATCAATACTTTTAGGCCTGGTTAAAAAAATATATTTCCCTTTTCAACCCTCCTTTTTCTAACCCAACTCTTTTTAAAAAACAATAGCTGAGCTTTTCTGCCTCTCAGCTATTGAAAAATGAGGAATGATAACCTGATCAAAATTGATCTAACATTGTTGTCATCTCTCTGAAGCAGATGGATACAGAAGCATTGTCCCTGTGAGAGAAGGACTTCACCACAAACCAGCTGCTCGCCAAGTTTGTTGGGACACTGAGACACATCACAGGCAGAATGGACAGGTCCACCAGAGACATTTCTGTGCCCAGGAGTCTGCTCCCTGTGTGCCACACTGCTGAGGTCTGTCCATGGACAACAGCTGGAAGCATGCAGGAAGTCTCTGGGGCACTGCTCTGGCAGCACAGGTGGACTGTGCAGTGGGTCAACCCAGGCTTCAGAGATGATCCTTGATGCTTTTGAAATCTATGTCATGATTGCGGCTTTCAGGGTAAAACATTTCTCAGAGGATCTTTGACTCCTGGGGAAATGCACCTTTCCCCACGTGTGGCTTCATTTGGGCTCCTATCTTTATTCCTGTTCCAGAAACCAAATGAAGATTTGCCTCCACAGTGCCTAATGCCAGCAGCATTTTCATCCTCCATTAAAGTACCCCCAGGCTATTGATATCAGCCAGTAGTAATGAGTGCCCCTTCCCCTCCCAGCACAGCTCTAACACTTCAGCAAACACAGAGTCTTTACTCATGTTCTGTGTCCCATCCAAAAAGCAGGACAGCACTTTCTTCAGACACCAGTTTGTTCAGCACTGAATTAAAAGGTACATAAGAACAGAAAATACTGCTTGGGCTTGCTAGCCCTGTCCCCAGTTTCACAGACAAATCCATCACACCCATCCATACTCCTTTTAGGCTTCATTTAAACTAGGCAAAACCAGGGAGAAATGCTACACTCACAAAGGATGTTTCTGTAGTCCATAAAACCACATTGTCTGTGATATGACTGAGCAGTTAGGATAGGGATGCTGCAGAAAAGCTCCTCTGGTCTCCTTCCCTCTGCTTTGTTTAATGCCACAGCAATTTAGCAAGGGCAGAAATTACTCTCCAATCCTGTGAGCTCAAGAGAGACCTATAGCACTTGTATAGATATTGAGAGTCTGGGGCAAAAAAAAGGCAAGAAGAAAACAAACTAGATTAAACCCCATTTTTTTCATTTAAGAAATTGTTGCATCAGTCTAAGATGAAAGCTTGTAGAAACAGAAGTCAGGGAACACAAATTGCTCCAGTGCAAATCTTTGCTGGAAATGTTTTAGGACATATGCTCTCACTTCTCAGGAAAAGACAAATAATGCCTTTGTTGTAGACCCTGGAAAGAAAAGCAAAGGCTTTTATTCTAAAGCTGCCCAGCAGTTGAGACATCTCTGTAACGGCTTAAAGCCTTCTAACTTCTTGCTTAAATTTAGACATACTCCTGTATATCCCAAATAAATGTGTTAGGTTTTGTGCCAACACATGTCATTATTTTCTCTCTTCTCAGCTAGTGTGTACATAGATGCAGGATTTACAGACAGGAATCATCTCTCCTCCTCCATTCCTGATTACCTGACTGAACAGCCACAGCCATTCTGATTTATTCACACAAGATAGGATCTTCACTCCTTGATCATCCCAGTAACCTTTTCTTGTGCATACTCATTACAGCCTGAATTAATCCTTCTGGGAAGAGAGAGTGGACTGTGGGGGGCTGTGCCTTCACAGAACAGTGTATATTTCTTTGCTTCCTGCATCCTTAGAAATGACTGCCCAGGGATCAAGAATCACTCTCCTTGCCTTATGCTGAGGACTGGAATGTTTCCATCTGAAGGAAAAAAGCGAGTCATGCCACTTGCTACAGAGGCAGGTAGATTCCTGGTTGGGCAAAAGGCAAATGCCACTGGCAATCATTAGCCACAGATGTGCTGTCATAATGATTTGGGTGGCATAGACAGACCTTACTTTATTGTTTCTGTTTCAGAATTGCAGTAAATCATTCAGAATGAAAAATGGGAGGGTCCTGATTTAAGCAGGAACCTGTCACTGAAGCAGAGAAATAGGTCTGAAATGAAGCACAGTGAGTTGCTGTGGTTTTTTTCTCCCCCACTTTGTCTTCTCTCCCTGTCCTGTTGACCTCTGAATTACAGAATCACAGGATATCCAGAGTTGGAAGGGACCCACAAGGATCATCAAGTCCAACTCCTGTCCCTGCACAGCACCATTCCCAAGTCACACCATGTGTCTGAGAGCATTGTCCAAACACTTCTTGAGCTCCGTCAGGCTGGTGCTGTGGCCACTTCCCTGGGGAGCCTGTTCCAGTGCCCAACCACCCTCTGGGTGAAGAACCTTTTCCTAATATCCAAACCAAACCTCCCTGGACACTTCAGGTCATTCCCTTTGGTCCTGTCACATGAAGTCACACAGTACAAGCCTGTTTATTGCTTGGTCCCATTTGCTGTCAAGCCTGCTTGCCTTTTAGAAATGATGCCTTTTAGGTGATGCACAAGCCAGGTAACTGCAATTTCTAATGCATGCCTGTTGAAACAGGAGCAGTAGGAACTGTCAACTCGAGCAGCTCAGCCAAGTGTGCAGCACTTCATCTACCCCTGATCTGGCTGGCCATACTCTCCTCACCACCAAGGCCAGGCCCAGAGGCTCCAGGGAAAGCTGGAGGACCCTCCCTGCCTGCTGTTAGCAGACTATTCATCTTCCTAACACAGTCCTGAGCAACTCTGCCTGTCTTGGCAGAACCAAACCACATGCTCATGTTTGTTAAGTGCACACAAAGAAATCCCTAAAACACCCAGCAAAGACAAGCACAGGCTCCTCTTTGAGCTTCTGCTCCCTGCACGAGCACCACACAGAGGACTGCTCTCTCCTGCAGTGGCAGCCTCTCATGTGCCCACACTGCCAGGCACCAAGGGCAGGAGGAAGGGTGTGTTGGAGATACAACCAGATGCTGTTTCCAGCAGAGGAAGGGCTTGCAACTCCACCCATGCATCTCTCATGCCAGAGTTTTTTCTGTAGCAAAGCACTAAACAAGATGCTTCTTGTGTCCAGTGTGGACTCCTGCCCTCCAAATCTCTCTCAACTCCCCCTTGTAGTTCCTCCTGCCCTTAGGTGAAGAAGCGACCCACATCTGGTGCTGCTAATTGAAAGGAGGTCCAAGCTTTGGCCAAAAAGGGCCAGACCTTTTCGTCTCAGAGGCATACAGGGATGCACAGAGCAGACAGAGGAAGACACACCATTCAGCAGGCTTATGGCTCACTGGTCTGAGATGAGATAGGCCTAAAGGACCCTAATTTAGGAATGTACAATAATTTTCTTCCAGAAATCTTCACAGAAGTGCAAACACACACACACACACACACACACCATTTACATGATCAAGTCTTTATCTTTTAATATTTACTTACTGGTACATCATAATTGGGTTCTCTTATTTCATTCAGAAGCCCCCTGTTTTTTTCTGAACAATGTAAATGTTTCTTATGTGTGTAATGGTCATGTTGCTATTGCTTCTGCAATTCTTTTTATGAAAAAAATGTGCAAGTTTTACCGGCAGTAGTGAAGTGCGCCTTACGCTCTGGCTCCCCTGAGAACCAGAAAGCATGTTAACTTCATCCTGTTAACTTCCACTCTGCTGTTCACAAGGTATAAAGATATAACCAAAAATCATTCAGCTGCTCAAGAGTCATGAGTTCAAGAACCCTGAATTCAGCTCCTTGCATGAGAAGCATTCTTTTTCTGCAGCTTGGTGTGTCACACCATAACAACATAAGACTTCAGAAAGGTAAAGTCCTAGACAGGAAATCTGACATCATGCAACTGCTCACTGGGCCAGTGCACCAAGGAGAGAACATAAAAATGCAGAGAATTTCACCACAGAGAGCCAAGTGAGTCCTGCCAGGTTCTTTTAAAGTCATTAGCACTGTGTTTCACGGTGCACAGACCCCAACACGATGATGTTGAAATGTCACAAGTGGTGTTTGCTCGACAGACAAGACTGATCTCAGATGAACCTTTAACTAGAAGTGAAAATTACATACAAAATAAACTAACAAAAACTTCCACCAATTTTGTACTTAAAACTTGAAATGTGTTCTGTATCTCCCCAGTCTTCCCTTGCCAGCAACCAGGTTTTACCAGATTTTCAATCCCACGCTGTCCTGTCAGCATGCAAAACTTCCCCCCTCAAATCAGATTCCCCACCCACTCCCTAAGTGTATAATACAATACTGGAGGTTCTTGGGACAAGCACTTGCCATTGTGCTCATGTGTCATTAGTTTTTGTCATTGTGCCAGGTCATATGAAAACAAAGCAATTTTAAGTACAGTGGGTGCAATTGTTACAAAAATAGTTGAATGGGCTATTATAGGCACAGTGCTTTCTTCTAAAATAAATGCGTTCTTGAGATATATTGTAGGATGTTTCTAAATTTGAGGTGATTTTCCCAGTCTGAATACGTGGGAATATGTTGCGTGGGTTTTAAAGAAAATAAACTGATAATGCTTTGCTGCCTACCTCCTGATGTCTCATAGACAACAGATTAAAAACTACTGTTCTATATCAAACCATACCACTTTTTAAAACCTATTTGAAATTTCCTTTGTTACTTAGAAACCTGTAAAGATAGCAACCTGTAAAATACAAAATACCATAAGCCTTCAGGTTGCTCGAAAATTGTGGTAAGTGTGGCACTTTCTGGAATTTCAGTCAATCTTACTAATCTGCTGTTACATAACTTCTTCTAGATAAATCCATACTAGCAACAGATTGTTCAGCTCTGGAACTAACAAGGAAATAATTCAGTGAGTAATTTCCAACCTCTGCATCTGATCTCAATTTCCTTGTCCTGGGCATGCACTCACATTGTGTAGAGTTCATTTTTTCACCTTTTTTATGACTCTGAGCAAGATGCAAGGGGCCACATGAGCCAGCTGATATCCATATGTCTGTTGACAGTATCTATCATTTCCAATATTGGATGTGTCTGCCAGGGATAGGCTGGGCACATATGTTGTCTCAGGAAGATAGTTCTTACACACCTACTCCTGGCTGACCTGCTGCTATCTGTCTCTCTATCTCCTACGTCTATTCCATCAGTCAAGTGTCATCCACCCCAGTCTCTTCCCATGGTCTCTCACAAGATACAGCCACAGGCTGGTCACAAACTCACAAAATTCTATCTTTCTCACTGAAACTGAGAATTGTTCACTGAGCAATCTCAGTCCTTTCTCCTGACAATCTCTGCTCTTCTGGGTTGGTCCCTGCTTGACTGCTTTTCTTGCATTTGTGTTTTGCCTTTGTTGGTCTATGTCTGAAACAGAACTTCTCTGCCTCTTTCTTCTGGATATAGTCATTGCTCTTCTGCTGTTCAGTCCAGTAATTTCTCATCACATGACCAGAGCAATCAGGGCTATCACAGGATATTTTGGCTGCCAGTTTAGTGTTGTGCTCTATCCCAACAATTAAGCACAGGAACAATCTCTGAACATGAATGGGGAAAGTAGGGTCAGTGCCCCTTGGCCTTCCTTGAGGGTTTGTGCACCTGCTTCTCACTGAGACCTCATTTTTACAGTAGAAAAATGAAAGATTAAGGGGTGAAGCTTTGTCTCCTTCCTTAACCTGTATTAAGCCTGCAGCCTTTTTTTTCTACCTGATTCACACTTGAGACCCATATGGCCAGAGAAACAGATCCAGTGGCCTTATCTGGGTGTGAAATGTCTGAGGCAGACAATATGATTGTGTATTGACAGATGGAGCATGTACTGTCACACATAGTTAAGTGACTTACATCACCACACTAAGTGACTTACATCTTAATTTTCTAACCTTTTCCCTTTCTCAGGGCATGCTCTGCCAGCTCAGGCACAGTTCTTCCAAACAGCAGTTCATTGCAGCTTTGTTTGTAACCTTTCCATTTTGACACACACCTCACACTGGCCATGATATTGCCAGTAATGGCATGTTTGTGACTCAATTGAAAAATCCTTTTTCAGTTTGAAGCACTGTGTTGCAATCCTAAGAACATCTCTCATGATGTAGGAATCTCTTTCCTTGCTCTCTATGCACAGTTTTCCTGCATTTTGTAAATGTTTTAACAGTGACCTGGGTCTGTTACAAGTTCTACATATTTCTTGCATCATTTGCACTGATTGCCACACTGCTGATATTGTTTTCTGCTTCTCATGTTTCTGCCCTCCATCAAGTTTCATTCTGTTAACTTTTTCCTAATACAGACAGCTATGAGCACCGAGTGAACTTTTCAGCACCTTTATCTTTAGGAAAGACAGAGCATCCAGCATCTATCCAGTTGGTAAACTTTTTAATATCTCTTAATAATAGAAATAACCTCTTAGTCCAGAACAACTCACTGTATTGTTTTCCCTTTGCCGTCACCTTGAGCCCTTCCATGGTAAATTACTTTTTTTTTTTCTTTTGACAAGAATACTTTAGCACTTCCAGACTTTTCACAAAATGTCCTGCCTTACTCCCACACTCCATCACAGTGTGACAGTCTTATGTCACACATCTGGGTCTGCACTGTGGAGCAGTCTTTCCTGCTCCTCCAGATCGTTGTCCCACAAAGTTTTCATTTCCATTTTTTACAACAACACATCGTTTGTGTGTCCCACGATTCCCAAGGCTGCTCAGGCTCAAAGAGCACTTTTCAATATTACCTTTCTTTCCCCGTCTCTCACATTTTGTACTACTGTTTCCTTGATGAGCAAGACAGGTTTCACGATAAATCCTTCATGACAAATGAAAACAGTAAATGGAATAAGATTTTTTTTTTTTAATATCTGCTCTTCGCTCGATGTAGGCTGTCACCACACCCTGTCCCTGTGCTCTTTTGTTTGACATTTAGCATCCTGGTGTGCTGAGAGACACACTTGAAGCCTACCCATATGCCACAGCTGGATCTCTGCAGAACTTCTTATCAAACATGTGCATCTCATTAACTTTCAAATTTCAGTGCAAACACACTGTTTCACTGGATTATCTGAAACCTGCTGACTTTCAGAAGGTTTTGGCTTGACTGGGGTGGTAACTTCAGGTGGAAGTAATGAAAAATTTGAAAGTTTTGCTTGGATTCACCCCAATTTGACCTCAAAAGCTCAATTCTAAGCTGAATCTTAAAGGGTTTAAGATAAAGCACAGTAATCTGAACTCATATGACATTAGAGATTTCCAGTAATGGAATAACACTTGAAGTTTCATCATGTATATGTCACTGTAATTCTGCTCTCCTCATGTAGCTGCAGATTGCTGTATAACCAAATATAAACATATGCATTTTTCAGCAGTATTTGATAATGAAATTCTGAACTGATAGTTCACACTTGAAGAAACTGTTATTATCAAATGACTGCAATTCTACCTTTTCAGATTGACTATTGGGACTAGCCCTTGCAATATTGTGCTCAGCCAGTTCATCTTGTTGATACAAATCTGATTTCCCTCAGTGACACATCCATTGACTATGCACCTCATATACAGAAGAGAGAAGAAAAAAATCTTCCAGCTTTGAGACTTTTCCCTACCTTTGTTGTATCAAATAGGTCTGTGTGTCAGAGTGTTCCATGAATAAAACCTTCACCCAGTGCTATCCTGTCTCTGTTTAAAGTCAATATATACATGCTCATGGCTAAGGGCTCTGGGAAGAAGTGCTGCCATTGTGAACACAGTTTGCAACATCAAAAGATTTCCGCATGGTTGAAAATTTTCACTGCTCCAGGAATTTCACTGTAACACAAATGTGGATCTGTCAAACCAGCTCTGCCTCTCCTTTAGCATATTAGTGTCCAAACACCAATCTTGGTAAAATACAAGCCAGTGTCAACAAAGCTCAGAGCTGAAGAACTAGCCTTCCTCCCCTCACTCCTGGCCTGCAGCTCTGCTCCTGCTGGCTGTGCTCTGGTCACACAGAATTTTGTGTCCTCAGGAGGGACAGCAGGGGTGCTAACTTACAGAAAACTCAACTGCTGGGGGGCCAGAGGGGTTTTGTGGCAACAGGGGTTTTTTGGGGTTCAGCCTATGTTTCCACTCCCTGTGAACTTCACTCTCCATGTGGCTTCAACACAAATAGCACCAAGTTCAGCAATAATGAGGGCAATCTTTTTGTCATGCTGAACTGGATGAACTGTGAGGGTACTAGAGATCTCATGCCACCCTTACCAGTGGAGAGGACTGTTCCCCAGCTGTGATCAGTCCCCTCCTAGATGCTGGCTTCTGTTTCCTACTGTCTTCCCTTCCTTTCCTACTGTCCTTCCCTCTTCTGCTCTGGCATCTTCAGTTCCCCATTTACAAACCCTTGTATAACACTGAGGGTCCAAAGAACACCAGTACCAGGCCATAGGTAAATATGTGTGTAGGAAGAAGGGAGGTGGAGCACTTCCAATTTCCAAAGTGCTTCTAGATCAGTCTGTGGCAAATAAGATCTACATTAAATGCTGCTTATATATACACACATATGTATATGGGCAATCCTGGATGCACAGACAGACTGGGGAATGAGATGCTGCAAAGCAGCACTGTGGAAAGGGCCCTGGGGGTCCTGGTCTGTGGGAAGCTGGATCTGAGTCAGCAGTGCCCTGGCAGCCAGGAGGGCCAACCCTGTCCTGGGGGCACCAGGCACAGCATCACCAGCCAGGCAAGGGAGGGGATTGTCTCCTCTGCTCTGAGCTGGGGCAGCCTCACCTCCAGTGCTGGGGGCAGGTTTGGGTGCCACAACATAAAAATGACATGAAGCTGTTAGAGAGTGCCCAAAGGAGGGACATGAGGACTGTGAAGGGCCTTGAGGGGAAGCTGTAAGAGGAGTGGCTGAGGTCACTTGGTCTGTTCAGCCTGGAGGAGACTGAGGGGAGACCTCACTGCAGTTACAGCTTCCTCCTGAGGGGAACAGGAGGGGCAGGCACTGATCTCTTCTCTCTGGTAACAGTGACAGGACTCGAGGAAACGGCCTGAAGTCGAATGAGGGGAGGTTCAGGTTGGATATCAGAAAAAGGTTCTTCACCCAGAGAGTGGCTGGGCACTGGAACAGGCTCCCCAGGGAAGTGGCCACAGCACCAGCCTGACAGAGTTCAAGAAGCATTTGGACTATGCTCTCGAGGCCCATGATGGCATTCTTTGGGCGTCCTGTGCAGGGCCAGGAGTTGGACTCAATTATCCTTCTAACTTGATATATTCTGTGATTCTGTGATGTATATGCACATACATGACTGCAAGGTCCATATCCTCTCATTTATGTAACTACTCTCATCTTCAGACTATCCCACAGTAATAAAAATATGCGTCTGAATTAGAATAAGGGGGCATCTTCCCTTTCTAATATGCTGTAGAACATAGAGGTGTGAGCTTTATCTACAAGAATAAGCCTCCCCAGCCTAATTCATAAGTATTGATTGAAACTGAATGATTGAAACCACTGTAGCAATTTTATAGAGACAAGCTTATGGACTCAGGTGAGCAAAACTCATGAATTCCTCTCCTGGGACAGCCTACTCTACCACCATCCTTAGGTTTTTGCTAGCCCTGCTGCAGCAGGAGCACACCTTGTAGCCCAGTTGGCAGAATGGGAGAAGCTGCCAGGTGCTGCAGTTCATGGACTCATGTCTCAGTTCAAAGTCCCCTTTACCTGTAACTGAAGCTGAAATGTTTCTCTGTAAACAAGGAGCAAGTATACACTCCCTTGCTGCATTTCAGGCAATGGACAGTTCCATCCAGCAGCCACACATTCAGAGTTAGTGCTGTCTGAAACCTGTGTGAGCAAACACGAGCCAGGACCTCATGTGGGATATCCATGATGATTAGTCTGGAGCTGTGCTAGTAGCAGGGTGTTTCTGGACACCAGATTGTTCTGTGATCCATGAGGACCCCCATGGCCATCCTCCAGGGCAGGGGATTTTCACCAGGCAGCATTACTAACCTTTCTGGCTTCAGAAAACTAAACAGCTGGACTTCTGCACTGAACAGCTCTGTGGCTTAAGTTATTTTGCACCTCACTGCCACAGTTTCCTTACCTCTAAACTGGCATGGGCATCCAGCCAGAAAAATACACAAATACCCTCCCCATTCACAGCTCAAAGCAAAGGATCAGCAGCATTCTGGTTCTTGTGTCCAGATGAAGACATCAACAAAAGCAACAGAGCAGCAGACCCACCATCCTTCTCTCCCTTCCTCCCATCTAACTGTGCTCAGTGATAAAATTTACAGCCTTAGTATTTGGAAATGCCCCAAATGCCTTTCCCTTGGATACCACGTGCAAACTGAATTAGGTCTTAGTTTAAGAATGTTGTTAAGAAATTTAGCAGCTCTGCAGAATCAAGTGCAAATCACCCAGTCCTCCACCTTCTTTCCCCAGCCATTGGGACAGTCATAAAAGTGTTATGAGGCTACCACAGAACTAAATCTGCTGTAGTCTCTCTGGATGGAATTCAAATTTTGGAGACAACATTTCAAAAATGTAAAGGCTTCATTAACCAAGGAAGACTCAACGAGCAGGAAGGAGGGACAATAAGATACCCATAGCTAATGATAAGGTTTGTGTTACTGTGGAGATCATTGGTGTAAAACTAGAGCCCAAAGCACACATTAATTTTTGCACCCCCTGCACTTGAGAGCAATAAAGGATCAAACTATGTCAATCTGCTTTTTCACCTTGGTTTCCCACTTGTCTGCTAGAAATTCTCTGTGGCCAACATGAGCTGCCATTCAGGTTGTACCCTGTTCCCTGAGAAACCTTTTTTGGAAGGTTTTTGGGCTAGGGAAAATGAGTCTCTGATTCTTCTATCTTCCTGTTAATGATGAGACTTGACAGAGCCAATCCATGGATTCAAATTCTAAGATTTTCAAGGCAAGGTTTTAAGGCTTGAGTGGAAATCTGAGCATGCCTTAAACTGCCATGGAAACCCAACAACTTGTCAGTTCAGGAATGATCACTGCTACTGTGTGGAGGCTGAGCTCGTGCCTGATGACATTTATGCTGCTTGTCCATGGGTAGCTCACTTTCCAGAGACCCAGTCCTCTATGGCTCCGTGAAGGTACAGGGATGGGCCGAGTTCCAACGAGTGCTGAAGTAAGCACACACTTCCCAGTTCACCCCAAGGGTCATTGAACTTACTGAGGTTTGGCACAAACCGTCACATTCCCACAGGTAAGGGGAATTTACATTATCAACTTCACCTTATCAACTTCTTAATGAGGAACACCTCTTTGCAAAGGGCGTTAAGAGATGAATATTTTGTGTCTGAGGGCCCTGAAAAAGGGAGTGAGTCACACATCCTTTTTCCATCATGCTTTGCAAGATGATGGAATATGACTTCAAGTGTCACAAAAAAATACTCTTCTTTCTCCTCTTGAAGAAAAATGTTTACTTTTTCTTCCATAAGGAAGACTGAAGCTTTGGGTCAGGGCAAGTTGAGCTCATTGTGAAAAGCAAGAGGCCAGCATGGCTGATTTTCAGAAGATAAAACTAAACCCAGCGTTAAATAGAGAAGTTTATTGCTAGTCCTAAAATTAAAATCATGTTAGTCAATGCTTTGATTTTGTCAATGAATAGACAATTTCCCTACAATGGTTTTACAGATTAGATTGATTCTGTAATTGAAAATAAAATGATGCTGAGAAAAGTCAATAACTCTTCTACAAGGTTTTGGTACTATCACCACCCTGTGTCAGTCAATAGCTATTTGGTTTCACAGTTCAGTTAAAACCGGGGTCCTATTGGTAGAGTTTGTGTTGTCTAGGAGTGTTTCAGGAACAGGGCTACGTGATTATATTTCTGATATTGTGCAAGGGAAGCAGAAGGCTGGTTTGTGCCTCTGGGCCAAATTCAGTTCAGTAATTTGCCCCACAGGCACAGCAGATATCCTTCATGCCAAGTGAGATTGCACATGCTTGTACTGGGGAAGATTTTGAACTTGTGCACGCCTCCGAAATAAACTCCAAAAGACTACATAGCAATCAAGAAATGTCATAAAAATCCCAAGTAGAGTTTAGAATTGCTGATGGTCAGAGATTATTGAAATAATAGTGCTTTTCCAGTTTTAATATTAAAATAAAAACTCAGACCTTGTCACCAACACAGGACCAAGTGGTGAGGAGGAGACTTTGTTACATGAAAAGCAGTGCAGGCTGCTGTGTGCACCCATGGTCATACTGCAAAATAGGGAGTTCAGGTGCAGCATGTCCTAGATGTGAAAATAGACAAAAACATCCTACCTGCACCTTTCAAGGGAGTGAAGGGTTACTGCTTAGGTCAGATGTTGTGGGTAAATCTGCACAGAGTAAGGATAGATAATAATGTGAACACTGGCATGATGGACTTCAGCAACTTCCAAATTTCTATACTGAGATCTTACTTTATGCAGTACCATTCCTGTTTCTTGTCAGGAAATAGTTCAGGTCAAAATCCAAAAGTATTATGATCAACACCCTATCTACAATTTTGCAAGTAAAATGTTATATCATTTGCCTTTGAAGTGTTAATTACTTTAGCATCTAAGAATACATGATTCTAGAGAAAACAAACTGCTGATCTGATCCAGAATTTGCTCTGCTATCCCCTCTTGGTGGAGACAGGTATCTAGGCAATTCTATTCTTCAGCCAAAAGTTACAAGATCCAACTCAAGACTTTCAGCAAGAAGCTTTGTGCCCTGTTAGATGGGAAGGGCGGACCTAGGCAATAATAGTGATCCTTTCTGATTTAATTTCGTAACTGTGCCTTTCTGCAGTAGCCCCATGGGAACAATCACACAGATCTCTGAAAGCAGCAGAGCTTATAAAAGAAGTAGTGGGAAGGCAGGATGATCCTCATGGCAGGGCTGACAGTGGTGGCGGCTGTTGCTTAGGAATGCACAGAAGCAGCAGAATTGCAGAGTGTCTGGGAGTGCTTTCAAGAAAGCAATGGCTGAGGCTTTGCCACAGAGATTTAAAAAGCTGAATCCTAAGCAAAGAGGAAAGCAAACGCAAACTGCTAGCATACACTAATTAAGCCCTTTTGTGAGTGGTTGTTTTTTAATTTTTTGAGGGTTTTTTTTTAGCTTTGGTTTTTTTGGTTGGTTGGTTAGTTCGTTTTTTAGGGTTTGGTGTTTTGGGGTTTTTTTTGTTTGGGGTTTTTTAGGGGGGGGGCGGTTGGCGGGGTGGGTTTTTTTGTTTGTTTTTGTTGGGGTTTGGCTCTTTTTTTTTCTTTTTTTTTTTTTTAATTTAAATTTAAATTTAAAAAGTAAATTGCCTGAGTTTTAGAGCAGGTGGTGTTCGTGCCTGGGCAGTGCAATCAGGGAGCTGCTCCATCGGCAGCTCAGCCCGAGCACTACAGTGCAGCAACAACAGAGGAGTTGAAGAGAAAATAGCGGGGAGGAGGCACAGTCTGACTGCACAGAGATTAACTCCTTCCCTCCACTTCCAATCTCTCTGCAAAATTCTGCCGGAGGGGGAAGAGAAAACTCCATTTATGTCGCTTCCCCTCCTGTCTTTGGCACGCTATGCTTGTGACTGATATGGGACCTTCTGCGGAGGGACCTGCTGGTCCCGCCCTCACCCCCTGGCATCCTGCGATGAAGCCGGTCACTTGCAGTGGAGATGACCATACAGTGCTCGGAAACACCAGCCGGGTTTTCCTTTCAGCTCTCATCAGATGCTGCTCGGTCCCCTTAATTCTTTGGGTTAGTTCCCGTTTTCATTATCTCTGCCTTTGTCTTGCTGATGGTGGCTGCATCTCGGTCCAGCTGAACCCGGGCTGTGCAAAGCATGATGGCATCCCAGGCACAAAGGTTTTGAAGTTGCTTCTTTCAAAAGCGGACAGGAAAGTATTTCTCATCCTAAGGAACAACCTCGGGAGGTGAAAAGCCGATCAGGTGATTCTGCCGTTTAACTCTTTTCTAGATGGACGAAGAAATATCAGTGTAAATTAAACACCAGTGTTCACACACGCATCCCCACCCTAAGCCCACCAAGGGCTTCTTGTTTGCCCTTTCTAAGCATTTTGTTCCAAAGGTTTTTGTTTAGCCGGGATGCTCGGGGAATGGCAGCATTTCATACCAATAGCTGCACACTGATACAAACAGAGCAGAAACAAAGGAACTGCCTCTTACTCGTTTACTACAGTCTTCATGGATTAAAACAAAAAACCAAACCAATAGCCATCCAAGACACCAAGAACAGGAACAAACCCTCAGCTAACTGGTAATTTCCACAGCTTTGAATTCTCAGTCTCACTTTCTCCTGTCATTCTCCGTGTTGTGTTTTGTAAGAGCAAGTTTGCAAGAACAAAGCACTGCAGAGAAGCAGATAATATGCACATACAGTGCCTTCTACTTGGCACCCAAATTTTTCTCCAGGCTGTACTGGAATAATAGTAATGTACAGAGATTAGTCAACCCATGATAGCAAAAGCAACTCAAACATGCTAAAACAACTTCCTGGAGAACAAAGTAAAAAGAAAGTAAAAATTACACATTTTGCTTAACACCTGCAGTAACAACATCAAACCCACCAGCAAGTATGAGATTTAATAGCCAAGGCATTGTCTCTTTCAATAAGCAGTATGTATATGTATCAATTGGCAGGCTCAAGACAGAATTCCTTGAGTTGGGGCAGCAGGGGTCTAAAACAGAGAGAGGTCAGCACTTGAGCCTTCTCCAGTTGCTTCAGTTTCTCAACTGTAACAATTCCTTATGCTCTACAGGTCAGATTTATATTCCTGTGGGATGCAGGGTTCATGTAGGGTTGCTGCTTATGCATTCCTGCCAATGATTTGATGGGATTGCCACTGCTGTGTTCCCCACAGAATGCATCTGCATCCTACCATTGAGGCAAAATTAAAGGAAGGTATAAAACTTGACTATTGCACATTCAGCTTCAGCTTTCAATGTGTGCATGTGTGCAGGTGTGGGCTGATTCCTGAAATAAATGGAAAGTGAGAAAGTGCAAATATTTAATCACCATTTCTTGCCAATCCTGCCCCTCTGTAGGAAAAGTGATGCAGAACTAGGACCGCACATTTTCACTTTTTCCCTATGAAAATCACAGAGGTCTCAATGTAAGAGAAAGCTGAGAAGGCCAGAGGAAAACAGTAGAATTAGCAGGTAGATCCTGTGAGAAAACCTTTTCTATCCTGCCTCTGCATCTGCTATCCAAGTTGACATCAGCAGTCTGGCTAAAGAGAAATGCCTCCTGTCCCTTTACAGCTCCTGATGTGTTGCATCAAGTGCTGTCAGTTCAAATTAAGCACTGCTGTTTTCTCCCTGAGTCCTGCCTGCTGCCTGACTGCTGCACTTGTGTGTGCAGCTGCAGTGTATGTAGCCTGGCAGAGGCTGGTAACTGCCCTGCTCCCTGGATAGTTTGAGGAAGCAGCATGGCCAAGTTGGCAAATCACCTTAGTAAGGATCTGACTTGCCCAGCTCTGCACATCTCTGAAACTGGTCCTTTCCCTCTTGTTTATCTCCAACTTTTTGTTTAATCAAAAAGATTGCAGTCTAGCAGCCATTCAGGAGTCTTGTGCTTGTGCAGCTCCCAGAAAACAGATTTCCAGACTTAGCTAAGTACATGATCTCAAATGAAATGAAGCAGCACTGAAAATGAGCACAGTGCACCCAGTTTCTGCTGTCCTGTATATTTAATAGTGTTCCATATCCAGATGCTTCTACTTTCTCCAAAGACCAGTTTTCTACTGATGTCAAACATCAACAGGGACCATTCAAAAAGTACAAATAGATACAATACTGAAGCAAGGATTTTTGGAGGAGATTAAAAATCTCAAACTGTCAAGATGTAAAATCATATTCTTCTGAAAACTGGAATATACAAAACCCATACATAAGTTTTTTGGACCCTGTAACTTGTCCTCCCAATTCTTAGATTATTAAATTATCTTTTTGGATCTGAGACTGTCATGGTCAACACCAGCTAGCAAGTCAGTCAGACAGAGCCACTCACAATCCCCCACAGCGGGATGGGGATACAAGTGAGAAGGGTATAAGTGAGAAAACTTGTGAGTTGAGATAAAGACAGTTTAATAGGGAAAGCAAAAGCCATGTGCATACAAGCAAAACAAAACAAGTAATTAATTCGCTTCCCATGAGCATGAGTTCAGCCTTCCCCAGAAAAGGAGGGCTCCATCATGTGTAATGGTGACTTGGGAAGGCAAACGTGATCCAACCCTTCCTTCTTCTTCCCCCAGCTTTACACGTTGAGCACAATGCCATATGGTCTGGAATATCCCTTTGGTCGGTTGGGTCAGCTGTTCTGGCTGTGTGCCTTCCTAACTCCTTGTGCACCCCCAGCCTCCTTGCTGGTGGAGTAGTGTGAGAACCAGAAAAAGGCCTTGATTCTGTGAAAGAACAGCTCAACAATAACTGAAATATCCCTATATTTTCAGAGCTGTTTCCAGAACAAATCCAAAACACAGACCCACACTACCTATTGAGAAGAAAATTAACTTTACCTCAACAAAATCCCTCTTCATTTCCTCTCATCTCTTAAATGACATCACTGGACTGTTGAGCAAAAGAGATTAGATCACAGCAAACACAAATTTTCCCTCATAACACACTGAAGATCATCTTTGACACCATGCCAGACTCTTAAAGGCTACCAAATTAATGCTGTTTCATCTCTACAAACTAGCAGGCACTGAGACTCCAGGGCTTTTAGAAGCCTTGTGCACAAGGTTTGAGACTGGCTACTTCAGAAAGACAACTATGGGTCAGAAAAAAACCCTTTTGCTCCAGTAACATTTTAGGGCTTCGTATGTTGGACAAAATGACTTGCATAGTCCAAGCTTTCTTCCTGTGCTCATCCTGGAGATGCTGCTCTTTCAAACATCTTGCCTAACGTAGCCATTGAGTCCAGCTGCCATTATGCCCTAGGTCCATGTGGCAATGGGAATGTCTTCCCTACACCCATCTCATTGGAGCAATTCCTTGCCAGGGCATACTTTTGATTTGTCAAGACACACACTTCACTGCAGAGCTGTCCTCTGTTGAGCAATAAAAGGAGGCTGCCTTCTCTTGCTAGTACAAAACAAGTGGCTCAGAAGGAAATATCTCTTCACAATTTATTCACAAAGCCTGCCCAAAAGAAAAAAAATAGACAGAATATGTACAGGTTTAGGTCCCTGAAAGTGTCGTGAGAATTATATACGCTCTCTATTTGATTAGACTGTAGTGTGATATAATGGGAAACACAACTGGAGCCATAATGAATCCACAGGACATCCTGACAAGTTTCCAGACAACCATAGTCCCTTGACTATTTAATTTGTGTTTCTTTTTCCCTTGCATTTCTTCTCTGGTTCCCAGTGCATTAATTTATCTTGTCCACAGACCTGAAAAACATTTAAATACTGTGAATACTGTGCTCTTGCCTGCTCCCTGTCAGGCAGAGCATTGCCTTACTACTGAAGGCTTCAAGAGGGTTTCCGGCCAGGTAAAGAAGTGCAACTGGCACTTGCTGGGACTTGCACATACAACCACACCCTTTCAAACCCTTTGGAAGGAGTGTCTCAGAGCAGGTTTTCCCACTGAGAGACGTGATCTTCCACCTGTCGACCTCTGGAATGGAAATTAAGAAGGAATGTGTCTCAGTAGATCATGCAAGTGTTGTGAGAAATCCTGCTCCTGATACTGCTGAGAATATGCTCTACTCCTCTTTTCTTTCAACCCTTCTTTCCAAATTGAAAGAACACTTTTCATTTGACATGTCTATTAAATTTAGAGACACCCTGCTGCATAAGAAAGGCTGATGCAATGAAGGATACTGCAGTCTCTTTCCAGCACCTCATGGTGCTAAAACAAATACCAGACATTCATCATGGAACACCAAACAGATGAGCACAACCCAGCTCAAACTGGTCATGCCACAGGGAAAACCTCGCTTACAGCAATATGGAGATTGAAAACTGGTGGGCTTCCAATGACATCATAGGATGGAGTATGAAAAGACCTAGCCCAGATCCTGAAAACCCTAAAGCATATGCAGCAGAAAGATTAATACAGGCTAATTTACACCTGCTACTCTGTGATTAGTTTGAGTATCTCCATGGAGTTTTCCTGAAGGGAAACACAGAGAGAGAGAATGTCAAAAATTTAACATACTTTGGAGTGTTTACTATAAGGACAACTAACAGTGATCCTTCTGTGATCATATAGCAGAATAAATTGATTGGAAAGAGCAGGCCAGACGTGTTTGTTAAAGCAAAGAATCTACTGAACTTCATTCTTCCCTCCAATTTTTGCACAGTTTTGGCACTTTCATTTAGCAAGTGTTGTAGTGCCTCTCACTGAACAAGAATTAAGTGTTAGAATAAGCCTTTGCCAATAATGCTGACTAAACACTTGTGATGCCAAGCAGATGGAGAAATGCAGCTGAGTGGCATCACATACATTTTATTAATTTCTCCTTCTATCCTAGTCTCCACTACTGAAATAAAGATTGCTGCCCCTTCCGAGTCCTTACCCCTATGGGGTCAATATCCAATTGCTTCTGTAATATGGTCTATTGCTTTATCAGTCCAGTCTTACACATGTCAAAACAATGCTTTCATCATTTTCATTGTGAGGTAATTCATCAGTCTCCTAGACAACATGACAGTAGTACACAGGTCTGAAAATTAGGCAAGAGAAGCTGTATTCTAGTTCCTCTGTAAGACATCTGGTAAACAAACCTGGCTCCACAACTTCTCTCTTCGTGTATTTCAACTACCACCAGATAGTTATCAAACCTCTGTAGCATAGCCAAGTTCTTCTTTCTTGAGTCCTTTTTTTTCCTCATTGTCTTGTTTGAATGAAAATGCAATGCCTGGTTAGAACCAATAGCTGAGTATTATCACTAGGTGATTTTTAATCTTGTTCCACACACACTGAAGTGACCAAGCGTTTCATTTTAATCCAGATGTTCCCAGTTCTTTATTGAAAGTTGCTAAGGTAGGTTTCACAGGTTTTTCTAACCACTCCAAGTTGCTTTGTTTTTTCTTAGCTTCCTGTGGAGATCTTTCTCATTCAATAAAGCCCTTCCTCTGGCAGAATAGAGTAGGTTGGATGAGACATTATTTCTTTAATGTCTGGCACTTGTCCTTGTTAGAACAGAAATCAAATAAACCCATATAGGGAGGATTCCTAATTGTGTAATAAATGGTCCTTGTTTAACCCAAGGTTGTATGTATGAGCAGAGGCTTCTACACAGCTGAAGTTGCAACATTTTTTAGTTTGCTGGTTACCACATTTTTTGGAAGTCTCCAGTGACATCTACACCAAGGCCCAAACCCTAAGAGGTTGCTTAAGCAACAAAGTGGAAATTAGAAATCCTGTTACTCATGAGTTTGCAACAAAATAACTTCTTCAAAGTGATGAGCACCACAGGCATTCAGCAACTCTGAAATGCAGCCATGCTCAGGAACTTCAGGCCAAACTGTTATAATCATGACGAATACAACTGCCTTGAAGATCTCTTAGAGACCACTGGGAGCTTGCCACACCTGTGCAGCAATAATCAAAAGTAGATCCATCCTTGTCAAGATCTGAACTGGAACTCCGTCAAATATGAAACTTGAAGTGAGTTGATAATTATTTCTGTAGGCAAGCAGCAGTGTGTTAAAACTTTACAATATGGGGACTGGAATCAACGTAACAGGAAGAAGGTAGCAACTAAGAAGAAAATTCAGCAGAGAATTTTGAGGGGATAGTACCTTTTCTCATATCTTACTTATTACCGAAAGAAATGCACCAGGACAGGCTGGGGGGAGCCTGTTGGAAAGCAGCTCTGTGGAGAAGGACTTGGGGTCCTGGTGGACAAGCAGCTGCCCATGACCAGCAGTGCCCTTGTGACCAAGAAGACCAGTGGTATCCTGGGGTGTATCAGGAATAGCATTGCCAGCAGGTCAAGAGAAGGTGATCCTGTCCCTCTACTCAGCCCTGGTGAAGCACATCTGGAGTGCTGCATCCAGTTCTGGGCTCCTCAGGACAAGAGAGACTTGGAGCTCCTGGAACAAATCCAATGGGGGACAAAAAGAGGGTTAAGGGACTGGAATATCTCACTTACAAGGAAATGCTGAAGGAATTGGACCTTCAGCCTCAAAAAGAGAAGACTGATAGGAGACCTCATCAATGTTAATAAATATCTGAAGTGAGGATGCCAAGAGGAGAGAGCCAAGCAATAGGACAAGAGGCAGTGGGCAGAAACTGATGCACAGGAAGTTTAATCTGAACACCAGGAAGAACTTCTTTACTGTGTGGGTGATTGCAAGGTGGATTGCTCAGAGAGGGTGTGGAGTCTCCTTCACAGGAGATATACAGGATCTCTCTGGACACAATCCTGTGCCCTGTGCTCTGGGATGGCCCTGCTTAAGCAGGGGAGTTGGATCAGATCACTGTGGTCTCTTCCAACCTGACCCATTCTGTGATTCTGTGAAATGGTCCCAATCAGACAAATATGGTTATAGACTTATGACATTGTGGATCTAAAGAAATTGAGATTCAGTGTTAAAGCATGAATTTGTAACACAAAATGCTTTTTAAGTAGAATTAAGTACAATATTTTGCTAAATCAGGAAGATAACTGCCTGACTGTTGACTTTGAAACATTTCCATACCTTTTTAAGAAAGAAAATTTAGTATCTTAGTGATGCCCCCTACTCCTGAAATACTTTTCCTCTCTAAATGGGCCATCACTGATAAACGCTCGGAGATGCACAAGGAATGCACAAAGCAAGAAATGGTTTAATGCAAGCACACGTTTTGCTCTCCCTTTAAAACATACTACCTATTAAAGATAGAAAACACGTCTCTTAGTTTAGCTCCAAACCATTCAGAGATGGATGAAATATTCATTCAGAAATCCAGGAATTAGTTCATGTACAAGAGGGGAGAACAAAATGCTGTTGCTGAAGGGAATAAAAAAAGGGAGGGGAACCTTAGATAGGAAACATAATCTTCCTCAGGCTATTATGTTACCCACTTGTGTTAACATCCAATATTTCTTCTTTTAAATTGCAACTTGTATGCCCTGTATTTTAAGGCATCAAATTATACTGTCATATCGAGGATTATTTAAACAATCCCAGTAAGTAGGTCAGTCAGCAATTTACTCTTGGCTTATTAGAGGGTGCTAAAAGAAAAGAGCAACACCGTTATTTGCTGAATGAACAGCTGGACTCAAATTGTTGGGGGAGAAAAAGTCAGTAGTTGAGGAAGTGTTTTGTTAAGATTTCTAGCAAAATGAGAAGTATGGTAAAACCTTTGTTTACCACAAAAATTTGTGTAGGGAGCAAACACAATTAGAGCAGCCTCCTTTGCACAGCAGGTTGGATTAAGCATCAGGAGGAACAAAGCAAAGAAGAGCTCTGATGACCCAGGGGACCAAGGTGGGGGATGCATTTGGTCTTGTGCAGCCTCATTAGACCAGGTTTTTCCACAACCAAAGTGGAAAGACTCCAGAAGCTGCCACTGAGAGAAAAAAGAGAAAAGGATCTCAGTCAAAATTCTTTAGAATCACAAGCAAGAATCATTCAGTTATGATTTTGACATACACAAAGGCAAAAAATTATTAAATTGTGTTTACAAAACCAGAACAGCCTTCTGGCACCAGACCTCAGATACTTACTTGGTAACTAATCTCCAATTTCCTGACGTTCCCACTGGAAATTCTCTCCACTACTGTAATGCATCAAATGAATTCTAAAAAGAAGGTATTGATTTTGATGTGTGGCTGTAGGTAAATATATAAGGCTCAAATAAAGCTTTTAAAAGGCACTAGCTGAATGGCATAGAAGGGGTGAAAAGGGCAAAGATCTGGTCTTAAAGCTGACAGATCAAGGCCCCAGCACTTATTCTTCCTTCTGAAAGCAGCATCAGCAACTCCTCCATATGAACACTGTGTGGTGAGGGATTTTCATGGGTTTGGATAGAGATGGTGGCAATACCCTGCCTGTGCATCCTCATCCTCACCGACACCCAGAACGGGCAATCGTGTGCACGGTATTCATAGCACAGGTAAATGGTAATATTCTTTTGGCTCTGTTATTTTACATCAGTATAACTGTGCCTGGGGCGTGGAAATAAACCAGAAGTTTTGCTGATGTTGGCCTCAAGAGCTTCCTTGAATGCTAGCTCTCAGTTATGGTTTGCCTTTTCCTTTGCTTAGAAACTTTGCTCCATAAAAACAAGTTTTATTCATGAACCTAGCTCTAGCTGGCCTTCTTCAGTACAAGAGACTGATTTTAAAAGTTCAGCTTCCTTCCCCTCCCTCAAAGAAATTTTTTTTTCATAACCTCTGAAGCAAAAACATAATTAAATTTCCAAATCACTGCTACAGGATTTTATGGGAGGCTTAACTTTCCAGAAGAGTCTGCAATAAATCAGAAAGGCTTTATTAAGAGCTAATTTAAAATATCCTGGTAATTTTTTTGCCCTTACAGGAACATAGAGAGCAAGTAAGATCATCACATTGTTCTGCAACAGAAAAGAAGTAATTTGGGGCAGTGAACAACAAATGGTTAGTCAGAAGGTCAGTACTGGGACAATCCCTGGTCCCTATTTAGTTCTCAGTTTTCTAAGTTCATAGCCTGTGGAGGGTAACAGGATCTTCCTATTAAATACTGAAAAATGTTAAGCAGTTACAGAATACATTTTTTGAATTTATTACAAGAATCAGCTTTCCACAGAAGCCAGTATGTCCAAGTCCCCACTGTTCAGAGCATTAGGAAACTTTGGACAAATGCATACACACAGGCATCTGCATTTTTAAGGACTCAGGAAAACAAGTATAGACAAAAAATACAAACCAAAAGTCAGTAAATTAGGGCACCAGGCTGATGGGGGAAAACATTTCATCAGAAATTCATTTTTAAGAAAAGCCCTAGATCCTTGTCTGGCACCTGTCTTGTGACTGAAGAGTTTATTAGCCCAGATACCTCAGACAGTCTTGTAACCAGCCATATCAGTTCCTCTTCTCCAGGTAACCAGGAATCAATCCATTTAGGACATCATGCATTACATCTCATCTGGCAATCCAAAAGCCAGCAAAAATTGTACAGCACAAATAGTTGTTTCCTGAAGAAAACACTCTGCCCATTGACTCTTGAAGTTCATGGCTAATCCTTGGGCACAAGCAGTGTGAAGAGCACAGAGTTTGTGTGAAATCCTTCAGCATGGACTGCTGTTTTCTCCAAATTCCTAACCTAAATTCATTCCTGACAGCTGTGGTGACCTCATCTGTGTCCAGCCTCATGTCCTGCCAGCAGGATAATGCATAGCTGACTAAACAAACCCAAACAAGAAATTCAACACCTTGCAGATGGCATGGCATGAGTGGTCTCACTGTTACCTTGAAATGGCTCTAGCACTGAGGTGAGGCTGACAGAAAAACTGACAATTCTCAATTCACTTTGAGATGAGGAGGAGTCAAAACAGATAAGCCAAGCTTACTAGTGCCTTTTGCCAGGACCATTAGAGAACACATATGTCCCTGCCACAATATCTAAGCATGTCAGTATTTCCACAGTCAAGGGAATCAGAGAGATGACCCAAAAGGATCAAATGCTGACCACAGGAAGCCACAAATCTAATGCAGTCACCCAAGTTTGTACAGGGTATACAAACTATCCAGGCTCCAGAGAGTCAGAGGGTGTCAGGCATCATGAGGGATGAATCACCTTTTTCACAATTCTCTCCTAAAATAAGAGGACTACGAGCAGACTCATAAATAAGACTGCAAACAGCAGGAGAGCAAAGAAGAATCCAGTAATCCCTTGTCTGAAAGCAAGCTTGACTCTGTGCTGTCCTTGCCCCCACAAAAATGGCCTTGTCAGTCTGTCCTGTATATACCTACCATCTCACCACAAGAGATTACACAGACACAGTGCATTAACAGATTTCCTCAGCAAAATTCCACTTCAGAAAACTTTTTACTTCAAAAGAAACTGGAAATTCACATAAAAATCAGATCATCTGACCCACGAGATATGAGAAAACTTTCTACAACAAGAAACAGACAGATGAACAGCTAGACTAAGGCAGCAGGATTTTGCAAAATGCGTGTTCTAGAATGTCTGTCTGATATCATGAATCAATAGATTACTGGCTTATGACCTGTGGAATTTCCATTCCTTTATGGAGCAGAGAGGAATATGGGCTAGGACATGCTCTAGCAGTACTCAGCAGTACAGCACTTAGACATTAGCTCCAAAATGCTGATGAAAAAATACACCAAAAGTAGAGCCCTTCTTGGAAATTCCACTTACTAGTATTTTAACCAAACACATTTTTCTGCCTTGAGTAAACAAGCATATAAGGAAAAAATGAACAGCTAAGAGAGGTTTCAATATTTTTTTTTCATTTTTTATGTCTAGCTTAAGTAACAAATAGCTGACTTCTACACTGATGACTTCTCACTTAGGAGAGGCCATTTGGCTTTTAGAAGCTTAGCAGGGACTGTAACCAGATCACTGCTGCTTGTTTGTCAAATTTGTAATCTAAAATTCCATCCCCAACACAAAGCAATTGGAAGAAGAATGCAAAAGAAGTGTCTGCATTTCTGTGTGAATGCAGGTGTGGCCTCAAATCCACACACAGAGCTCGGGTTCAGAGATGCAGCAGCCTCAGGAGGGGTGTCCAGTGCCCGACCCGAGCATGGCCAGATGGTCAGAGCAGCTCTGACACAATGCCTGGGGGCAGGGGCTTCGCAGGGGTGTGGCCTCTTAGGGACAAGGATGCTGAGACCGGCCAACCCTGTCCTACACACTCTGCCTGCTACGCCTAATGGATGGATACTGGAGGAAAAGGATAAAAGCCTAGAGAACAGGCTCATGGTTTTTATGAGGTGTAATAGGACTGGCAGACTGGGGATCATACACAGACTGTAGTCTCACAAAGAAGCTGAGGCAGGGTAGAATCGTGTAAGCTAGAATCCTGGAGTTTATTTTAATATTAAAAAAAACCCAACAAAACACATAAATGAAAGCACTGATCTGTTCTGTGTATCTACAGTTTCTGGACAAAAAAGGATAGCAGAAACCAAGAGCATACCTATATCAGATGTTAGGTGTTACAATGAAAAGGTTAAAGTGAATTTATATTATTTAACCATAATGAAAAGAAGACCAAGACCTGTGAGGGAGATATAATAAAAACAAGTTCTGATTTCAGTTGTGGAGTCCTTTAAAGACATGGCTCTTACATACCAGGTCTAAGGCTTTCTTGAGGAGAGGAACACACTACCAAAAGCAAAGCTGGACTGGAAAAGGAAAGTTATTCTTCTGTGCTTCTCAGTTTCAGCACAGAAGCTGTTTCAAAGCAAAGAATAAAGTCGCTGTATTTCTTGAGGCAGCTGAGGAAAACCTTCAGGGTTTGCTGTGAAGGTGCAGTTATCTCTGCATTCAGCACAGCACTGCACATGCAGCAACATCTTTGGCAGCTGGGCCTTGCACACAGTGCCCTTTATGCACAGGAACACAAGGCAGTCCTTAATGCCTGATCTCAAGCCTGGAATACTGTTCATAAGACAGAGTCTATCAGACTACTTAGACATTTAATAAGACATTGGTCTTACCCTCAAGGTTCCTCAGTGAAACTGGGGCCTTCCCACTGACTTCAGCTTTCCCTGAAAAATCACTGCATTCTGCAGCCACCTAGACAGCTGTTCCCTGCCATCCCCCTGCATGTTACCTACACATTTGAACCTAGCAGCCTTTTCTTGGGACTCATCATTTATTAGCTGCCAGTATGTAGCTGTTTTTCCAGAGTAGCTGGGATGTGAAGAGGGCTGTATTGATAAACCGGGCTCTGAGCCCCTGAGAGAGAGAGAGCAGCCTTACACTGCTCATGGCAGGTCAGGCAGATAAGACCTCTCATGTTGGAAGCAGCTTTCTGACATGATGGCACATCATGTTCCTCTTTCTGTGAAAAACAACACTGACTAGAAAAGCCAAAGCTCCTTAAAAGAAAAAGGGGGTTCCCATCAATATTCAGAAGAATCAAGAAAAATTTCCCCTATCATCAGATGTTCTTTTGCATTCAGGTAATGGGAATGAGAAAGGACAGCAAAGCAGGAGAAGCAAAACTGATTTGCTTTATGCAGACGTGTGCAAGCATCTACGCTGATCACCCCATCCCGTGTTCTCACTAACTCTGAACAGGGAAACTCCTTCTTTATCCTGGTGTGTCACTGACCAAGTTTCTCTGTTTGTCTCCACCTCCCCTCAGAGGCATCTTGGAGCTCTTCAAAGAAATAAATGGCTTTGGCATTTAAGTGTCTGGCCTTCAGCTACAGACTCAGCACCCTGAACCACGTGAGCCAAATCTGCCCTCAGTCCTGGAGCACAGGCTGTGTCTTTGTCAACACTTCATTAAAGCAGTATCTGCACACTGGGCCCTCCTTGCTCCTGCTGGCGAAACTATACCCTCCTAGAAAGCTGATCCAGATCTTCAAAACCCACAGAAATTTCAAGAAAGCCAAAATTTCCAACCAGCCTTCATCTTGCAAGACTATCACTGCACTGCCATGACCATGGTTACTTCTGTCAGAAGGCTGAGCAGACATGTCAGAAAGTCACAGCAAATCAAAAAAAAAGAACATTTTTTTCTGGTTCATCTAGTAAGCTGGATACAAGTTTTTTCTTCCTCTAAATAAAGGGAAAGGAAGAAAATGTGAAAGGTTGAATTTCAGGATGATCTTTTACTTCACTGCAATGCACTTTTTAAACTCTTAAATCACATAACAAACCTTTGGGGTAGACTTCATTAATTTACTGATAGGGTAGAAAAAAAGAAGATTAGAAAGACAATGAAATAACAGAGGAAGACAGGAGACTGGTGAAATGTTTCACATACAAAACTAGAACTGCATTGAGGAATCTGTCATCCCAGCCTTTCCCTATCCTCTAATGGCACCATTTCCAGCGAGGGATTTTGGTTTTCATTATGCTCCCTCTGTAAACTGGCAGTGAAGTACTACAACTAAGAAGAAAAGCAGACAGACAGCCTCTGTGACTGACCAAGAGGAAGGTGCTGTCTGCAGAGAAAAAAAGTCAGAATAGGCAGGCATGTCTAGAACACATTACATCCCCTCTTTTCTGATTCTATCCTTCTGTCATTTAAAAGTATCAGCCCACTCACCAGCTTCAGAGCTTGCAATCCTGCCTCTTGCATCTACCACTTTGTGGTTTCACACAAATGCCAAAGTCATCAGGATGGAGTCCGTAAAGGAGGGAAAAACAAAACCAAAAACAACCAAACCCAACCCTGTCAAGCAAAAAAAACCCCTTGTTGCCAAGGCAAAGCCCAGTCCAGATGTGTTGGTAATTTCTCACTTGCCTGTATGAAAAAATGAATACAGATAAAATTTCCATCTCTTGCCTTCCATTCTGCCTCCAGGAATAACACAGTCTTTCCATACCTTAGAACAGAGGCATCAAGCCTCCTCCATGTACATTCATGGCAGCAACCAAATTTTTTTCCATGCTTCAGTCCCAGACAGAGCTGAGAGGAGAGTGAAAAAAGGCTTTTTACAGTAACGTATTTCAATGTGCTTTACAGCCACAAAGAAGCAGGTCAATTACAACAGTTCCTGAAGTGATAATAACTGAGGCAGATTTACTGCATTGCTCTTTGGAGTCCAGCAAGACTTTCTGTCATATTTAAGGAAGACATCTTATCAAAGCTGTAATTCCATTGCACTGAGATACACATACTTATCACAAGCACACCGAGGGAAAGTCTCAAAAGTAGGCACAGAAAAATGATCTATTTTTCTTCCACTCTGAGTAAACAAATTATTTATCAGAGACTTTAGCAGAACTCACCATCACATGAACAAAGTAGGCAACTGGGCATTATAACCAAAATTTTGAAAGGCAGACAGAGTGCCCACTTTGTGACATTTTACAGTGATCTCTGATTGCCCAAAGAGCAGAGCAACAATCTCAATGAGCCTAAGCTTGGTACCTTAAATGGATAATGATTTTGAAAAACCAAAGGGAAAGTCACTGAAAATCCCATCTCCACAGAGTGAAATTGCCTTGGATCTTCATGAACCTCTCCTGAGGCTGATCAAGTAGTTTCATGGCCAACATCATGCAAAATGGTGTGACACTCCCATCTGCAGAACTGTAAGGGCGATACAGCAAAGCAGAGATGTTGCACTCTGGAGTTGAATCACCAGAGGAACACCAAGACTCCTGTATGTCTTTCAACATCAAATAAAACCAAAGTGGTTTTTCCCATATAACTGATAGCTGGTACTGTACCCAAATGTCTAACAAAAATTGGCTGGCTTTGAAAGAGATTTTTTTCTGGCTTCCTTCCAAACTGTTCTCAAAGCTACCTCCATAAGATGCAAGCCTCCAATGTAACAGACATGCAAGAAAAAAAGATGCTCAGTAGTTGCATATATTAAACCCTGAGACATTTTCCACTGCTACAGGTGTTGATGCATCATCTGGTCCAAACTTACTCCAGCTCAGATTTTTTATTCTTTCCCAAAACACATAAATGACGCAAAAATGGACAGAATTGTTTTAAACTCTTCATCCTTCCCTCCCCTAAATTAACCTAATTAACCTCTTGCATTCTTCCAAAACGTGTAATCACATGGTGGAAGATATTATTCCCCTTTCTGAGCAAGTAGTGAAAAAGCCAACTCCATTTCACTTGATGGAAATGCTGCAGAGATGCACCCAACTTATTTTTTGTCATTTGACAGAAATTCTCTATTTATTTCTTTTTTCCCCCTTTTTTTTTTCCTTTTTTTTTTTTTTTTTCCCAAGGAGAGGAAAAATTCTTGTACCAGCCCTGGCATATGAAGTCAAAATCACAAGCACACAAATTATCCATGTTACTGCACCACTGCTGGGTAAGGCAGCCTCTCTGGAAACAATAACTGGGGCTTGAGGTATCCACAGGGAAAAGGGAATATTGTGCTTGATTTACTGCCCTTCTCATGGGATTTACTCTTGGCAAAGTGCCTGTGTGGTTTATGTCAGAAGGGATACATTCTTTGCATGTGCATCCAGTGCTCACTGTGAGGTAACTCTTTAGTGCTGATGGAGCATAAAAGGACTGAGCGTTCCATAAATTAAAAAACACCAAAACAAAACCCAACCAAAAAAACACCTGAGAACTATCCTTCATCAGAAAAAGCCAAAGGCCTGACAGGCTCTGGTAGGAGAGGGAGAAAGATGAATACCCACATATCTCTCCAACAATTCCAAAAGCAATGATGAGAAGAAATTACTGTTAGATTCCATAATTAGATAATGGCAGAACAGTGTCAGTGCATGAAAATCTGCAACAAGAACATGAAACAAGCACATTTCTGGATCCTTTTTGCCCTTTTTCTGCTCTCTGGATCATTTTAGAAACAGACACTACTTTTTCCAGGTGTGTACTAGTACAAGTAACGTAGATAAATATAGCTGGACATGTAACACTTTGATCAGCATACTCAAGTGGAATCAGATCAGTATCCATCAGAAATATTCCATGAGCCTGTATGTTTAAAGACAAACCAACCAAACAAAAAAAAACTCCCCTCAAACTCAAAATAACTCCCTCCAAGAAAAGAAAAGCACCCACCCAAACTTTTTACAAGGACAAAGCCTGTAATCTTGCACTGATTTGCCTGTCTGTACAGGGGGGAAAAGGCTTGTTATAAAAAAATTAATACAGAATTAGCAGCCTTCCTTGTTAGTATGGAAAAAAAAAAGGAAAACTCATGCCAATATAATGAATTTCTGAGTAACAATGGAGCTTTGGGAAGACAGTAACAATTCTTTCCTCCAAAGCATGAAAATCACAAAGATCAATACAGCTTAAGGGAGGTACTTGCCAAGCTCACAATGTTTTTGCATAGCAGCCTTCATACAAACTGCATCCAAAGTAAGCAAGCAAAGCAAAGACACAGGGAGACAAGGTAAAGCAACCCCAACCAAGCGAAGCAGAGTTTGAAAAGGAAAGGGATGGATTCAGATACAATTCAAGAGGAAATGGAGGATGCTGTCACAACTGCCCTGGAAGTTGCAAATCATGGGCCAGTGCTGGTCCAGCTGGTCTACAGTTCCTGTGAAGTTAAAGGCAAGCCAGGACAGTCAAGCTCCCAGAGATGTGCTACTACAAAACCATAAGCAATTTTAAAAGCATCCAGAAGCAAGCATTTCAAAAATAAAAGAAAACCCAAAACAAAAAAAAACCCAAACCAAAACATCACATTTTTATTTAAAATACATTTTTGATACCTTTCTGTGTATTTGTATAATATCTAACATTGTGGGTCCCTGATGTGATTGGGCTCTGTCCATGACACTGTAAGAGCAGTAACAGGCTCACTGAAATTAGCAAACTCATAATGAATTGAAAGGGCTTTGCCTCAAGGCTGTGAACAATACCTGGAGCCTGTTTTTCTTCAAGTTGTAACATTTGTTTTCTATACAAATACCACTTTCCTTCTATTCATTCTTCTTACACAGAGACAGGTCAGACAGACAGACATTGGTGAAGGAAAACAGGAGCAAAGTAGTATTTGCTTAACAGCAAATCAGCATTCCTTGCTGAGGACAATAACTCCAGCACTATTCCAAGGACTGGTGCAATCTAACTATCAACAAACAAAACAAATCCCAGAGAAGAGAGAAAAGAGAGAAAACCGGAAGGGTTTTCACTGGGTTCTAACTGGCATCCAAACATTTGCTGTGAGTTCTCTCAAGAAATTCTGCATCTTTAGCAAATGTCATGTGCATAGTTATTTGCAAATGAATTCTGACTGTTCCTTCCTGCCATACAATTCTTCATAATTTATTCTCATCTCCCTTTTCCTCTTCCTCTACATCATGAATTGCATTTTGGAAATGCATCCCTTGTTTGAGAAACAGGATTTAATATCATCCTAGTCAGCTCCAATTTTGGGGGGAGGGGGAAAAAGGAATTGAAATTGATATTGTTTCGTTTGCTTGCATATGTTCATATGTTAGAGGGGTGTGATAAATCTAGGATCCATATTCAGTAATTTTTTATTTTCACCATTCAAGAATTTTATCGAAGAAAGGAAGGTTTTCTCCCTGAACAGGGAGAGTCTCCTCCTTGTATACAAAGACTTTTGGTTTCCAGGCACCTTTTCTAGCCTTCTGTGTCTATTGCCTTCTTTTTAAACAGCAAAATCCAGTTATTATTAGAGATAGCACTTACAGCTAAACTCTGTTTAGCTCTCAACCCTCTCTCACAGTTTTTTGTGCTGGACACAGCCCAATGTGTGCAGAGGCTGTGACTGCAACACTGGGTGACAGAGGTTCCTGGATCTGCAGATAATGACATGGTTTGTATTTGATGGTGGGGGGAAACAAAACCCAAAACAGGACTTATGTAAACCTCTACAGATATGGATTAGCTGATGTCAAAACTAAAGAAAAGGGATGACATTGATATGCAGCAGTGGAGAAAATCTGCCTTTAATCAAGGCAGGCATCTGAGCTTTCATAGCCAGCATTTCTTCACTGTGCCCCCGTATTGGAGTCACTGAAGAGATCCCTATAATCATCAAGAAATTCAAACCTACACATTTTATAAATAAAAATCTGCAGACCCTAAGTGAATATAAGGATGTAATTCAGTCTAGGATTTCTGCAGCTGTTAATAAATCACTCAAGCTGCACTCTGGCAGCTTATGACATCAGCAGATCCCCTCAAGTGAATTACAGCCATTAATTTACACAGAGGAGGCCATCTATCATCTATTATTGACCATCTGCTACTAAGAATATGTACATTTTTGATAAATTAATAAGACTTTGGCGGGAAACATCTTTTATTTTCTTCCTAAGTATAGTCATTTGTGATATCCAGCTTTGGGTTTGTGACTGTCAGTCAAAACCAACTTGTGACACCAGCCAGAGGTGGTCACACCTTGATGGCCTGGATCCACCAAGTGGCTGATGCTTAATATCCTGCTCCTGCACAGAGGGAAGGGACTGATCCCCTCCCAGGTACCACAGGAAGGTATTTACCCACCCAGCACACAGAGGAAACAAATTCTCAGTGTGACCATGCCAACAGAAGACTGCTGTTGTTTGCAATGTGAAACCTGTTACCTCTTTGCACATCATTTCTTCCCAGTAGTGAAAGTGATGGCTACAGAGCATCTCCTTGCCCTGCACAGAATATAAACACCACCATAAATGAAAGATCAGGCTCATTACACCTGATGATTTCTTTTGGCTCCTTCCTTGTAACACTCCCTGCTTCCTCATACTTCATCTCCACTTGGTGGTGATACTGCTGGGCTCCTAAGACTGTCAGAACTGATGGTGAGGATTTGGGCACTTCCATTTGAGATTTCCAGTTTGGAATTCCAACACAAGTTCTACATAAGACACAGCACAAGTCATGGTGTGCTTTAAAACTTTCATGGCATGAGGGTGCCTCAGAGCCTGGCAGGAGTGCTGAAGAGCCACAACATACACGACAACTCGGCTTTGACACTGGCACAGGAGCACTCCCAGGTGCCCGTGTCACAGCTGCTGATGCTGGGGCTCTGTGAAAGCACTGCAGAATACAAGTCAGAAATAAAACCCCAACGCCTGCATGGCAGAGTAGAACTGTCAGGCAGATGATGGACCTTTCAATCGTGGTTGTATGTTTGCAGTTCTCCAAATTACCCACTGCCACGGCCTGTAAATCAGATTTGCAAATAAAGTCGGGGGGGCACACAGGCACAGAACACCATTTGCTCAGCTAGAGCTGTGTCTTTTTCAGCTTAAGCTGGATTTGGCTCCATTTCAATGGCAAGGTTTTGTTGCAGGGATGCTTTGGAAGAGGGGGGCTCAGGGCTGGATTCTGACCCTGCAGCCATGGGCAGAGGTCTGGGCCCACACAAAGCCCCAGAGATCACAGTGCAGCAGCTTCTACATGCAACTCAAGTCTAAAGTTCACCTTTTGCTGCTTAAAAGATACAGCTTGTACAAAGCCACTCATCACATGAATATTTTAGTAATGACAAATTTTCAGTATAAACTGGATGACCAAAAATGTTTACAATATTAGAGCTGTGCTGTCATAGCATATACGGGATGCTGAAAATGTAAGAACTATTCCCAAAGTGGGAACATCTATAAAATCTGCAAAATGCAAAATTTTTTAGAACTGTAACAATTTAGGAAGACTACTTTGGGAATTTAAAACTACTGATTCTTGTATGTACACTGAAACTTGTCTAGGGCTAGGTGCATGCTGAAAATCTTTTGGTCTAATAGTACCAGGAAAAAGAAAATCCCCAGAAGTCACAAAATCCACACAGATATCTTGAGTAACATGTGACTGACTGAAATTTTTTACACCTTTAACAAATGATTCCATCATTCCATTCCTTTGATAAGTAAGTAGAAAACTACAGAGGTTTACTACCTGAGATGTTTCATGTTCTGGTGAGGGTCTAGGCTGATGTGGTAACATTAACTTAGACAGTAACACCAATGTTGAAATGAACCTAAACAGTTTCTAAATTGAAGTCTGGACATACTATACAAAATATAATAAATTACCCAAATTACATTTAGTGTGAGATAGTTGCCAGGTATCTGCTGGTTTCCAAAAAAAAAAAAAAAAAAAAAAAAAAAAGAACAAAGCAAAACAAACAAAAAATCCAAACCAAACAGCACATATAACATAGTAAACTTATTCTTGAAGCATCCTACCATGCCTTTGACCATGGGTTGATCACCCAGCTTTCTTATTTTCAAAGACAGTATTTTGTTCTATTGAATCAAAGGCCTACAATGCAAAACGGCTACAATGCAGAAGAAATAACAAACCCAACTGTAACTGAAGTGGAAATAATTATTTTTTCATTAAACTTTTGTAATTGTTACCAGAAGAACAGATGAAATAAGTCTCAGATAAATGAATTCTGGAACAAAAGAAAAATAAAATTGTCCTTTCAGATGTAGCCAGGGCTTTGTCACCAGATCACCTGTTGTAGTCTAGGGAAAGGATGTAAATAGGGGTTTTTCTTTGTGCTGCTTTCAACCACGTTAAGGATTCACCAGCCATTGCCAGAGCTATGGAAAACTCTTGTTGCCATAAAAATTGAAGCCAGCATCTTTCAATCTAATAATATCCAACCTTCCAAGAGGACTGCAGCCATTCCCATAAACCTATAGAGCAACCTGGTGTACTATAAAGCAATATACACAGGTTGTTACTAACATCATAGTGCCACTGCTTGCAATGCTGCTGACAGTCCATTCTGGTTTGAATTAAATCTTTTAGACGTTTATAATTCACCTGTAAAAGTCTATGTTAACCTGGTTTAGCAACTGGGCAGGCAAAATCTCAGCTTCAGAGGCAATTTCTTGTTATCAAATTAGAGTAAAATCAATTTGCCTAGCAATTTGGCTTGTTGAGACACATGGCATTTCCAAATATGGTCTCACTGGTGTTATTAAAGCAAAATTAAACAAAGTCACATGCAAAATTATGTTCAATTGAAAATCTGTAGCATCCTACTATGCATAAAGCCGAGGATTTGGTCTTCTGGGCGAGTAGCTGTTGACAGGATAAGGTGTTACACGGAAAAGCTTTCCCTCTTCCACAGACGTTTCTGGTCGCCTTAGAACGAGTGTAAACAATCCAAAAGCTTTGGGAAACTTAAAAAAAAAAGCTCTACTATTTGAGAGTAGTTTGTACTGCCACAAGCTTATTATACAACAAAATACAGAACATGCAACGTGAAATATCACGCACGTCATAGAATTCCTGCACTTCCAGCAGGAAAACGTCGGCCTCTGAGCTTTCCAAGCCCCGCCAATGCAGTGTGGGGCGCTCAACAGCTACTGCACTAACAAGCTTTTTTTTCCCCACAAAGGCGTGTAATTCTGCCCGTTCCTGCCCTCGGGCGGTATCACAGGCATGGCGTCCCGCCCGCTATCGCGACAGGGCGCGACACGGACGGCGCCACCTTTGTTCGGGCCCGGGGGGTTGGGTACGGCCGTGCCCCTCCACCAGGGGGCGCTCCTGCCGCCGCAGCTCAGTGCGGGCCGCGACCACCGCCCGCCGCCGGTGCCTCCGGCCCTGCCCCGGGGACGGGAAGGGACAGAGGGAGGTGCCGTGCCAGCCCCTCCAGGGGAGGCCATTTTTAAATGCCTCTGTCAGGCAGCGGCGAGGGGGGGCAGCAGGTTCCGGAAGAACTGAGTTTGCGGTCGCACTCCCCTCTCAGGCGGGGCAGGGGGAGCTGTCGGCTCAGGGACCCCCGAGACCGGCACGGCAGGGGAACCGCGAAGCGGCACAACGAGACATATCCCGGCTCCATACCGGTGCGCGCCCCGCGGCGGGGAGTCCCCCGCGTTTAAAGGGCAGCACCGCGCGGAGGGATCCCGGAGCGGGACTTCTTCCCCGCACACACCGCCGTGCGGGTCGGCCCGGGCCTCGTTCCCCTCCCTCGGCGGGA
>JANPWX010000102.1:1017917-1073524 GCA_024734555.1 Trochalopteron elliotii
GTGCAGGTTTTCCTTCAGCTTTGGTTTTCATCATTCATTTTTATTCTGGTGATCCCATAGGAAAACTAGTTGCAGAGTTTTGCTTTGCTTCCCGGGTTCAAAGGTCTGTTACTCTTTGTAGGGCTATGAGTGATGAAACCTGTGTCTTTTCTCTTGGTACCTCTGGTTTGTCCAGAAGAGCTGAGGTCGGGGGTTTGGGGGGATATTTTGGATGGGGGTTTTTTGTTGTTGTTTTTTGGTTGTTGGGGTTTTTTTGTGTGTGTGTCTTATGTTGGCTTTAGGTTACTGTCTTGCTGAGGAAAACTTTCTGCAGCTATTGTTAGTTTTAAAAAAGGCAAGGCAAAACAGAGGTGTTTGAGTTCTTAAAAATAATTCTAAAAAATCCATAAACTATATTTTAAAGGAGGTCTGTTGGCTGTCTCTACTAATTGTGATTTGTGCTTCAGTTGTTGAAGAGTGCTTCTGAGTATTACTGACATGCAGATAATGCTCAGAAAGTGTTAATAGGTTTAATAAATTTAGAACCAAGTAAAGGAAAATTGAGTTTTCATTTTTAAGAGTACTGTTGCAATGAAATGCCAGACACCTCAATGAGAGGTACCAAATGCAATTGAACTGTATTTTGGCATTTGAGGAAATGTGCCTGTCAAACTACCATAACAGAATTGTTAAAGGCAGTGTAATTTAAAGAGTAGTGGTGTTATTAATAAAGGGCTAAAATAGCAGTGTGGTCATTTATATTGAAATACAAAAGGCCCCTTGGAAGCTCTAATTGTGCTGGTAAACTTCACAGTTATAGGTAAACCTGCAGTCCTAAGTGGTCCAGGTGTCGTGTTAGATTTTGATGGCAGAGCTCTGGAGCAAGAGTTTCAAAGTATGTGGTGGTGTGAGTATATCTGAGTGTTTTCTTGAATGGGAAGGTAGAGTTCATCTCTGCCTTTTCTCCCTCAGTTCCTAAAGGACTTGTCAGTATGAATCTGATGTAGAAAGCAGTGAGAACAAATCACGTGGGAAGATACATTAAACAGCACATGGTGGTGGTTAGTGGTCCATCTCTTGCTCCCTTTCGAGTTTTCTGTTGGCATTAGCAGCTGTGATATTCATGGGGAAAAGAATCCTGGCTGTTGTTTCTGGCTTTTGATATCACGTCTGGAAAGCAGTTTTTGGGTACTGGGAGGAGTCACAGGATGGGTCAGGTTGGAAAGGACCTCAGTGGGTCCTCTGGCCCAACCTCCCTGCTCAAGCAGGGCTATCCCAGAGCACATGGCACAGGATTGTGTCCAGATGAATCCTGAATATCTCCACTGAGGGAGACTCCACAGCCTCTCTGGGCAATCTGTTCCAGTGCTCGGTCACCCACACAGTGAAGTGGTTCTTCCCCATGTTCAGGTGGAGCTTCTGTGCATCAGTTTCTGCCTGTTGCTTCTTGTCCTGTTGAATAGAGGCTGCAGAAGCACTCTTGCAGTCTTCAAGTTTGTCATTTGGCTTTTAAGAGAAAGCAGAGGCAGCAGTAGATGGAGACACAGGTTTTCTTGCTCATTAGGCTGATGAGCCCAAACAAATAAGGATTTTTCACCAGAATTCTGCTATGCATCACTAAATTACCTGCTTTTGCTTGAGGAGGACTTACATTGCTGTCTATATCAGTCTGTTTTGGATGAGAACAAAGTATTTTTCCTAATGTTTAGTATAGTTTGAGTATCATTTTGTGGCCACGTTGGTTCTTACCTTTGCATTCGTACCTTTCTTGTCATTGCTGTTAGTGCTTAAGCAGAAGTGTGTGAGCACAGACTCATTCTGCCCAAACAGCCCTTGTGAGAGATGGGAGAACACCTTTCCTTCAGCCCTCTGTGGCTGCTGTACCTGGGGATTGTCAGGAAGCACCACAGTGAGCATTTCTCCCAGAGTGCTGGATACAGCACAGGATTCCTCTGCAGTCAGACTTCATGGGAATTTCATTCACCTGCACTGCTCTGTAGCACAGTGTGCAGTTCAGTCCTGGTGTACAAAGAAAGACACCAAGACTGAATTTCATACAAGTCTTTAATGTAGTTTCTCTTTTAATGCTTTTCATTACCAGTGTCACAAAAACATGGAGGAATGACAGTTAATTAAGAGTATATAGACCTGTAAAATTAATAGATTGAGAAGTAAGAAAAGTGAAGTTTGAGAGTGGGTTTGTCATTAAGTGTTTGCATCAGAGTCAGTGGCAGATCTTCATAGAGTTGGTGTTCTGACAGAAGTTCAGGTAGGATGTTTAACAAGCAAGTTTAAGGGGGTTTGGTTGTTTTTGAGGTTTTGTTACATTTGGGTTTTTTGTGGGTTTTTTTTGAGATGTATGTTATCATAAACTTACATGTGTATGTTATCAGGTGAGCTCTGTGAATTAAAAAAGTCTATCCAAGGGTATGTTGGAGGTACTTTGTAAAAAGGGCTTGGTCTGCCTATGGTTGAATGAATAGAATTAATCTTGAGGGTAAAGAAAATCCCTTCTATTACTGGCAGCAAGAAAATTCTTTGTCCACTGAAAGGATCTCAATTCTTTTTCTTGATATTGATGCAGTGACTGAGCCAGATTTGCTCAGTGTGATTCTGTGACACTTTGTTAATAGTCTTTACTGCCCTTCTGTAACAATTTGTAAAAGGGTCTAAAACCTGTCAGTTTCTGGCTGATATGTTCTAGTAAGATGTTTGAGCCAATGCATCTGTTAATATACAATACTCATCTTTACTGTGTTTCCCTAATTACCTGAATCTTTTGTGTCTTTGTAAATAACTTAATTACAAATCCTCTGGCTGTAAACATTTCTTTAGGTGGCTGGATCACATAGGTGTCTTACAGAAATCTAGTCATTTACTATTCTTACCTGTTAAAAAGCAGAATTTCTACAAAAGACACTATTTCAAACGTCTGTTGGTTTGTTGTGACTTTCTTCCACCAGATTGAAATGTGTGTTACAATGGCCTGTTACCAGCTGTGAGCAGAGCATTGAGGTTTTTTTTGTAATTACAGTAAAGTGAAAAGGCACAACTTATTTCTTTGTGAGGAAGCAGTAGGGAGGAGGGTGAATTAAAATCAAGTGAATGAATTACTAATGCATAAATGCAATTGTAAAATAATTGTGCAAATCAGATCTTTTCCTGCAAGTTATAGAGTGAGACACAACTGTGTACAAAAACATTATTAGCTTTCTTATAATTATTTATGCAAAAGACATTGAGACTGCAGACAAAAACTAGCATGTGCTTTGCTAGACACTTATGTACTGTAACATTTCAGCTCTGCTTGTGACCCCACTTAGTACTGGCATGTTGAACCTGGCGTACTGTTCCTGTAGTAAGGAACAGTAAGAATAGTAGCCTGGGTCCTCTAGGTCATCACTGAGGGTTTCTTGAACTCTGATTTTTGAATAAAGATTTAACGTCTTTCCCCTAACCCCATTCCAAATGGACAAAAATGTCCATTTTCTAGTTGGGTTTTTTCCCTTGTTTTTCTAAACTCTGCTCATTTTCAGTTCTTGGAGGACGCTTGTAAAAGAGTCTTTGCTGTAGAGTTCCCAATAGGTTATGGGGTTTACGTATTAGGAGATTAGACTCTTAATTGAGTATGTATTTGAAAATACTCTGGGTCTGGAGTCACATAGCCCTGGGTGTGTTTATCCATGTGTATGTGTGCTTGTACAGGTATATCCATGGGTATAGTCCAGCTCTTAAAAATGAGCTGTCATTGGCAATGGATGAGCTTTAGAATTCCATCCTTGCTGCCAGGTGCCATTGTAAGTTGTGGGACAATATTTCACCTGTTCACAGTTCCGTGTGCTGGTGCTAATGAACGGCTGTTCTTTCTTCCTAATGCAAATGCAGATTGCCATCTTTCCTCCCACCTTTCTCCACTTTTTTTGTGGGGGGAACAGGTGGGGGTGTGTTTCAGCATAATTATTGTTATTGTTGGGGTATTAATTTTATTATTTTTTGTTAAACTCTGTGTCTTGGAAACAGTTTCCTGCTAAGTTCTAATCATGTTTGTGTTTTATTTCCTGTAGGAATTGGAACTGAATTTATTCATCCACTTCTCCAAGCCTTTTGAAAAGTGACTAAATGCAACTGAGTCAGATTGTCTGTGGGTATGAAGTGGCTGGGAGAATCCAAGAACATGGTAGTGAATGGCCGGAGAAGTGGAAGCAAGTCATCTAATGACCACACACAGACCAAATTGCAGCACACAGGAAAGGAGAATCCAAAGACAGGCAAAAATGGAGTTGAGAGAAGATCAAGCAGATGTATGTACATGTTTCTGCTGCTTAGTGCTATGATTCACTTCCTAGTTTGCAAGCCAGGCTTCTGTCTTACCTTAATTCATGAAGGAGGTCTGCAGTCAGCATGGAGCTAACATCAGAAATATTAGTTGTGTGTATTTTCTGGATGTCTTAACTTCAGGAATACACATCTCTTCAGATCAGTTTAAAAGTTAAGTAAGAGTAACTGGGTGCAAATTAATTTTGAACTGTTATAATTATAAAATGCATGA
Source organism: Trochalopteron elliotii (assembly GCA_024734555.1). Classification (NCBI taxonomy): domain Eukaryota; kingdom Metazoa; phylum Chordata; class Aves; order Passeriformes; family Leiothrichidae; genus Trochalopteron; species Trochalopteron elliotii. The sequence continues at coordinate 1,022,446 of JANPWX010000102.1, forward strand.
TTGGCACTAAGTGACAAATAGTATGATTTGAAGTGGGTAACATAATTTGAAGTACTTGCCCAACTTTCAGTGGATGCACTTGTAGAAGTAAACCCCATTTTTTAGTCAAGTCACTTATATTGATAGCCATTCTGCAGTGGTTTTAAGGAATATGGATTCTTATTCTTGCTATTGGTCTGGGATGAAGAATCAAATGAAAATTAAGGTCCTTTATTCTGCTTCTCTAGGTATTTCATCATCTTCTTCAACTGTTCTGTATTTTTTTCTTCAGCCTGTGTGTCTGTCTGTCCCCAAATGTAACTGGGCTCTATAATGTCCTTTAAGTGATATCTAATTTGTGTTCTCTTATTTGCAGGTAGTGGTGCTTCAGGATTTGAGGGTCAAAGTCGTTATGTGCCTTCCTCTGGAATGTCTGCCAAGGAACTCTGTGAAAATGATGACCTAGCAACTAGTTTGGTTCTTGATCCCTATTTAGGTTTTCAGACACACAAAATGAATACTAGGTAACTTGTCTTTATTTTTCTAGAAAAGAATTCATCTTAGTTGATGTAAATCAGCAAAAACCACGGAATTTTGTGCATGTTTTAAGAAAGTGAAAGAATGCAAATTTGTGAGTAGCTTCTGCCTTTAAAACTGTGATGCATGTGAGCCTGGAACTCAGCACTGCAAATGCAGCCTCTCACAGGGCTCCATCACAGGTCTTTCCATTAGTCTTGTGCATTTGTGCTGTAGAACAGGTTTGTAATAGGCACCATTTTCTAGCTTAAACAGTTAACCAGTAGTCATTTGAAATATTTCAAAGGCAGAAGCCAGTATTTGGTAACTTTTCTGTTTGTTCCATGTGCCTGGATGCTTTTTTTTTCCTTCCTTACTCTTAAACATCAGAAGAAGGATGTAGCTTCTGAACAGTTCAGTGTTTGTGCTACTTGATCTGAAGTTTTTGCAGACCCTTGCTGAAGGAATTGCTGCTCAGACATGTCTATATGGATAAGATAAATGAGTGTGCTAGCTGGAAACTTGCTTACCAGAGCTGCACCTACTTTTGCACTGTTACACATCTGTCTGAATGCTTTGGTTGTGAATTCTGTGTGGTCTCAGGGTTTAGCTGTTTGTGCTTCTCCCTCTGTTACAGATGTACCACTGATGATAACTCTGTTCTGTAGATCTCTCTTAAGCTTGTTTGCATACAAGATCTGTACTGATAGCTCAATGGGAAACTGTATATAAACTCTAAGTTTCTAAAGACAGGAATTGTGTGCTTACTGCTGTGCAATAATAAAAGCTGGAGTTTCCAGGCAGCACATCATGGGAAACAGACTCAGCCCTTCCAACTGTTCTGTGACTGTTTTGAAAGGACAGTTCACCTGTGCAGCACAGTCACATACACACAGTATCAGTTAAGCACATTGTATGTATGCAGTGAACTGATTGATTCAGAAACGGCTGCTAGATGAAATGGTGTTGTCACGTTACATAAATAGTTGCTGGTATGGCCTGACAGCATCAGCTGCATGTGCAATTGCAGCAGTGTGATCCTAATTGCTGTAAGGACTTACCTCAAAGAGGTCTTTCCTTTTGGCTGGAGAGTGCAACATACACCTCTAAGAAGGATGTTTGGAGTTTTTCCTCTTCCCTCCCTGCAATTGGTTTCATTGGCAAATGGTCCAAGTAGATATTCTTACAGTTCAGTGTGAAGTGTCTTTGTATTTTCATCAGTTAATCAAGCTAAGAATATATGCTGAAGGGAATTCTTTGGTTTGTTGCATGAATGATAGTCTGCAGGTTGTGCACAGGTTGTTAGTTCTTCCAGTTTTTGCTATGGAAAGGATGTAGTCATTGTTTAATAGTTGGAGAAGCTACTTTCATAAATCATGGTTTATGTTGATAGGCTGTCAACTAAAATACTTCTTTAATTACTATTTTGAAACAAAAGGCTACACAAAGGCCATCTTCATGTATTTCTTCCTTTCTCAGACTTGGAGAGCAGTTACAGACAGTCTTCAAGGACAGTAGTTAATAATCTTGGAGCACTGTGGGAAATACTTAGGTGAGGCTTAGAACTCCTACCAGATGCACACCTTCTGCCTCTGTCATATTGTCCTATTGAGAAAGTTTCTAATGTTGTAATTAAACTCTGGGCATCAGCATAGTTCTTACTGATCTTTTTGGTGCACTGATGACACCTGCTTGTTACTGTGGCTGTGATGTTTAGATAATCTTTTTCCATCTAGTAAACTTTAGTCTTTCTAGAGCTCTTGAGAGCTCTAGAGCTCCTTACTGTTGTTTTAGTGGCTTTGAGGGAAGGTGGGGGGAAAGCAGGTGTGAAAAAACTCTACTGCTTCTGAAATGCCAGGTGCCAGTACCCAAATATTACGATGTAGTAGAAATGAAGTTTTGCAGCTTATGTTTGGGCATCTTCTGCTTCCATGCCATGAAGTCGTATGAGTTACATTCTTCTTGTATGGAGGAATGCTTAAAATAAAACAGCCAGTTTTTGGTGGCAAGCAAGGATTTCCTGTTCCCTTGTTTGGATTTGTTTGGAGATGTCCTGTGAGCGGTGTGTCTGTGCCACTGTTCTGCTGTGCTGTACTGGAAACATGTAAGAGGTTTGTATTTTTGCAGCTCTTTGTGAATTGATGATCACTTACTGAAGTTCTACTTCCCCTTACCTCTGGAAGCCAGGTCTGTATTTTTGTATGCATAAGTGTCTTCTCTGTAAGCACTTCTTCTACTTAATTCTTCCAGTTGAAGAGTTTGTAAATTTTCTTTGTCCAGAGTATATTGATAGAAGGAAAAAAAAACCTCTCAAAGTATCTAGATTGGTGTTGAAATGTCCTTGTTTTCCATCTTCTTTATACTGAGTTAATGATCTTACAGTAGGGAGGTTACAGGAACATGACTGTTAGTTTACTTATTGGGTTTTTCTGTTTGGGTTTGGAGGTTTCTTCTGGGTGCATAAAAATCAAGTCCTGCAGTTTGTGAACACCCACTGTCTTGGGAATAGGGCTGTTGGCTCTATAAACTGTCAAGTCAGGACTGTCTGAAAGAGCTGAAGGCTGTTTCTTAAAAGCTTACAACTGAATCCCCTAATGTGTTTGTCCAGTGTTCCTCTGAAATGTTTTCTTGTCACTAGGGATTTGAAGGACAGTATATATAACATGTAGCTCTGGAAATGTCCTCAGTGGCTTTACCCAAAAAGTATTTTTTTTCATCCTCCTGGATTTCCAAGAGAAATCAGTTTGTTTTCAGAGCTTCCAACCCTCTTTACAGGCCCAGTCGTCATTCTTTCATCAAATCCGTAGCTCTTATCTCAACAGATTAGCATCTTAGCAATTAATAAAAGAAACCCCATGTCTTAGAAAGTATGTTCTTGTCAAGTATCTCTGTTCTAAGATGTTTTGTTGCTTCTTGTACAAATTCTGTTACATCAGCCTTTGTTTGTTGTGGCAAAAACAAAAGTCATTTTGCAAGCCACACTTTCCAGGTTGAAGGTTGACAAACACTAGAGATTAAAGCAGACACTTGTAAAATGCCAAGTGAATTCCTGCCTGTCTTACCATCCCTTATTTTTGGGTGCTTTTCCTTAGGCTGAGCACTGAATCTTGAAGTCGCATGCCTTAGTGGCTAATCTCCTCTTCATGCTGTCTCACATACAGAGGTGTTACTGTTTAAACCTTAAGCCAGACTCCTGATCCTATTGCTGATGTTACCAGTCAGTGTTGTTTCCTGGTTCCCTAAAGCACCAGCATCATGCCAGGGAATACTGAGAGCACTTCCATTGTGTCTCTGAATTTGCAAGTGGTTTAGGAAGTCACCTGTGTTGTGGTCTGGTTGCTGCTTTTAGTGAAGTTACAAACAGGTGTGTGATGTGGGTGGTTCTGTCAGATTACATTGGACTAAAACACCAAGTTTTAAGAATTTCCATGTTTTCCATTGGAGAGATTAAGTGCTTGGGGATGATGTACAGGGAGCTGCTTTTCTCAACATTGCCCCATCAGCAGTCACTGACTTAAGTGACTGAACTTGACAGGGTATATCACTCTTCATCCCTTAGAGTCACCACCAGGCAGTGGAGACAAAAAGGACAAAGCAGTTCCATATCATTGCATTTATGAGCCTGGCTCAATCTCCTCTGCGTTCTTTAGCTCATTTCAATATAATAATTAAAGGGTTCAGTATTCATCTTGAGTGAGATCTGGAGGCTGAAAAAGTGATGTGGGTTCTGCTAAATAAGGTTATGTCGCCATACAGTTCAGCTTCAGTGTTGTGGTGCTATGGAGATACTGGATTAGAAGTACACAACTCTTATGTAGTGATAACCTCTTTCAAAGTGACCTGTTTCAAAGTTTCTTCAGACCCCAGTGTACTTTACAAAATTTTTGTTTGACTTTTGAATAAAATCTAATTTTTCATTTTTTTCTAGACTATTTTTACTGATAGCTTAATTGAGTAAAGTCGTTTACCTTGCTCCTGGTTGTGTTCCTTCACTGTATATAAATCACAGTGATTACGTTGGAACCGTTTTGCTGTTCCAAAATGGTTTGGATTTAAAAAAAAAAATCACAACCAAAAAACCACCCTTAACAACCATGCCCTGCCCCTCAACCCAACACTCACCACATTACTTTTACACTTTTCTCATTTGTACTTTCAGCTTCAACCAGAAGTGTTGTTGCATCTTCAAAACATGGAGTGGCTTGCATCCAATGGTCACGTTAACTGCTAAATTAAATTTACCATGTGGAGTGTCAGAACAGGATTAGAGAACAGGTTTGAGGTTGTTGGTTTGAGGGGTTTCTTGTGTCCCCCATATTTATTTTTTAAAAGTACTTCTTTGTTAACCATATTAAGGAGAATGAAATTGTGTGTCTGAGAATTTTCTTTATTTCTGTTCTCAGCTATATTGGAGTTTTGACCACACTGGTGTGTATTTAGTGTCAGTTCAAGAAATTTAAGTAGTGTGGATTACTTTCTTCATTAAAAGTGCTGCTTTTAAATTTGGCCTTTAAAGAAAATGAGGTCTTTTTCTGTATGAAAACACTGTCAATAAAAGCAGAACAAGTTGATCATAACTTGTATAACTAGCTTTGAGAAAAAAATACTCTACAGGGTTGGGCAGGGAGGAAGCCAAAATGTATGTTAATTTAGTAAGTTGTTTATGCTTATTTTAAATAGATGATTTTCGACTCTTGTTCTGTTGTCTTGAATGCTTAACAGGCTTGCAGTTTTACCTTTTGTGCTCAATCTCTGGTACTAGGTGAACATAAACTTGCTGTTTTCCAGAGCTACTTAAATAGAAGTACCATCCAGACAAGGTACCTGTTGTTAAAAGGGTGATGGGTTGGTACAGTTTGGATAAATTCACTCTTCTTGATGTTCCCTAGTCAGAAGTTAAGAAACAAGGTTTGGAAGTCAAACTCTCTATCGTGCACTGGTATGCTGTATGGAGTTCCACACTGGATCTCTTGCAGGATCAGTTTTGGTCCTTTTTGTTCAAACTCACTGCTCTCAGTGACTGAGACTGAGCAAGGTTCTGTGCTTCTGAACTTACCAGAAACTCTCCTTTAACTTCCTTTATAGGCAAGCATCTCACTGACCTTTGGCTTTATACCTTGGAGTTCCAAGAGTCTTTAAGTACTCCTGAGGTAAGAGAAACTTGAGAGAGAAAGAGCTTTGCTTCCCCAAGCCATTTTCCTACATCTTCCTTGTTGAGACCATGTCAGTTTGCCCTTAACTGGGATGAGATCATCTTCTGTCTGATTTTGAAACTGCTTTATCAGATCTTGTTGACTAGGAAAAAATCAGTATTTTCTAGAGAAGTGTGAAAAGTTTCTGTTCTGCAGGTTGTCAGGAAGAAGGGCTGATGATATTTCTTTAAAGACTGTCATAGCTGAGGTTTTCATTCTTTGCTCACTTCTGACACCTGATTGTCTTGCAGCACACTTCATGTCCCCTGAGACTCGAGCTGTGAAGCTGCTCGTAGGGTCACTCAAGGAGTCTGTGCCTGTGAGCAGATTCAAACACCAATGTGTCTTGTTCAGTTTCCATGATGGAATTTAATAAAGGTACTGTTCAGAGGAGGAAACCAGAAGTCTGGATAAACAATCCTGATTTTAATTCCCTCTTTGTTCAGAGACTGGATTGGCTGGTTTGTTCTGTTGGTTTCCTTGTGCTTTTTCTATCTCTCTTCTTTGAACTAGTCTCTTGTTTTAGTGATACTTAAAAGTCAGTTTCTTTGGCTCATTTTATATGTATACATTTAGCTGTGGGGCCTTTTCAGGCTCACTTCATGGTGGAGCTCAGAAACAGTTCTGTAGACTCTTCTAGCAGATGTGTAGGTTTTGGGATTTGTTTTTTTTTATTTCATGTGTAAATGTGGAAGCCGTGTAACACCAACATGGTAGTAATGCAAGATTGCTTCTCAAAATCGATTGGCTTTTTGGTTGCAAGAAACTAATGAATAAATAAATTAATTATACTCCTGGAAGAGTGAATCTCTCAGCATTTATCAGCAGACCCAAATTCTGGAGGAACACTGGACTTTTGGGCTTTCTTGGCTGCTTCAGTGTCTCAAATGAGAAGGCACCTTTTTGAAGTCTATATGGAGATACACCCGTGAAAGACTAAAGCTTTCATGAGGAGTCTGGACTGTAGTATTCTGAATTTGCTTACAAACTTCATATGCTCTCAGTGCAATTTACATGTGCTGTTGAACTGTGAACAGCTCTCTAACTCAGGCTCAATGTGCATGGTGTCATTCTGTCTCATCTGTTTGGGAACCCTTGGAGTGAAATGTTGAACATAATGTTGGTTTCCAGCATCTTTCCATGCACTTGTGGATACTTCTTGCTTATTTGGATTCCTGTTTATCTTTTCTCATGACCTCTGTCTTGTCACTGTGTAAGAACAACATTTTGATAGTGGTGCCGCAGAGAGTCCTTGGTATTAATTTTTGAACCCCTGGGTGCAGAGAGTCATGTTCTTTGAAAAACCCAGTTCCTGTTTGAAATGCCTGCCATGCAGTCCAGCATTCACCTGACCTTTTAATGTCTTGGGGGTTCTACAATCTCTTCATCCCTTTCTTGTTTCCAGCCATCTTTTTGGCCTTTGACGGGCTTGGGCATACACTGACTGTTTTACTTCCTAGGAATGGTGTTACAAAAGTTTCTGCTAATCACTTCAGTGAATTCCACCAGCAGTGTGGTGCCTGAGACAAGAATCCATAGAGACACCTGCTGAATGTTCCAAGTTCCAAGCTACCTAAGGTAGCTGGTTAGGTGGACACCAAGTCTCAGAATAATGTGTTGTGAAAGACCTAAAATATGAACACTTGGGGCTGTAGGATGTGTTTTGAATTGCTAGAAAACGTAGGGTGTTGATTCTTCTTCTGTAGGTCTTGAGAGCCACTGTTAAGCTTAGCATCTGCCCTCTTTTTCTGTCTGTATTTCTTTTCCACACTGCTGGTTCAGTTGGGATATTGCTTACTTTAGCTAGCCTAGACCAAGCTGCTTGGTGATAAATAAGTATGATGATGTCTATCAGTGCATACATTGCCTGTCTCAGGTGCTAATGCAATTTCAAATGTGATGGCTTTCCATCTGTCTTTGCTCCTGCAGGTCACTTAGCTAAAAAATTATTTCAACATGTAAAATATAGTGTAAGGGAGAGGGCAGTCACCCGTGTAGCCCACAAGAAAAAACATAGCTGAAGACCAATTTTATCTGTAAATCCTGTGGGTTTTTCCCTCATGTAATGTTTGCAGATAGAGATGTAAGCAAGAAACCTTTCACGTTTGTGCCAGTTGGTGAGCTCTCTGCTTCTCCTGGTGTAAGTGCAGTTGGCTCCTCGCTGGAAAAGTGGTCTCTGGTTGAAACTGAAAGTGAGTGCAAGTCATGTTCTGAAACTGGTCAGGTTCAGTTCAGGCTATATGATTTTAAATTGCCTTCATATATAAGGAAACTCTGTGAGTTATGACTGTCAAATCTGGGCAAAGTCTTTCTGGTTTGGGGAGAGCAGACATATTCATACGTGTGACTGGCAAGTTGAGGAAGACTTCGGTGTGCTGCGGAACAAAAATAATGGTTGTGTCATCTCTGGTCTGAGGGGAGTTTTCCTGCATGATAGGTCTCATGGGCTTGTTAGGTAGTTAGCTTTTTGGGATGATGATACAAGTATATTCTTTAATGAAAAACTTGATTTGAAACTTTGTGGCATAATGCTGCAGTTGTAAGCAGGCAGCTGTTTCTTGAGGGACTCCTGCTGTCTTGTTCCATATCATATCTCAGCCAGAAGAGAGCTGAACCTGATGTTTGCTCAGAACTCCTTACTGTTATTATGTCACAAAGAAGTCTTCAGATGAAGATTTGAGAGATTTATAAAAGCCAGTAGCATGGAGTGCTGATAACCTGCAGAAAGTGAATCTGCTCTTAGGAGATCTGTCTTCATTGTATCAGGAGCATAAATACAGCACCTTCCTGCTAAGGAAGGAAATTGAATCCTCATCGTTGTTACTTATTTCAGATTAGACTCTTAGTATTCTACAAAGTGAAACAAAATCAGGAGGTAACACTTTTTTGTTTGCTTTATACAAGTTGCATGGAAGAAGCAAATCTTAAGTGGTCATTTAAAAGAAGTTTAGCATCTTCAGCAACATTCAGCATTCTAAGGTGACAATAAGCCAGTTTATATGGCAATTTAAAAAACAGGGTATCAATGAGGAAGTTGGTTGATGTTTCCTTCCATCAACTTCAAGAATTTTTTTCCCCCCTTGTTTACTTTTGTAATGAAATACAGATTTCGTTTGGCAAGTAAGAGGAAATAAAATCAGCATTGTAATGCACTTCCAGAAACAAGTAATGGGACTTACTCTGACACATCTGCCCAAAAGCTCTTAGTTTGTTTAGCACTTTTGTCACAGGCTCTGTAAGCAAAACACCTGAGTTGTAAAAAGAGCTGCAGAAAACTGTTTCTCATGATCCTGGGAAATTTTTATCTTTGTGAAGAGTCTCCTGGGGTGTGGCATACATTTAAGAATACCCACACCCCACCTCTGCCCCAAAGCAGAGCATATATGGGTATGTGCTCAGTCAAAGGCAATTTATAGGGATTTGGCAAAATCTCTTAAGTGCTGCTTTCTCTTGGTGGCTTTGCAGCTCAAAAATGGAGCTTCCACTTCTGGCAGCCATGCAGGTTTTTTCTGTTACTTTTTCCCACTGAAGATATGAAGGGTAGTTTTTCTTAAATTTCAAGTTTTGGGAAGAAGGCAGAATTCTCTGCTAATGCACAGGTGTTTGTTTTCATATTTACATGCCCAAAATTTCCTGTTTGGGGCAAAAAATCTTACAGTTGCACTAAGTTGTAGAACCTTAATCTTCCACAGATGTAGCATCTGCCATGTGTTAGTGTTTGTAGATACTTCCTGTCTTGTCATTAAGAGCTGTACTTTATATGAATGCACATGTTAAATTTGCAATCCACATCAACCCATGTAGTGAATTTATCAATATAAAAAGGCTTTGAGTTTGGTAAAAGTTGGTCAGTGTCTTTATGCAGGGAGTTAAACATTCATATGGGTAGCAAAAGAACTGTGTGGTGTGAGTAACTGAGGAAGAATTGAGAATGACTGATGGTGGACTGGAATAGCTTTATTTTTTTATTTCAGATTTCGACCTATTAAAGGAAGGCAAGAAGAACTCAAAGAGGTGATTGAACGTTTTAAGAAAGATGAGCACTTAGAAAAAGCCTTCAAGTCCTTGACGTCAGGTGACTGGGCCCGGCACTATTTTCTTAACAAGAACAAAATGCAGGAAAGGTTGTTCAAGGAACATGTAGGTGTATTTGTAATTAATGTGCTTTTTTAGATGGTTGAAAGGCAAAGAAAATGTAAAAATTTCTTAAAAACGTAGCAATAATAAAGCAATCAAGTGCTCTGTAATATGTTTATTGTTTCTTAAGAGAAACTTCCTTTGTTTTTTAAAGCCTAACTAGACACACCTTTTTTTTTTTTTTTTTTTTTAACTTGCCTTGGCTTTTATTAATAGAGTGTAGAAAGGAAGGGGTTTTTTTCCCCTTCATTGTTTCTTTGCATTGTGATTTGGTTGGGGTTTTTGTTTTTTGGGAGAGTTTTGGGGTTTGTTTTAGGTTTTTTTTTTTACTTAGAGCCATTGTAAATCAAATTGGGTGCCAAAGGAAGATAAAAGAAAAAGTGAGTAGCCTTGTTACCTCAAAATACCCCAGCTATTATGGGTATAGGGGCTTTCTGTGGGAGTGTTATTCCTCCTCCACTTCCCACACCGGAAATCTATTTCGTAAGTAGCATAAAGGATTTTGATTCTTGAAGTTCAAAGCAAAAAAAAAAAAAATCATAGTATTGTTTACTTAACCAAAAAAAAGATGCTTCTTCAGGAATGAGTCTATTGTTTCCAGGTGCAACCAAAAGGAATTTGGCCTACTTCAAAATGCACCAAATCTAGTAATACAAAGAAGAGTTAGCAGGAAAAGTTCTGCTTTGTTAAAGTGGTTTTTAGAGTAACACAATCATGCCTCAACTGAAAAAAAGTTAAACAGTCCCTGAATTCAGCATCTAGGTCTGTTGTGGAAGTAATATCTTTTTTCAGAATGTCACATAATAAAATGGATTCCTATAGATTATTAGGTCTCAGTGGTTCTTAAAGATATGAGAAGATTTCTTGAATGCAACTATTCAGTGATTTTAAGAAAAAAAATACCATTTTCATTAGTGGGAACAATTTTGTACCACTCCAGGTATCTTTTTAATTTTCTTAACTTTTTGGATAATCACATTACCTGTGTGAGGACTTCTGCAAGTCACTGTGAAGAAATAAGATCAACGTAATATGTATAGTTTAAATGTATAGAAATACTATAAAACGTATAGAAATGCATTTCAGCAGACAGTATCCCGCTCCAGTATCCATTTTGTGTGTGCTTTTGTACAGTTCACTTTCATTATTTATATAAGAAGTTCCTCACTGCTTTCCTTTTGCATGTAACAGACAAGTACTGGGTTTTTTCATTGCAGGTATTTATTTATTTACGAATGTTTGCAACTGACAGTGGGTTTGAGATTCTGCCTTGTAACCGGTATTCTTCAGAGCAAAATGGAGCCAAAATCGTTGCAACAAAAGAATGGTAAATACAGTTTACTGTTGTGTTCTGTTTCTGTCAATTATTTGAAAGAATCTATGAAAATATACTAAAAAGTGTGATTTAGAATTAAAACTGCAACCAGTGAAATAGATAGATAGTTTTGTATTGTTACTTGCAAATTGAATTTTGTCTCTGTTTTTGATAAGTACTTAATACAGGATCCATGCCTCTGGAAGATACTCCTTTGTATATTTGGGTTTATGTATATCGTCTTCATTATGCTTTTTTTTTTTGATCTGGTTTTCAGACATATGATTGTTTTTTCTCTACTGAAGAGTTGTTAGCCTTCCGTGAGAAACATGACATTGTGGCAGATTTGTTACACAGCAAATAGTTGTGGGGGAAATTATTATTTTGCCTTTTTTTAAACGGGTGTTATTTGCATATTTTGATTGTGCAAGATAAATCCCTCCTGGAAACACAAGGCTGGAACCCCAGTGTATTTCCCCATCTCATTTTGGTACATCTGAGTTTCATTATGAGCCCATGTGTGGCAGCACCAGCAGACTCTGGCTTAATTCAGATTTTAAAATCACTTCAAATGTAGACACCAATTGTATGAGCTTTGCTTTGTGGCAGTGCCCGTTTGTACCAGCACACTTAAGGTGATGAGATGAGGTGGTGTTCACATTGGGGTTGAATGGCTGGACACCCTGCTGGTGACAACACAAGCTTTAAACACGCTGAGAGGCCAGTTTCCAGCTCTTCATGACCAGAGCTGAAAGTTCTACAGTCATGATACAACCCAAAAAATACAGACTGGAGGGGTTTTTTGTTTGGTTGGTTTGGGGGTTTTGGGGGTTTTTTTTGGTTGGTTGGGATTGTTTTTTGTTTGGTGGTGGGTTTTTTGTTTGGTTTGGTTTTCTGGTTGTTGGGGGTTTGTTTTGTTTCATTTTTGTTTGGTTGTTGTTGTTTGAATTCACCCCTTGGCTGATTCTTTGGGGTAGAAGCTTTGTATGTAAGTGTGTTGAAAATAGATTAACTTTTCATGCTCAAAATCTTGAGTAGCCCTGAGAAGTAAGACAGGAGGGGTACATCTTAACCCTGCTGATATCTGGAAACCTGAGACTTAAAGCTGATTAGAGTTCTTAGTGCTCTCTGTCAAAGGAGAAATTTGCACTTAAAAGGCTTCACTTCTAGTTTGTGTCCTTCATTTACCTTCAGTATCTGTATGTTCATCTCTGTCAGAGTAATCTGGCCAAAATATGGAATGGCCATTCAGAAGAGCAGTGGGAACAACACCCACATGAGAAAATGGAAACTCTGTGTTCCTCCTAGGCTGAGCAGTCAGTGCCTCTGCACTGTTCTACTCATGATGCTGCATTGGCTGTCCACACACGAAGGCTTCGTGGTTTTGTTGATTTTTGTAGGTGTCATTCCCTCTCCTCACTCTATTTCAAAGACCAGCTTCACAGTGAAGAACTGCTCATGAGAGAGGAAAACATCTTGCATGAATTCCAGCCTTTGTTTGAGTCACTACTGGACCTCATTTAAAAAGCCATGGGGCTTTAAGGATTTTCATTATGCTGGGTTTTCCTGGCCACAGGAAGAAGTTTAGGAAACACAAGCAAGAGCAGCTGGAGGAAGTCAGAATTTCTCAAGTGGCGATGGGGAGGGAGTGTACACAAATGAAAAGATCTTGCTTTTGGTTTGAACAATTGCAGAAGCTGAAGTAATCAACTCTTGCAATTTCTTGCCTGCAGTCTCAGGAAATTGTAGAAACAATGGTGGTAATTGTTTCTGACGTCAGACTTGATGTAATTGATTCTATAACAACTTTCCTTTCTGTTAAATTATTTTGTAATTTTGGCACATGTAGTCTTATTTCTGATACTCTTTTTACATTAAAGGAAACGAAACGATAAAATAGAATTACTTGTGGGCTGTATTGCTGAACTATCAGAAATGGAAGAAAACATGCTGCTGAGACATGGGGAAAATGACTTCAGTGTCATGTATTCCACACGAAAAAACTGTGCACAGCTGTGGCTTGGTCCTGCTGCATTTATCAATCATGGTGAGTAGTAAGTGTAGGAAGCATGTTGAAGGGCATAAGAAATTCAGAAGTGTTGTATGTGAGCCAAACAGCACAGGAACTTGGAGAAAAATATTTGTTGAATCTGGCATACTGTGTAACTGTAGGACAAAATCATATTGGGATTTTCCCAGCCAGAGCTGATCAGCTGTGAAACTCAGAGAAGGCTCTAGGAAGTGATGCCCTCTTCCTTGAAAGAGGCTTTGGAACTGGCAGCTAAATTAGCAGAGCATATTGTGGGTTACCTTGAATTCTTTGTGAACTCAGTCAACAGTAACATCTTTATTAGGTGAACTTCTTATGGCTGTTTAACCTTTTGTACAGAAGCTTAGCTGATTGTGTTGCATTTGTCTGCCAAAGGAAGAGCAGGTAGGATTTAAGATGAAGTTGTTTACCCTGGAGGGAAACTGGACATTTGTGATAGCATAGGGAAGAGCTCGGAAACGCAGCTATACCAAAGCAGGAATTTTTTGATGTTTGGCTTTGTGCAGTACTAACTTAACTCCCAGTATTTAGTTGAGATTCTGCAGTCATTGAAGTCAAAGTGAATCCTTACTGTAGATATCTACAACTATTCATGTTTCAGGTCTTATCCACAGTTAATTGACTTTATCTTTTGGACCTTTTTCAGATTGCAGACCTAACTGTAAGGTAAGCAAGAAATTATAAATAAAGTACCCCACTTTTTATTTTTTGTCCTTCTGACTTTTCCTCCCCAACTGTTTCATTTCTTACTCAGATACTGTGCAGCCTTAATGATTAACCTTTTTTTATCCCTTCCTGTCATCTCCTCCTCCAGTTTGTATCAACGGGCAGAGATACAGCATGTGTAAAAGCTCTAAGAGATATTGAACCTGGAGAAGAAATCTCTTGTTACTACGGAGATGGGTTTTTTGGAGAAAACAATGAATACTGCGAATGTTACACCTGTGAAAGGTATGCATGGATGTAAATAGCTTTCAAGTGGAATTGGGCATATTCATGATCTATTTTGTGAAACTGAAAGTTTGATTATGAGTACTCAGATTTTTGGACACAAAATAATTGCTTCCTACCTATTTGCTGTAATGATTTTTCTTTGTTACAGAATAGTCATGATTCCTGAGAACTCTGTGTTTTCTTAATCTTTTGATTATCCAATCTGGAGATTAACCCAAAATGAGACAGAACAAAACAGGGGTGTAGATTCTTAAAAATATTTGTACTGAATAAAGCAGAATTGGAAGGAAAAGAAGTTACAGCTTCTACAAGACCATTGTGAACTCATCCCCAACATTTGCTCTTCTTTGCATCTGATAAAGTAAATTCCATTAATGTTTTATTTGTGAACCTGAAGTTCTCTTCTGCTGGGAATGGGCAAAGTAGTTTTTCACCCAGTAGTGTTAGAACTTGGAGGTTTGTGTGTTTGTAAGTATCTGCTGGTTTGGACAGTATTTGCTTCTCTCTGTCCATCACTCAGTATTTGTTTTTCACATGTGCTGTCCCAACCTGGTTCTTCACAAAATCAGTTGAAAGAATTCCATAGTTGTTTTTTGTCATGTTGAAACTTCTGTTCATTGTGAGCAGGGAGGCTCAGCATCATCTGAGCGAGCTTCACTCAGTTCCAAGAGGAGAACTCACTGTTACATTTGATCTAACTCTAGGAAGAAAAACACTATAAAGGGCAAAATATTGCTCATATTGAGAAATAGCTTAGTGCACTTGCATAGAAATAGTTTAATAATCCTACTTTCATTTTTATTGTCTACTTTGGTCACTAAGAAATCTTGAAATTAAGGGTAAAATGCTCTGGTATGGACCTCCAAACTCACATGATGTTGGTAGGTCATTCCAAGTGAAGAGTCTCAGACCTGATCTCGAGAGTTGCTGGTAAAAATGTATTTCAGTCCTGGAGACTGTAAAGTGTTGAATAAATCAGCACCAGAATTGTTCCTCCATTGTTACATGGAGCGATGTGGGGCTTTTCTCAAGTTTTTTTGATCATTGATTTCAGTGTTATATGGACATACTTTCTTTTTCAGGACAAACTAGTTTTATGTGTCTGAACATTTTCATTAACTTGTTTTTGTATTTTAAGTACATGAAAATGTTATTTTTTTAACACTAATGTTTGGGTAATTCTAACTTTAGGAACTGGCTTTTCAGTTACAAAGCTGTGGTAGAGGCAATCAAATATATAAGATTTTTGTTTCAGGGGGGGTTAGTAAACACTCATTTTTTGCTTGTTTCAAGACTGATGAGGCAACAGTCACTTTGTACACCACAAAAGAATTCATACGTAAGTGTCTCAATTTTAACTATGCTGTAAAGAGTGTTGATTTGCAATGTTAAAATGCTGGGA
The DNA here is from genome assembly GCA_024734555.1 of Trochalopteron elliotii. NCBI lineage: Eukaryota > Metazoa > Chordata > Aves > Passeriformes > Leiothrichidae > Trochalopteron > Trochalopteron elliotii. The sequence continues at coordinate 1,037,991 of JANPWX010000102.1, forward strand.
TCTGAGGATCTGTGGATGTTTGAAGAAGTGGGAGATTTGGCACAGTACAATTTCTCTCAAGCCTCCAAAAGTCATCACCAGGAAGATTTGCCTCTCTCTACATACATCTGTGTACTCTTCCTAGGTGACCCTGCTGTTCTTGCTGGCCAGCTGAGACATTTAGGCACCCAAGAGGACAGGTAGAAGACAGAGCAAAATGCCAACCTGTTCTGTGGCTATTGGTATCATTGATCCAGATACACCTGGGATCCAAACATCTGTATATGAAACAAAGCTCTAAGTTGACATTAAGATTTATTAATACCTTGTGTCATCTTTTTATTTGTAGACGTGGAACTGGTGCTTTTAAATCAAGAGTGGGATTGCCAGCACCTACTCCTGTGATTAACAGTAAATATGGACTGAGAGAAACAGACAAACGATTGAACAGACTTAAAAAATTGGGTGACAGCAGCAAGAATTCAGACAGCCAGTCTGTCAGCTCTAACACTGATGCAGATACCACTCAGGAAAAAGGTAATGCAAGTAAGTAAGGGGAAGAGCTTGGTGTCATTAAAGGCTTCACAAAAACATGGAAAACTTTCCCAGTGGTGGAATTCCTTTCTTAGTGTTGAGATGTTTCTCACGTACTAGTCGTTAAAACTAATTTATTCAGGAATCTGAAGGCAATTTAAGCAGCAAATTCATGGTTTTCCACAAGTGTTTGAAGAACAATAGGTGGTATGTTCTTCTTTTGTTTCCTTTTTTTTAATATCAAAAACAAATTTTATAACCATGTCAATTTAAGTCCTGCCAATAATTTCTGTATTTCAAAATACAGTAAACTACCACAGGCAGTAGTATGATTTAGGAAAGAAAACTTACATAGTTTGAATTATTAGGAAAATAATTTTAAATAAATACTCTTAGTAGACGTTATTAAACAAATAGTTATTTCCTTCAGACATCTTTTAAATCGGGCAGCTCTTCCCTTGCCACATCCAGAATTTATAGTTCAGGCACCTCTTGTGCAGTGAAAGTGCACAGTTAGTAATTTCAGAAGAAATTGGAAGGGATCTTTTGTTTGTAGTTTTCCTGCAAGACTTCTCTCCATGGAGTAGTGAGTATGATTTATTTGCTTTTCCCAGTTCCCCACCTCCACCACCCTTAGTGTGGGCAAAATACAAATAATCTAAACTTTGATTTAACTGGTAAACAGGTTTGGAGCTATATAAAATCCTGCAGTTCCATTTGTCTCCTCTTTGCTGCTGTGATATTAAGCAAAATATAAAAACCCAACCAACCAATAAAAAAAAGACCCCTGAAAAATGTCCCCCAATCTTTTTATGGTCTCTAATTACCAGTATTTAGAGTTCCACCTCTGTTGAGCAGACAAAACTCCTTTGCTTGCCACAATAGTCAGTAGTTTCACCTGAAACTGAAACCTTTACATTAGATAAAGGTGTTTGGGGTTTTTTTTTCCTCCTTCTCCATGGAAAAAAATCCTGGAGATAATATTAAATCATGCTGATCCTCAGATTTTGCTGAAATAATACTCAGCTGTGGATACTGTGAAATAGATTTTTCTCTTTAATTGGTAGAAGAAATTCAGTAAAAACACAACTTGGTATACGGGGGGTAGTGAGGGGAAGTGTACCTGGAAATGCTGATGCACTTGTGGCCTGTTTGGCAATTCCTTTCATGTGCTGAGTTGCAAGTTAAGCAGTCTCATTTCTTACTACACTGTATCCATCCTGTCTCATGGATTTTTTTGAAGTGCCCCAAATAAATGAAGTAACTGCAGTATTTGGTAGTGGGACAATCAGTATATAGCAGTGTCATAACAAAACTGCTTTTTTCTTTTTCAGCTAACAGAAAGTCTTCAATTGGCGTAAAAAAGAACAGCAAAAACAGAACGTTAACCAGACAGTCTATATCAAGAATTCCAGCATCATCAAATTCTACCTCATCTAAACTAACTCATATAAATAATTCCAGGGTACCAAAGAGACTGAAAAAGCCTGCAAAGCCTTTACTTTCAAAGATAAAGTTGAGAAATCAGTGCAAAAGGCCAGAGCAAAAGAATGCTTCTCGAAAGCTTGAAATGGGAAATTTAGTTCTCAAAGAGCCTAAAGTAGTTTTGTATAAAAACTTGCCCATTAAAAAGGATAAAGAATTGGAGGGACCAGTCAAAGTTGCGGTCTCTAGCGGATGCTTAACGAGGCATGCAGCGAGAGAACACAAACTGAATTCTGTGAAAGGTGCTTATGAGCATGGTGACATTGCACCCTGCACGTACATCACGAGGAGGTCGATGAGAACAAGGATGAGTTTGAAGGAGACCTCTGACACAAAGCTTGAACCAAATACATTGGATAGCTATAAGAGTAACTTGACTGGAACACAATCGGACATTGCGGAGCAGCAGTCTCGTGTGTTAAACAGCAACGATGTGGCTCATGGACCATCACATAAAGGGGAGGGTCGGTGCCAGAAGAGTGATGCAGGCACATCAAGAAAGAAATCTCGACAAGGAAAGCTTGTGAAACCATCTTCAAAAACAGAGGAAACTGATACTATGCACAACACGCCTGTGAAGGATGAAGTACCAGATTTGATTAGTTCTCATTCAGAACTCGAAGAGAGGAATAACGTGGTGGACACACCCGTTGGCTTTAAAGACTGCATCCCTGGATCTGGTGGCTGCGCTGTAACAACTGACAATTTTAAAGCAAAAGACACCTTTAGAACTGCAAAAAGTAAAAAGAAACGGCGAATCACGAGGTATGATGCACAACTTATCCTTGAAAATAGCTCTGGGATCCCTAAACTGACTCTTCGTAGGCGCCATGATAGCAGTAGCAAGGCAAATGATCAAGAGAGTGACGGAATGAGTTCTTCAAAAATAAGCATAAAATTAAGTAAAGACCATGAAAAAGATAATAATTTATATGTAGCAAAGCTAAATAATGGGTTTAACTCAGGATCAGGCAATAGTTCAACAAAGTTAAAAATACAGCTAAAACGAGAGGATGAAAACAGAGGGACATACCCAGAGGACCTTCATGAAAATGGTGTGTGTTGTAGTGAAACTCTCTCCCTTTTGGAGTCGAGAATGGAAGTAGATGATTATGGTCACTATGAAGAGGAAACAGCAGATGAATCTTCATCAGAAGAGGACGATGAAGAGGAAGATGACTATGATGATGAATTTGATGACTTTATTCCTCTTCCTCCAGCGAAGAGATTAAGGCTTATTGTTGGCAAGGATTCAATAGATATTGATATTTCTTCCAGGAGGAGAGAAGATCAGTCTTTAAGGCTCAATGCATAAGCTTATAGGTCTTAAACTGACCTGGATGTCATTTCTTAAAAAAAAAAAAAAAAGGAATTAAAAAAAAAATAATAATTAAAAAAACCCAACAAAAATTCCATTTGATTATTCCTCAACTAAAGAACTTTCTGAAAAACTTAGTGGCAGCACTTCTTTATTCACCTATCAACGTAATATTGTAGAAAGTGTACAGCATACTGACTCTTCTTAAGTCTGATTTGTGCAGATTTTTATTGTACTTTTTAATAGCCTTCTTATGTGCAATTCCAAGTTAGAGGTAATGCTCTGTTGTAAAATAAAGGCTCAAGCAAAGTTACGAAATTGCATCAGATCTTTCCATGCAGGACAATGAGAATACAGTGTGGCTACAGAATTATTTTTGATCAGTAGGAGCGTTAGTTTGCTCTTACAGTATTTGACTAAACAATTTACAAAATCATAGTAGCAGCATATTAAGGTTTTCTAGTATATGTTAATATCACCAGCAATGATCTACAGCTTTCCAATTTATTTGCTAGATGGTTTTTCCCCCTTGGAGTTTGTCAGTTTTAACACTGTATGCTGTCCCAGACGTACTGTTTGTGGCCTTTGTTATAGTAGCAAACCGTTGGTTGGAAGTCAAATTGATTTCTTTAAAAAAAGAGAAAAAAAATATTAAAAGGTGTTGACAATTTGCTGACTTTTTAGTACATTATATGTACAAGGGTAGCAGTATGCAGAATAAAGTTTGGATATGGTGTATTTATTGCTTGTTACGTAAATTAAACACCTTGTATTTAACACTTTTCAATACTTTTAGATAAAATTGTTCTTTGCAAGAATGATTGGTGCTTATTTTTTCAAGAATTTGCTGTGAAATAATGTGATTACGACGGGCAACATTTATCCAATGAACTGCAGCTATCCTAAATTGGTTCTTCATATTTTTCTGTTGCACTTGTAAAATGCTACAAGGAATTTAAAGAAAAATCTATTCACTTTAACTTATGATAGTTTTATCAAATTAAAAACAACTAAGTCACAGCTTTTGTTCTGTGGTAACCTATGATTTGTTTGTCTTTTAAGAACCAGTTGTAAAAGACTGAAAAAAATATGTATATGTTGTAAATATTTGTGTGTTGTGAGAAATTTTGTCATAAGAAATTGAGATAACTTGCCAGAAGGGTTTTTAAGTTTAGAAATACATCCATGCCAATAAAATAGGAAACTGTAAACCTAGTTTTAAACTCTGCATCAGTTGGAGTTCTTTGCTCATACATAGTTCACTTAATACTTCAGAGTCTGCTTTATAACAATGAAGAGCATCAGGGCAATCTTTGGCTCTTTGGTTTTTAATAAAAGAATGTTAGGAAACTTCTGGGCACAATGGATTGTTTGTATGTATGGATCAGCTTTCTAAGCCATTCCTTTTAAACAGGTGTGAAATGTCAGAGTTGACATAACTGTGTATCGCTTTGGTCTGTGGTATTTGTGTTTCTGCTCGACTGTGGATTAAGGTTTCGAGTTTTTGTATCTGGGGGTGTAGAAACACAAGTTTCATCCTAAAACAGGTGCTGTTGGGTCAGCTGAATCCAGTGTTGGCTGCTCAGGATTTTCATGTCAAGTCCAGCTCTCTCTGCCCTAAAGATCAAGAGCTTGAGTTACATGGCCACTGTGTTACCCAGTGGTGAAAGCACTAGTGGAGAGAATTAAGTGTAGAATTGAACCTAATACTTGTAACCTTGTCAGTCTCTGGGAAAAGCCTTGTATGTTATTAGAACCTGGGTGGATCTGTCTGTGCAGTCCATGGCTCATAATGTCATACCTTGGCTTTCAGTTCAGGGAAGACTGCACACACACTTGGTGAGTATGCTCACAGCTGTGGTGACTTGTCTTGTGGGGTCTTGAATTGTATTGTAACCATAAAATGGGTTAAAGGAGAAACAGATGGGTTATTAAGGGCTTGCCTTAAAGTGAGAAGTGTCCAGGAAACAGCTGATGACAAATGACATTAATAGAGCTCTTCCCTCCAGAATTCACAGGCATTGTCACTGCATGCTGTGCTCTACAAGCATTTCTGGCTGTACCAGCAAAACCTGAACATGGTCTCTGCACACTTTTACCTGCAGCCCTGCTGTGCCCCTGCTGCTCCTGCTTGCAGGTTCATACTCAGTGCTCCTCTGGCAGCCTCGGTGGGTGTATTGGGGGGTTGGTTTGCAGAAATGTTCACCTGGACGCGTGAGGGAAAGGGGGTCAATGCAGCAACTAAACACTGCCCGCCATTGTAGGTATTTATGGCCAGTGTGCTCGAGAGCAAGGTTAGTCTTGCTAAACCAGCATCAAGCAATGAGAGTAGATGACAAAACAGGGAAGAAATTGTAAGTGAATCCTGCCTTAGATTCAGGGAGAAGCTGTTTTCCTGGAGTGGATGATCCTCCTAACTCATAGTTCAGCCTGCCCCTTAATGAGAGCTGCTTTCCTTTTCCTTTAGTGTGAAGGTAAGTACAAGTAATCCTGCTCATCAGGATCTCTGGAATGGTCGTGTTCACTGAACAACCTTCTTGTCTTGGAGAATCTGGAACAAAAGCTCCTAGTCATTTCCATGGCCATGTCCTGCTACACAGATGTTTGTGTTACAGACACCTTGAAAACAGTTAAATGTGTTCCCCCAGGTCGGTCAGGCAGGCAGGGCTTCCACAACCCCAGTCATGCCCCCTTCCCCTGATGCAGGAAGTGGGCATTTTTCTTTCAACATCTGTATGTGAATTGGTGGATCTCAATGTTTCCATAACCTTTAGAAGCAGGGGAAGGTGTATGTCTGTCACTTGTATGAGAACCTGACAACCTGGCCGTGTTCCTTGTCCAGATTGCAAAGCACTTTGCAGCTTGTAGTGGTTTGAGTGTCAGGGACCCTGACACTCTAGCCTTGATGTCTCATTGCCCAGGATACTGGTAAGAAAAAATGCCACAGCTGAGTAGGTTTGGGGTGACCAGAGCACCTTTGGGGAGGTTGAAGGACTGGAGGAAGTGTGTTATAGATGGGCTTTGGCAGCTCGTCGTGTTGTGTGTAACGGGTCATTCAGCTGTAAAAGAAATACCCCAACCACTATGAAAATGGCAGGCTGGCTGCAGATATGGGAGCATCTTGTCACATGCAGTTATCCTGCCAACCTCTTACATAGCCAAAGTATGTTGGTGTCTCCTCATGTATCCTTTTGGCTGGGGTTTTTTTCTGATTTCTTCTGCATTTTGCCTAATACTGCCAGTTTACCTTCTTTAAAATAGCTCAAAAGCATAATTTCTTTGCTCCCCATATTTGTATGGTTGGTTGCCCTTTTTAAAATGAAAGGTTGAATGCTTGGGAGCTGTGCAGGATGAGACCTACTGAAAGTCAGCTAAGTTTGCCTTTTATCTTCTGGTATCATGTCTTTTCCTAAATCCCCCTCCCCCATGCGTATTCTTTTGTTTGAGCTGGATCTTAAGTAAGCCTATGGCCTTGAATAATCTGTTGCCCCTTCCTAAACTCTTGATTTCACAAAGTAAGGAGGTTATGGTGGGTTGCTGTTCTTTAGCATCACTTCATGGCAGCAACAGTAACACTTATTTGCTCTTTTTTGCCTGCTATAGCTCCTGCTTTTTGCCAACCAAGGGAACTTCTGTGGCAGTTGTGCTTGAGTTCACACACCTTGTTTACAAATATTTTACAATTATTTTTATTTTTGCAAGGTATACAGTTTGTTTCAGTGTTACTCCTCCCCACAAAGGAAATCCATTACTTCTTCCCAGGCATCTACATTTGATTTAACTGTAATTTTATTTGCATTCATCCTTGCAAGAAATTTGATAAGAACAGTTTCTGCCACAGACACAGAAGCTTAGATGGTCAAGTGGTGGCGCTGGAGGATTCCTTGTTGCATGTGCAGGTATCTCAATGCTGAAACAGGTACAGGGCCAGTGAAACTCCATTGCTTGGGAATGGCTTTAACTTTACAAGCAGAGATTTTTGTGTTTGGTAGTGAGTTTCAGTCAAGTGTGGAGCTGTTGATGGATCTTACAAACCACAGGTATTTCCACTGGTGCTTTATGATGTTCATTAGCAGTTCTATTTCATAATTAGATTTTTAGTCTTTTTTTTGCTTCAGCCCCCATTCATTAAGAGTTTGACTCGATCCTTGTGCATCCCTTCCAATTCAGAATATTCTGTGTAATTCCCATGTTTGGCCACACAATAACAGAATTGGTGGTAAACTGGTAGATCAAATAAAATGTGGCCAGCAGGTCAAAGGAGTGATTCTTGCCCTCTACTGTGCTCTCTTAAGATCCCACCTGGAGTGTTGTGTCCAGGTCTGGAGTGCTCAGCACAGGAAAGACATGGGAGTTCAAAGGAGGGGCACAGAGATCGCCCTCAGGCTGGAGCACCCTGTGCTCCATGAGGCTGGAGACTGGGAGAGACTATGAGGACAGGCTGAGAGAGCTGAGGTTGTTCAGCTTGGGGAAGACCTTGGAGCACCTTCCAACACTGAAAGGGGGCCTGCAGGGAGGCTCGAGAGGGGCTTTTCACAAGTGATAGGACAAGGGGCAATGGCTATAAGCTGCAAGACAGTAGGTTCAGATTAGATGTTAGGGAGAAATTCTTTACTGTGAGAGTTGTGAGACACTGGATCAGGTTGGCCAGAGAAGTTGTGGATGCCCCATCCCTGTCAGTATACTCGTGTGTTCATTCATCCTACCCCCTCAGCAGGATACTCGTACCCTGTTTCTTTCCAAGAGAATTCCTACCTTGCTAGAGAAATATTCTTCAAAATGCTTTTTTTTTTTTCTTCCTTTGAGTTTGTAAAGAAACCCTGAAGTAATAAAACTCAAGGCAATACAGTCTGCAATTCCATAGCCAGTTTGCAAAAATGTTCCAAGTGGTAAAAAGACAAAACTTAACTGATCAACAGCAGTGCAAAATCTTTGCAACTGGCTCTGAAATACAATTTTTCACAAAGTGATAACCTCCCATTTTTGAAAAAACTAACAAAATCAGGAGGCTGACTATGCTAAAACTCAGTGTAGAGAAGCAGGCATTTTCAGAAGTTTAAATCTGACCAGATGGAACTTAACCCATCATTAGAGAAAAGTCTCAAAATAATTTAAAAAGAAACAGATAAGAAATTCAAACCCTGCTTTTATATCCCGTAAGGAAGCCAGCTGGCTCCTCTCACCTGCACATTGGTTTAGGATAGCAGCATTTTGCATCTGGAAATTGCTCTGTAAAATGCTTGTTGCATTTTGCTGCTTCATCTTCCACACCTGTACTACTTAAGGGTTTACCTGTTGCAAACCAGGCTCCAGAGGGGATATCAGTAATACTCAGCAAAATTTTGCTGTCGGAGGTGACACTGTGTTTCTCCCTGGAATGAATTGCCTGTGCCGAGGACAGAGCTGGCATGTGCCAGCTGCAGCTCTCTGTGCACGGTTACAGCTGAGCTGTGACTCGGAGCTGCTGTCTGGGCTCAGGGCAAACCTGCAGAAGTTGCTCGCTGTAGCCCGCCTGTCCTTTCATAAAAGGACTCTACCCTACAGAGGAATGTTGGGAGCGATGCTAGTTTGTACCAAGAGGAAAGATCTCCAAAACTTAATGCAGCTTTGCTCCAACGACAACTTCTCCCCTTTCTTTCCTTCACTGTTCTGGACAAACTCTTTTATCCATTGGCTGTTACGGCTCCCAGCACAAGGTGGCACTAAGATTCCAAGACTTCCCAGCCCTGCAGCCCTGCTCCCAGTTAAGAGACCAATGCAGTGTGTATTAGCTACAAGTTGTTTGTCCATTTATTGTTTTGTACTGTGAGGTAATGCGGGAGTGCATCTGAGCTTTACATCGGGGGAGGAAACAACCAGCCATGCTCGGCAAGGACAGTTTGGGAATAACTTGGTGCTGAATGCTGCTGTGCTTTTGCCGATTTTGATCCTTTTGCATTCCACCAGGAAATTTCCCCCTTCAGCACTTTCCAGCCTTCTCCACTCCTGTCTCTCAAGTTTCTGCTGTTTCCATTAGTCAGAACAACTCCTGCCAAGGGCAGGCAGGCCGCATGTGCTGCTGTGCCGTGCATCCTGCTGGGAGCTCCTTGCCACCGTGTTAAAGGTCCTTGTGCAAGGGGCACTACACGTACAGGAGCAGTGGGGCATGAGGGGAAAAGAGTGGAAAAAAGCAAGCAGTGTATCATCCTCCTCTCGTCTCTGGAGTCCATAGGAATTCTTTCTTGGTCGAGATCCAGTATTAACACTTGCTTCAGGAATGCCATATGGGTTCTTGAGGGGGAAGGGCTGTTGGCTGGTCTTACAGCTCCCAAAATCAAGAGAGAGCAAGTTGGCTGCTGCCTGTCCTGTTGCTATACAGTACTTTTAAATTAGTATTTGCTATGGGGTTGTACCTCCATGCTGTGTGCCATCAGCAGTAGGAAGATCCTGGCCATCTAGGCAGCATCTCTTTCTGGAATACTGAACTCTCTCATGTTCAGTTTACTTGCTATTCTCCCCCACACAATGAGGTATTTATTATCTGAGCAGACCTGGTAGAATAATGTCTGTGAATTCTTAATAAAAGTTATGGATGAATACAAAAAATGAAAGATGTAGCTGAACACCACCTGACCTTCCTTCAACTCAGGCTATGTGGCTGTTTTTCTTTGCTCTGCAGCCCTGCCTTGCTGCTCTCAAAGAAACCATGGGATTTAGTTCACAGACTCTTACTTTTGCCCATCCTTTTTTTAGATCAAGAATTACCCAGAACAATGCAGCAACAGTCTACCACATATCCCAATGGTCTTGAAGGAGACCAGAGTTACAGTTAGCAGTTAGTTCCTTAAGGGAACAGAGCAGTGACACACTGAAATAGCACTGATCTCCTAAACACTGATTAAGGTGCAGAGAAAAGATCTTCTGTAGAGGTTGAAGAATCCCCTGATTGACTGGGACATCCAGTCAGGGATGAAAATGGTCAGGGGCACAGGAAATTTCAGTTGGCTATTATAAATTGCTTGTGTGTCTTTGAACTGGGTCCCAGAATCCAAATTTTACTTGTTTAGAAAAAGCAGAACAATACCCAAATGCTGACCTGCTCTGAAAGTCTGGCTTAGGTTGGGTGCTCCAGAAAGTCAAATTGGCTCACAGAAAGGAAGGTGAGGAGATAGGAGGCTCTACCAAATCTATAAAATCTACCAAAACAGCATATTTAGATGCTTTTAATCAGTGATGAGTAGTCAGAGTCACCAGTGGGTTAAGGGCCCTGAGAACTGAGCTTTTCCACAACTTTTGGAGAGATGCCTTTGCCAGAAGTGACAGGCTGGAGAGGCAGAAGGGGATCTGCCCCCTCACTGCAGCCCTCCCAGCCTGCACACATGATCTGTGGTCGGGGTGGGTTGGTGACAAGCACAGGGCTGTGCACTGTGGAGTCTGAGCCATCCCATGCTGCCATTCCATGCTGCAGTCCCAGCAGCAGAGGGGCAGTCTCTGGAGGAAAGGAGCAGTTTGTTCGATTGCCTGGGAATCAAGACTTCTTGGCTGCATTGCTCAGGGAAGATTGCAACGAAATCTTCTACAAAATCTATTATTTTGTATAGTCCTGAACTTTTCCACCTTATATTTATTACTTCTGTTTTTGTGCTTCCTTCAGACTTGCCTCACTAGACTTGCCATACACATCACATCACATACAAAGCATTTGAAGTCTGGATGCTGATCTGTGACCTGTCAGCAAAACAGAGATGATTCTGCCTATCACCTAATAAAGCCTCTAAGTCCAATAAAGCTATAAGCTCCTCAGGACAAGGACTTTTCCTAGTTATGCAAATTTTTATGTATGTAGTATGAGCCTTGAATTAGGTACCTGTATCTCACATAATTAGAACAGTAAAATTACTAGAACACCTCTTTTTTCTTTTAGATAAGGAGAAGATATGGGTCAATAATGACTTTCCTACATTTCTTTTTATCTTTTGGAAAATCTTTCACTCCTGCCCCAACCTACCATCTCTGTACACGTGAGACTTGCACCTATGTTGCCAAGCAGATGCAGTTGCAGCCAGTAAGAATCCATTTAGACTAATTAGATGTTGTAAATCCATTATGGTTGTCTTGTTGGCACCTGTAGACAAAAAAAAATTATGTGCCCCTTCCAGGGCCTGACTAATGGCAGGGCTTCCCAGTGCTTTGCAGGCAGGAGTGCTGCTACCCTTGACTTCAAAATAGTGTAAGAAGGAGGAGTCTTGGCTGTGGAAAGCAGCTGTAAAGCCAAGAGGAATGGCTGTGTGTCTTGTGACCTTTGCTGATTGCATGATTGCCTGACGTGGTATCATATGATAACTCTCAGAGACCATTAAGAATCAAGAAAGGCTTTTTTACATCCTTGCATCACCAGGATGAGAGGTTCCAAAAGCTGTCATAGCATGTGCAAGTAGACAAGGTGGATGACTTTGGTCAAACTCCAGGGATCAGAAAGTATTAGTTTGTTTGGTTTTTTTACACCCTGGCACTGCTGTTTACAGGCAAGCCTGTCCCCCTCTCTGTAAAATGAAAATAATTATTTTCTCATTTTAAATTGTGTGCATTTAAATCATCACTCTTTCACACCAGAGGTCATCAAATGGGAAAGGATTTAGAAGGAAGACACAATACTCATACACCAGTATCAGCCAGTATGGTATATGCTCATGAGCTGTTAAGCTCAGCAGAGCCTTTCATCTCTCTAGGGCTGGTTCATGTGGGTATTTACTGGCTGCAGTAACATGCTATTTTTTACCAGCTGGTCCTAATCTCATTGCAAGATCTTCTGAGCTAGCTTCACTGCAAAGATTTTAACTGGACTTTGGAATCCTAAAGCAGCAAAGATTAAGTAAGTGGTGAATATTTCTCACCATGAGAGCACATTTCAAGGTTGTCCTTCCATTTCCTCACTCACAGACTCTAAAATTTATTTCTGTGGCTAAAAAATGTCAGTCCTTACCCGCACTAAAGACTGGAACTGGTGATTTCTGTCCAATTCCCAGCAAAGAAGGAAATTGTATTCCAGCATTCACTCTGAAAAGTGCTTGCAAGCACTCTTCCCTGGATCCTCGCCTGTTGCACCACTGGATAACTCCAGTGGTTTGAGTGGAGGATGGTCTGGGTGGTGCTTGGAAGCAGCACTAAGAAGAGAGGAGACAGTGTTGCTGTTGTCTGCACAGGCTGGAGCAGTGCTTGACTGTGCACAAGTCTGGATGTGACAGCTGGCTTCACCACCCAGGGCTCCTGTAGTAAGGACACGGCCTGTCTGGGAAGGGCAGCACAGGGGTATTGCACTTTGCCCTCTCCAACCTGAACCTGGAAGCAGGGGGTCTGTCTCCCTGCGTGCTCTGGGGGTGCATTGTTTGCTTGTGGACTGGGTGGGGTTGTGATTTTTATTTTTTTTTCCCCCAAGTTTTCCCCAGGAGAGGGAGCAGTCCACACAAATGATGTCTAGGGGAATGAATCTCCTTATTGCAGCTCCAGCTTAACCGTGTTTGCTGTAGTGCTGTCAATGCCTTCCTTCCTCCTGCTCCTCATCATCAACACTTTTTGCTTCACCTTCTAACTCCCCTGGTAACCTTGCAACAGCTCCGGCAGTGCTGCCCCTTCCAGGCTGGCATTCAGGGCAGGAACTGCACCTCTTTGCTCTGTAAGCCACCTCTCCCACCACAGTACGCCCAAGGCTGCCCCCAGTGCCTGGTCCCACGGCCCACATCCCCATCACCGGGCCCTGAGTCAAAGTCACTTCATTCCCAGCACGGCGTCCCGCTCGCCTCCGTCCAAGCCACAGGGCAGTGGCTCAGCAGCAGCTCCTGTGGTCACTATGGTGACAGTGGTCAGGCAAAGGAGGACATCGGTTAATTCAGGAATTTAGGGCTGCTTTGCAGAAAATCTCCTTTTTATTCTAGCAATAGTAACTTCCAAAGGCTTACTGCTGCTTAGGTATCCATTTGGAGGTTGACTGCTTCCCAAGCAGATGATTATATTTCCAGTAACATATGCATAGAAAAACAGAGGAAAGTTGGGGGTTGTGGAGTTCAAAACCACTGCTGCCAAAGTTCCTGTCTTCATGGTGTCTTTTGTTGTATCAGGAAAAGTTCCAAAGCACAGTAGCCTGGTTACCACTTAAGGAATGGATTGTGGTTTCTCGTTGACTTACTTCACTATTTATTCCTTCCTTTCCTTCTTTCTTTTTTAAATAACCAAGGGGGGGGATATAACAGAGCTAACTTTGTGATACTCAAGCCTCTGCTGCACTGTATCCCAGTGCACCTGATATAAAACCATCTACTGACTCGTTCTGTGATTCTTAGCACTGCTGTAAGCTGAACCACTCTGGGAAAATTTCCAAGGAATAATGGGCGGAATTCTCAAGGACAAGATGAGGAGGACAGCACAAGGTATCTGTTCAACAGCATTCCTGGGAAACTAGTGTGCCAGGGAGGCTGTTGTAGCAGTGACTGGCATGAATAATAGTATCACTCTTTATTTTGGTGTGCTGCTGGAAAGATCAAAGAGGTTTTGTGCATGGAGGACCCTCAAATTGAGGGCAAAACTTGAGTAGGGAATTTTGCAGCAGACTTGAAGTTATATAGCTGTTAGGGGAATAAACTGTTTTCACTGGATGAGATCTGCAGCTGCCTGCTTGGAGGTGGTCATCTCTGGTAAAGACATTCCCTGGGACAGATGCAGTCTTTTCAGAGCACATAACTGCAACAATTGCATCTCTGCAGCGCGCTATCTCTGAATGTCTGATACAAAAAGACTACAGGCACATGCTGTGATTTTTAATGCTACTGTCAGCTGAATCACTAGGAAATTTTCCAGGCAGTGTCAGGCACAGTTCTGAAGGACAGATTGAGGACAGTGTAAGGTATCAGTGCTAACAGCACTCCTAGGACACTGCTGTTCTAGACCCATAGCCTGAAACAGTGTAAACTTTTAAGAGTATAGCCTCTTTTAAGTTAGCTCAAGCAGCCATGCTGAAGACCCTGTGAAAAGCTTGTGTTGTGAGCAGCCCCCTCTACTCCCATTTAACAGTCTGTAGGCCATGCTTACATCCCCCTTTTCTGTACATGAGCACAGTGGGATTTGAGATGTAAAGCTGGGTGTGTCCTTTCTTTGGGTGGAGGGGTACATTACACCTGAGCAGTGTTGCAATTCACGTGGCACTAGTTGGAGTATGATAGTTTGCTCTGTCTCTGTTGGTGGGTGTTATCTGGACCATCAGATCATGTAGTTCATATTGATTTTGCAGCCTGGTGGGTGACACTGCACAGCGGTCAGCGTAAACATTTCACATAGCAGCCAAAGTTCACTCTTGCACGTCTGAGTTGTCATCTCTGCTTCCAGGTTGCATTAACAAAATGGTATGAAAAAGGAAGGAGGTTAGTAGAAGTGGGTGAGGCATTTTAACTCATATTATTGATGTGTCCATTCAAAGGGCAATATCAGAGTCAGCTGAGCATGAGTAAATTCCCATTTATGAAGGCCTGACCTTAGACTCTGGACCTCCACAGCTGAAGAATCACTATAGGGCCAGTGAATTACATTTTTATTGAAAAAAACATGACTTGAACATCCATATAAATACCATCTCCACCTCAACCTTGTCATATGCTCCGAGATAACATCATATATTACTTCATTTTGCCATCTCAGCATAGACCTGTTGGCTGGTACCACGCAAGGGAGAAGATTCTTAGATAGTTTATAATCTCAGTCTTATAATCTTTTTGTTCAGTAGACATCCCTAGGCAAGGAATTCCTGCTTCCTGTTAAGGCTGGGTGTGCTGCAGTTTTTGTCTGTTGATGTTGGCCAGTCTCTTTAGGCTTCATTTTGGTGTCTTTTTAGCTCTTCACTTCTATGTTTCATTACTTCAATTGTGTGTCTTAAGTTTTAAAGTTATTTTCAGATGTTTCTTCTACTTGCTGACATTGCAGTGCCTGGATATGTCTATAGCTAAAAGCACAACAGCAATGCTTTAACTGTGACAGTCATGCATAGTGGTTCTTCCAGGATTTTTATTGTGTCCCTTTTTGCTTGAGTGCGGGCATTTATTTAAACATGGAGAAAAACTACCAAACAGGATAGATTCTTGTAAGAAGATAAATTCAGCTGAAGTTTTGGATATGGCTTTAGATGTGTTCTGACAACTGCCAGGCTCTCTCACTTTTATTGCATACAAATCTATGTAGGGAAGAAGTTCCTGTTTAAAGGGTTGTGATTTTGTCAGTTTGTGTTGGAGTCTGGTTAAAGGGCAGATTTCTAAGTGCTATTAGGAAGAAAAGGACATTTGTCTAGATAGCTCTTCTCTACTGCCCAGCCTCTCCACAGTGCTGCAGATGAAAGATGTTTTCAATTCTGCTGTGGGATAGAGAAAGCAGCCCAAGTTCACAGAGCCCAAGGGTGGCATTTTTCAATAGTACCGGCTGCTTTATAAGCAAATGGCTGATTCGACCCTGACCTCCATGGCAGCGGCACCAGGCCAACACTGTATGCTCCAGCAAATCATTCCCTCAGGCTCTGTAAATCCTGTGCTATTGTCCTGCTTCTGGGCCAGTGAGAGGACACCCTATGTCACTCATGCACTGAGAGAAAACTATGCAGCAAGGGTGGTGACAATGCTTTAAGCTGCTGCACTCAGTGTGCAGGGATGGAGCTGAATCCCTAATTTTGGAATATCAATAGTCAGACCACCGCCAGTGAGTGAGCATCACTTGTCTGCTTTGGCATTTGCAGAAGTGCACGTGCCACGCTACCTGCTGAACATGGGGCTGTGGAAAATAGAGGCTTCCTGAGCTGTGAATCAGAAATAGAGCAGCTGACACCATGGACTGCCCTTATTCCCAGTTGGAAGTTCTATTTGCTGCAGTTCAAACTGAACACAGCCTCCCAGCCCTTCCTGCTCTGTCTGTCCTCTGCTCTTACAGTCAGCATGTACAAACCTTTCTGTTACAAACTGAGACACTGTGTGAGAACACAATGTCTTCACCCAGAGCAGAAAGGCAAAGTCTCTTTGCAAAGACTTCCACTTATAAGGGATAGCAGAAGCACTGGTCCTGTAGCCAGGTTTGAAAGCTGTTGTTTCACCTATTTTTACCAATTTCTTGCCTTTCAGCTGTTCTGGAAAGGGCTAAAGACTGGATGAGTTAGCAAGAGACAACAGAGAAGGTGAGTGGCATTTTCATGAAAGATGGTAACAGGAGAAGGGGGGAGGTAGAAAGAATGGAACAAGAACAGAGGTAAGAGTGACCTTGGCAGGAGAGAATAACAGACAGCAATGGCCCAGGAGAAGGAAGGGCAACAGACAGTGGAAAGGGGAGACCTTGGAAAGATTAATGAGACTAAACTCTGCTGAGGTGGAGGGACCTTGCACCGAGATTTCCAGGCAACCGTGCAACCATTTTTTCATGCAGTGAAAGCCATAAACATATACACCATGTGGTAGAAAGCAGAAACACATGAGTAAGGGATTTTTCTGTTTCTTCTCCAAGTTTTTTTGGAAAATTTTGTCCTTTCTCTGGAGCTGAGTTTTCTTCTAGAAGCTACTTCTTTAGAAGACATGGTCAATTTTGCAGTTCCCCAGGGTCTGGATTTTAACTATACATACAGCATAATGCCTTAGTTTGAAGAAGTGTCGTGCACAAATAGAAATCTGAGATTTCATGGCTGGTAGAGCAATAATGATTTAAAGGAAATTCTTCTCTCTGTACAAGTTAAGACATGTCAAATTAACTCCTCCTCTAAAGTTTGTGGCACCATCCATGCAAGCTAGTCTGAACAAGTAACATTTTTCATCTTCCTTGAAGTTCTAGCCAGTGGCAGACCAGACCCACTGAGAGACTGAGTGAAATCTGTCCTACCAACTCCACCACACATTTGGCAGGTTCACCAAAGCCTGTAGTGTGGATGTCAGTGCACTGTTGAGTTAATAAAACCTTGAAGCTGCCCTAATTTTGCTGATGTAACTCTCTCTTGGGCCCTAGAAGTGGTATGCGAGAGCTCAGGTGGCTGTTTCTTACCTTTTTCCTCATGTTCATTCCAGTGCACATGGAGGACAGGTCCTACTTTCCTTTTAGCAATCTAGGCAGGGCCCCGTTACTCAGCTTTTCTTCAGGGAAAAGTTGAGGATGGATTCTCTTGCCTACAGGAGTACAAAATGAACAGGAAGCACCCAACTGGGCACTGCCCATCCTGCTGCAGTTCAGAGTTTCTCTGGATGTGTCCTTGGCAGATCGATTTCTCCCTTTGCTCAGGATTTGTGTGTGACATTGGGGCCCAGAGGAATAGCTGCAGCACAACAGTGGAGTTCTCTGTACAGTCTGTCTCTGGATACAGCATTTGGGAAACCTGGCCAAGGCAGCTTGCCTGGCACACTACAGTCCTGACATTCCAGCTGGAAGTGACACCCCACCTTCTAGCAGTGCCAGGGCTGCAGCTTTGGTACCCAGGCTCAGGACTGCAGATCTGTTTGTCTCTAACACTGCCATGCTGGAGGATCCCCAATCCGATGGCTTTGGCAGAAGCCCCTTTCCTACTGAGCCCAGGCAGCAGCAGCTTGTCTCAGGAGGGTTTCATGATGCTGAAATGGAGGCATCCTATCCAACAAGCCTTTCCTTGCCCTACATGCCTGGGAAGGATTGAGCTGCCCTCTGCCAGTGCTATATATCAACAGTGACAATGAATGAGTTGAACATTGGAGGAATCTCTCCTTTGAACACTGAGATTATTGGCTTTTAGTAGACTGCCAACATATAGAAAATTAGAGTTAAGTGAATTGATTTCTTCCTTCCTCTCATATTTATATGTTAAATTAATATTTTATATTCAGCAAGTCAATTAACTGTGCCTGCCACTTGTATGAAACACTGACATTTGCTTTAATTCTTCTTTCAGAAAACTCTCCATATCCTGCCTGTGTACAAGATATGCACCTACAGCTTACTTAGGAGACCTCTATTTCCACAGAGTGACGAAAAGGTATTTTGGAATAGCTGGTTCAGTTGTCCCTGGTCATGTGTTCCTAACACAAATCTCATTAATGGGGCAGATGGTAGTATAGAACCTCAAGTGTTCGGTTGATGGCATCTTGTTTCAGGTAATATAAGGGAACCTGGAGACAAGAAAGGAGATGTTATTGACTGGTGTTTTTCCAGAAGTTTACACTGCTAAGCTCGCAACTAGCCCTGCTTTTATCTCCCCTCAAATTGACACCTCTACCCTTCCTGTCAATTTAAGTGCCAGCTACAGTGATTTGCATTCTTCCCTTCTAGAAGGGAAGTTTCTTAACCAATTATAAATGAGCAAAAGATGTTTCTTGACAGTCATTTTATCTGTCCAGAAATGATAAGAATTAACCCAATGGACAGAGATATTTCACAGTTAGAATAGTTCAGGAAGTGTTCTTAGGATATATTAAAGAGGGCTCCATACTGAATCTCCTTTCCCACAACAGCCCTAGACCTTGGAGAGCATGTCCTTGATATGCTGGGCTGGTGATTAGTATGGTAGGGACAAAGGTCTTTTACCAAGCACTGGTTTGCAGAGGTGAGAATTTTAAAAGATATGGCAAATCAGAGAAGTGCTCATCAGAAAATTTAACTCATAGTGTCTGCAAGGTGTTTCAGTGTTGGATAGGTATAGTAAGATGTAGACAGCATTGGAAAGACTACTACAAAAGCAGAGATGGTCTTTAAACTGTGATAGCTTTTCTTGCCTGAAACTAGCAGATCACCAACTACTTTTCCTGGCTGTTGAATGCTGTTGAATTGAGGGGCTGCAAGCATTTGGCCCCACAGCTATGGAGGGGGTCATCCTCTAAAAGCAGCCTGCCTTCCAAGGTTGTATCCAGACCCACAGCACGTTTGGAAAGACACTGGTATGCTGTTGATTTGTGGAATTTTCATTTCCCATGATGATTTTGCCTCACAAAGAGGGGCTGGGGTTAACACTGGAGCTGGAGAGAAAATGTTGATTTGTGTGAGGCTTGGAAGGGAGAAGAGGGAGCTCACTGTTTACTGTCTCAGAGGGGCAGTGGGCTGGGGGACTACTTCTATGAGAAGTGCAGGCATTTCCTAGAGAAGGATCTCTGAAGTACCTGCTGACTGAAACATTCCAGGCATTCCTTCACTGTGCTGCTAAGCTCCCACAGCAGCAGCTCATGCTGCTCAGGCTGCAGCAGCCTGGCCTCAGCAAGTGTGTCCTGGTCAGGGACTGACACACAACTCTCATCAGCAAATTTGCTGTGTGCAGTAGCACTGTAAGAATTTGCAGCTGCAAGAGAAGATGGATGTGATTTTAGTGTACTGCTGTTGTGAACAGCCCTGCCAGCAGCGGGTGAAGAGCTTGCAGTGGGCTACCCACCACGGTGTTTTCTCCAAAGATTTCCTGGATGGTTTGTGCACAGGGTGGAAACTGTAGCTCTCTGTAGCCCTTACCCCTCCTATAGCTGCTCTTTCAAGTTGTGTTTGCATCTACTGTAAGGGGCAGAGACTCACACCATCTCAGTGTCGACAAGCTTGTAAATCATCTACTTAATAGTCACAGGTGAGATAACATATTAAATACTAAAGGCAGTAAAAAATCCTTCCCACCTCACTCACCCTCCCCTCCAAGGACTGAATCTTGTCCAAAGCTGCACAAACAGGATTCTAAGATAAAGACCTTGGGTAAGAATTACTAAAACAAACAGAGCGTGGCGTGGTTTGTTAAGGGACTGGCTTCTCAAGGCCAAAGGGTGGGTGTGGAAGAACACATCACCCACCTTACAGAGAGGAAAGCTAAGAACGTTTAAAAAGTACATCCTTGGAACAAAGCCCTCCTCAGAAGTCTGTAATATTCTAAAAGAGTTGATGTAGCATGGGAGGAGAATCAAACAAATACAATGCAAAGGATATTGTCTGTGATTTCAGTAACTAGCAGCACAAAAACTTTCTAAGAAGTAAAGGGATTCTATTCTGCTTAGCATGATGCAGTACAGCAGAGTTATTCAGAGTTAATGCAGTTCTAGCAAAGAAACTACATGCTCCAGCTACATTTCTGTCTTTCCTTAAGAATGCCTTGAAAGAATTTACCATTCAGCTGCAAACTACCTGACTCTGAACATAAATAAAAGAGAAGAAATTTCCCAGTTTACTTCTTCCCTGCCCTGCCATGTGCAGGAAACCTCTCCATAGCAGGACAGCTCCTGGGGGCATGTTAGTTCAGTCACCATGCAGTGCCTGTCTATTGATGGTTGGCTCGTTGTCAGGGTTTCTTTCCTATTTTTGTTGTTGCATGGATGAAATCCACTGCTAGAGCATTAGCTGCTATTGACAGGGGATACATTCTCATCCAAAGGCAAAATCTTCAAGTCTGTGATCTTGCTAGCCTGTCACCAGCACCTGGGGGAGATACTTGAATGTGGAACTTGATGAGCCACAGGACTACGGTTTTAGGTAAGTAACACCTCAAAATTTGTTCCTTTTGCAGGTTGATTTTTTTCCCCAGAAGAATATATGGTCTATGGCTTTAGTCAGTGCCTAGGAATCTTTACATCCCCTTGACTAAAGGCTTGTTTAACTTTCCTATGCTGCTGCAGAGCTATTGTTAGTTTGCAGATAAGGAAGTGTTATCATTTTAGCACAGTCTAAGAGAAAAGGATAGGAGGGAGCTATTAGATTCTCTCCTGTGTTACTCTCTATCTGGTGGCAGGATTGTCCTTTGCACTGATCTCTCAAATGTGGTAATAATAACAGTAAAGTTTTATTTTTACTGGTTATCAGCCAAAAGCAACAACTAGGCTAAACCAGAAAATACCATCCTTTCTGCCTTTGCAGTACGTGTGTTCGATCTTTGTGCTGATGCTGATACTTCTCTAGTTCTTTTCTGAAGAAACAAGGAGACACAGACACCTTCATCCTTCCCCAAACAACCTGATCTACCTAATCCTGGCCATCATCTAAAAACAGGCCCTCTGCCCTCTTCCCAGGAGGCCAACACACATTCCCACCCTCCCAGTGAAAATTTGCAACAGCTCCCTTCTGTCCCAGCTTGCTTTCACCATTAAGACATGGTAGAATTTTCACAGCTAGGTGTTGCTGCCTCTAGCAGTTGCTGTCTCTTCTTCCTGTGTGTGTGCCTGGCAGCCTTCTGTCCTTTCAAGGGGGCCCTATCACAAACAAGTTGCCAAGTTTGAAATCAAGGAAGACAAATGATGTGTCTGACCAAAAAGCCCCTGTAAGGGCCAGAACTGGGAAAATGCATGGATCGATGCTTGTGCGAGCACTTTGTATCTCTCTGGAGTGCAAATGCTCTTTAAGGACATAACAGAGACTGTCTCACCCAAGGTGTTGAGCACTATACAGAATTTAGGTGGCTCTAATCTCATATGTTTGTGCTTTAAAAGAAAGAAACCTCTCTGCAAAAGTTACAAACCAAAAGGAAATCTGACCCTCCTACTGGACAAAAAGAATGTGTTCCTGGCGTGCTTACCTTTCCCTTCACTTGTGTGAACAGTGAGAAAATAATCAGGAGGGCAAATCCTGTTCAGACAGAATTCAGACTCACTTTTCATGGTGTACATCATCATTTTAGATATCTGCAAAGTAGAGGTGTACACCAAGCTAGCCAGTCTGGGTTCCTTTAACAACCAAAGGAAAGAAACAAGCAGTTGTTTGAAGAATATTCAGGGTTAAGTGAACCTTGCCCTTGGTGCTGTTGACTGCACACAGGAGTTCGGGCTGAGCCAAGACACAGGTGTCTGTGGTGAAATCCCACCCTTGGTGTAATGAAATCCCAGGGGAGATCCTGACACCCAAGTCATTCTGCACTGTGAAAGGAAGATGTGGATCACAGTAAGAGTGTGAATGAAAAACCTATTAAGAACAAGAAAATCCATTTCAGGTTGTGACTCTAACAACTTTACATGAAGATGGATGGCTTTTCAATAGGGTAAAATAGGTGTAACAGACCCCTGTAGGCTTCAGTGTAGGGGACAAAACATTGCAGGCAGCAAGTCTCCCATTTCAGGGCTGGCTTGCTGGACTGTGTAGCCTTACAAACCAAAGCTCCTGTGAGGCTTGCCAGTAGATGCAAATGATGGAAATTGGATTTTCTAGGAAGGCAGGTGATGACTGCATAGCACTTCTATTTTTGTTTTTTTGAGGTCACCCTATTTGTTTTGAAGTCATTCTAATTCAGGACAGGAAGGGACCAGGAGTTGTTTTTTTTGGCTACAAATTCAGTTTGAACTTTAACTGAGCAGTGTCTTTCTGTGGCATGCAGCCATGCAGCCACGAGGAGTGATTTTGAAGGGCAGCAACAGGCAGGATTGGCAGCATGTCTCAGGCTGCATTGACAGACTGGTCATGCACAAGTGCCAGAGTGACCTGACCCAGCCTGGTGCCATCAATGCTGAACCTCTGCCTCTCACCTCCTTGGGATAACAGGACTGCTGGGACTGTGCCAGGGAACATCAAGGTAAGGGGACACCAGTGTCCTTCTGAAGACAAATACAGGATGTCCCAAGCCAAATAGGCTAATGACAGGGAAGAGGTGGCCTGATTCTGCTCTTGTTGACACACTATGTGGCTGTGGTTTTGTCATCATGTTCTCAACAAGGAACCTCCAGGAGGATGAGAATTTTCCTCTTGTACAATTCTCTTGTCACGAGATGAGAGGACAGCTGCACACTTCAAACTTTCTGCATGGGGAGCATCATACTGACATCCTGCATACCCTGTCAGTGTGCTAAGCAAGTTATCCATCCCTGAATCAAACCTTTCTTAGCAATAGCCTTGGCAGCCACAGCCTTAGCATGCACATGTGAAAGAAGGAAACCTCGTACAAAGGTTCAAACAGGCTTTTTCATCATTCCACAAGGAAAAAAATCTTATCCACTAGCTCTTCACTTAGCCTAAAACTGAAGCCTAAATGCGGGTTTCAAAGAGCCTTGCAAAACAATGTGTGGTAAAATCTATGTGCAGAAATAAGAAAACAAACTAAGGACTTGTGTTTGGCAGAGCTTATTCTTATTTGAATGTTCTGTAAGGCAGTCCTGAAACCTCTGAGTGACAGGAATCTTACAGATATTGTGCTTGGAGTCAAAATTAAGTTGGATTTTTTCCGGTTTTTGTGCTAACCTGTAATTACAATAATTTTGCTTTATATGGTTGATGAGTGAGAATTATTTCTCATAGCGGAGCCAATTGCTGAGATAGAGTATTTTGATACTTTTGCATGCCCAGAAAGCACACTACTATCATATGCTATTGTTGAGAAGCTGAGAGAAAATCCTCTACATAAAGTAATGGCTGTGTCACTGGTACAAAATTTCCCCCTTGAACCCAGCACTAGAGAAACGTGGAGAGGGAATGACATAACAATCAATCACACCTTGCTTACAATACGTTCTCTGCTCCCATGTGGAGCTGAGAAGGGCAAAGTGGCTAAGGAGATCTTTTGTCTTTCTCAGCAGAAAAGGTGCACATCGGGTCCAGAGCAGCACTTCCTGAAGTTAGCTCTTAAATTAGTTACTTCAGCATGTGTCTAATGTAGCTGTGATTCTGCTGGGTACCACATGGCTTTGGTCCTCCAAGCTGTCACTGAATCTACTGCTGGCATTTCTCCAAATGGCAGCATAAACTGTCCCAGGCAGCTGGGGCACAGATCCCACCATGACATGTAGAGGAACAAGTGCTGTGGTCGCCCTCATCCTCCTGCCCAGATGCAGCAATGAATCACTCCAGGCATCATCTGATGTCTGGCTGTGAGGCATGACATGTTTTGATGAGCTGCATACCTGAGATCCCTGGTGTTCTACCAGAGTTCACGACAGAGACGTCCCATATGCTGCTGCTGGAGGTCCTTTGCTCTTCCAAGGTGGTGGATTTGCCAGGCCCATGTCAAAGTCTGAAAAGAAGACCTCCACCTGGCCAAATCCCGTCCCAAAAAGGAAGCTCATTTTGAAAAGGACTGGCAAACTGAATTCCTGTGACTGATATAGGGGGAAAAATATGGCTACAATGAGCTGGGAACCCCCATGTTTGTTTTGGCTGCAGCAGCTGGATTGCAATAGCAAAAATTGTCGGAGGCCAGGGCATCCCTTTGGGTGACCTGAGACCTGAGGAAGAGAATTTGAGCCCTGGACAGGGGGGTGTGAAGCCGGTCCAGGGGGGTTGGAGACCTTGGCACACAGCCCAGAAAGACACCGAGTTTGATTTTAGTCCATGGGAAAAGCTTCCAGCACTAGGAGAAGAATTGCAAACCTCAAGGGTGTGAAAATAGTAGCTTAGCACAGCACAGGGTGAAAAATTTTGTAGTTTTAGGATTCTTAGTATAGAGGTAAATGGGGGACAAGATGGAGGATTTAGGGTGTTGCCCTAAGTTCTTCTCCTTCCTCCTCGTCCTCCGTCTTCTGAGGTAGTGATGACACAAAGTAGTTTGAGGGGATTGGGTTAAGGTACAAGTGACCTTTCTAGTATAGGCACTAGGCATTGGCACAAATTAGTAAATAATGGACACGTAGTTATCTGTATAAGAGTAGAGCACCGCCTCACCGAGGGGCAGTCGCCTCATGTCCCAGCCGCTGTCCGGACCTCGGCTGGGTGCAGAGAAAACTTTAAGATATCAAATAATAAACAACACGAGAAACCTGAAAACAAGGCCTTGGAGACTCTGCTTTCTTACGCGACGCGGCGCAGGGCTTTTAGAGGGCCAAGGACTCCTAACAGCCGGAATCTCGGGTGAGAAAACCAAACCCGAGAAAAAATGATCCTTAACACTTCACTAGTTGTCAACCAGTGGACAAAAGAACCAATTGTGCAATTCAGAGCAATCTGCTAACTACATTTGTAACAAAAGGGTTTACAACTGCACAACACACTGAGGAATGATACATGTAGGGGTTTTGTCTTACAGCTATTGGCAATTAGAAGGAACGGAGAGATAACTGAATTTGCTCTGTTCTTCATTCCATGGAGCGTAGGGAGGCACAACCACAGCACATACTGCAGGCCACAAGTATTCAGTTTGGCATGCATGGGATGTGTCCATGGCAAGGAGGGTCCACACAGAGTTCAAGGAACAATTTTCTGCTGTGTGCTAAGGCATTGTGGAAAGCACATCACAGTAAAGATGCCACCTAGAGAATGTCTTGTTGGGCTAGTCAGGTATTAGAAAAAATCCTTCACTGAAGGGGTGCTCAAGCACTAGAAAAGGCTTCCCAGGGAAGTGGTCATGGCACCAAGCCTGTCACTATTCAAGAAGCACTTGTGCAACATTTAGATTGTTTAGCCTTTTTTTAGGTTGCCCTGCATGCAGTCAGAAGTTGGATTTGATGATTCTTACAGGTCCCTTCTAGCTCAGGATATTCTACTATTTTAATTAGTCTGAATTCAGTGACTAGTTAGGTATTATTTACCTCCAAATGTTATGATTTATATCATGTCTCATGTGGTGTGATGCTCTAAGGGCTGATTCCAGCAGAGTTGTTACAAATACTATTAAGAAAACAGTGTTAGTCTGAAAGCCAAGAAAACACATAGATTTATTTTCTGTGCCTTTAAATAATAGAAACAATGAGCTATTTTAAGAGATAAAAGTAGGCCAGGTTGAGCTGTTTTTATGTAAAAGTACTTACCTTAAATTGCTCAAAACAGGAACTTCATTTTTGTGGTATAAACCCTTTTCTTAGCAACTGGTTTAGTCAATATTGCAATCACAGAGCCATTCTTAAAATGAGTATCTACAGCACATGAAGATTTAGAGCACCTGGCTTATGTTATTCACAGTCCACTAATTCAGATTGGTTGGAATGGAGCATACATGCTCTTTTCTCTAACTGCTGCCTAAGGACCTGCCAAGACAGCAGTGCCCAGGAGACTGGGGAACTCATTCTTGTTTAAATATCTAACTGCAAAATGTATCCAGAAGGACCTGTGCTTGTCCTACTCAGAAGAAAAGTTGGGATTCAAGGCTAAGAGAGGGAGATCACTGTATTGTAATGGAAGAGCAGATTGCCTGTGCAGAGGTGGCTCACAATACCTCTTGTTCGAGTAAAAACAAATGGGATGCAGCACTTCTTTTCCCTTGAGCTTCCTCCAGCTGATGAGAGACTCCTATTTTCCAAAGTGTTGAAGACAGTTTTTCATTTTGATGTTCAATGTTTCCTTAGGAACTTCACATTTCTTTTTCTGCTTGTTCATTTATTTTTGTGTAGCAGTTGTTACAGCATCTATAAGCAGGAAAAAATACCTGTCCCCCTCTCCTCCTGCTTAGTGCCCCATAAAGAATAACTTCTCATGTCCCACTCTCCTCTTCCCAGATGTAACATCTCTCTGGAGTGTAAATAACTGAATAACTTAGTACTTAAAACCTGATGTGATACCTTTGATTTTAGCACATCAAAACTAGGTTCTGATAGAGAGTGTCAGTAACAAAAGTGAAGGCAAACGCTGTGTTCTCATGGATTCAAACTGAAGTGAGCACTTTGATGTCAATCTCAAATGAACACAGAGGGAGCAGTCCGCTCTGAAGTGGTTCAGTCGGCACCTGTAACCTCTTCAACTGCAGCCCTATCTCTCCTGGGAATCAATATTTGAACCAATATTGACTTAGGACTCAGGCATGATTTATATGGGAGTCTTGGTATTGCAACAACTGCTGTGTTACTCAATCAGATTCCCAGATGACTGGTTAATACATAACAAACCAGATTTGTAAATTCAGTCGGCACGTGTTATCATCAGAATGGAAAGGGGAAATTAATTCTATCATGTTGCATTAAATTCATAAATCCATTAAATACCTGTAACTGAGTACTATGTGCCTTGCTTAAAGGGGCAATAGGTTTTATTCTCTTTTCAGAGAGTTTCTAATCCAGATGAATGTCTTGGTGACCAGTATTTTCTAGTTATCATGAGTGTTTCATAATGCAATCAAATTAGGATTCAATTAGTTGCTTACAACATTTCACATTAGAAAGCTCTGTAGTGTACAGCACTATTCTGGTAACAATTATCAGTGAGCTCAATTCTGGGGTCAAAATCCAGTCTCCAGCTGTTATGTTTAGGTAGTTTAGGCACTACCCTCACCTCCCAGGCATTATCAGTGACTGTTTCTGAAGGAAGGCCATTTATCTGGATGATTTTAAGTGTTTCACACAAAAATCCACTCCACTCATTCTATGCCAATATGGCAATTAAAATATTATTGAAAGTCTAAAGACCTGTATGAAAACAAGATATTGTTAGTCAAAGATATGAGGTCAGAGGTTTGACTTTAAAAATGTTACTTGATCTTTTGGGAGAGTTTATACATATATATATAAAATAAATGGGCACAGAAAATTTAGTGATGTGTTTCCTCCTATAAATAGCAATATGACTTAAATCTCATCAGATAGGCTAAGAAATTTGTCAGTGTCTGTGTTAAACAGACTGTAGTTCTCTAGGTTTCAGGCTAGAGTACTTGAAAATCAATGTGTGTGCTTGTGTGTGAGGAAGAACACGGCCAGCCCCTGAAATGCTCAGACCTCTTTGTTCTGGTGACTCTGCTGTGTTTACCCTGTCTGCCCTCCACGTGTGTGCTCCAAGTCCAGTGACCACGTCTTTGGCAGCCAGTTCATCATGAATAATCACACCGTGTCTATCTGGAATCATTTTCTAACTCAATGACCTTTCTTTAACCTCAGGCTGCTAATTGTTATCACTGGCAAGGAACAAATGGGTCTGAGTGAGGTGAATAGGTGAAGCTCTTGCCTAGAATATGTGTCTTGCCCCAGGCAGAGTTCCACTGCTGCAGGCTTGGCTCCCCAAAGATTCCAAAACTTCCCTCTGCCACCTCCTTATGCTGACTGTTAAGAGGTTTCATGGCCCATGAGGAAATAACTAGCTAGAAACCATTCTTTGGCTTAAATGAGAAACTACCAGGATGCCATAAAAGTTATGCCAATTGCTTAAGCAAAATCAGCACCTGAGTCAAAACTATGGTGTCTGGAACCCATATCTGGAATCCACCTTTTTACATTAAACACAGGGGGAAACTGCACCATGCTTGAATAACCAGCAGTACTGGAGTTGCAACTTCCATCACAAATCAGTTATTTCAGTCTGCTATTAGTCCATTGCTATGCATGCTTAGCATAGTGAATTCTTGCATAACAAGTAAAAACAGAGGGAAAAAAAAAGATATTTTAGAAGTCAAAATCATTTTAAGATTAGTCTGTGACCCACCTCATTTTTTTGATCAATAATAGATTTTGAAATGTTTTAAAAATGTATGCACATTTCTATTTTACTGCTGGCTGTTGTTCAAGCAACATATTGATGTGGGTGTGTTCTGGAATCTTTTTATTGCATTGTACTTAAATATAGAGCATTTACTACCGTGGTAATGGCAGCTACAGGAACATAAGGAACTCTTCTAGTTGGCTTGCTCCTGCCTAGTCTGTCCCAGTGTCCGGTCAGTGCTTTTGAGCCCTTCACAGCACACAGACTCTGAGCATTTAACACAAGCAGTGACAGTGCCTGGTGCCTTGTTACAGTGCACTACCTGCTCTGTCCTACATGATTCTCTGCAGCCTTTCATTAGTGGCCGTAACTACATGGACAGTAATTAATTCTGTGGCTTTTTCCCCCCTCCCTAGTCAGCACATCATACCCTCCTGAGTCCACTTGCTGTCAGGGGAACACGCCCCACCTTGTGCAGGCAATTTGTCCGTGTTGCACAGGCAGAACTAGAGGTGGGTCTGGAATGTTATTCCTTGCAGCAGGTTTGCTTGGCTCCCAGGTATACACTTCCACAATGGAATTCATAATGCAGAAAACTATTAATCTAATGCCTGGCCATGGCAGACATATTGGAAAAGATACAATATAGCAGTTTAGTATTTTCTTAGTGCTTTCAGTGTTTTGTGATAATTTTTAACCCTAGGAAGAGTTGCAAAAATATGCTGTCAAAGAAAAGAAACTGTAGTTTCTTTTTCTACTGCAATCTATCCCAGTGAGGCTGCAAAGGATGTGCAAGGAAGGCTACAGATGGCAAGTGACAGGTCTGCTCTTGGACAGGATAGCAGTAGGGTTCCACCACAAGCTGGGGCAGGAAGGGGAAGTGAAGTGCCTGTCCCTCTGCCGCTCGGGTGGCTCTGTGACAAAAGGACACTGCTGGCAACCTCAGACAGGACATTCTTCAGCAGGCAAAGTTAGCAAGCAACAAGCACCTGATGGGTGAGGACCCCCCGCCCCCTCCAGTGCCTTGCACACATTCCTCCAGCCTGCAGAACCAAGCACAGCCCTGATCTGACGAGCTGCTTCTCGCCCAGAACTAATAAAACCAGAGAAGATTAAGAGGGAAGAGAGAGCCAATTCCGTGCAGGTAGAGAACTGGTTACTATAGCAACTGTTTTCTTCTTTGAGCATAGGTTGGGAGGGACTCCCTTGCAAAGGGATTTCTGTGCAGTCCCCAGGCTGAGGAGGGAGGCTGCTACAAGAATCTCGTTTGACAACGGTTGCGTGGCTGCACTCTTGAACTCTGTTGGGATCGGGGGCGGGGGGAGCTGGGATAGGGTTGTGTAGAGTTTTGACTCTCATCCAAAAGTAAAGCAGATGTTGAAGAGCCTGTATTTAAAAGTCATACTCACGTCATGGTGCATTGTTCTGTGGGTCGCAGCTACATCCAAAGCTTGTGTTGCACCACAGCACATGTCACAACTGGGAGTTTCAAGGCTAGAGTTTTTAAAAGACATAAGAGAATATTTAGCTTATTACTACTGGATTTTTAAATCTGAGGTCCTAAGGAAGATGTATTTCTTCAATGAGCCCAAACTGGTGCAGAGTAAGAAATTAAGCAGCTGGTAATATAATAAGCTTGGTCAATTTGACTCTGGGAAAAGTCATTCTCTGGGACTAGGGCCAGGTAATGTTATCTTAGTGTACAGGCTTGGAGTACCTGGCACTGTACAAGCTCTAGGTCTTTGTGGTTACCTTAGACCAACATAGCAAATGAATAAGCATATTATCCTTTCACTAGGGCTGCTTCCTGGTAGAACACACCCCTTGCATTCACAGGAGACACAAATACCAAGCAGTGCCCAGGGTAAACCCCTCCCCTCCCCTTTACCCTCCTTAACCCTGTGTGCTCTGGCAGGTATCCTTCAAGGGTCAAAGTTGCACCTCGGTTTTTTGCTAGTATTTGGTGTTGGAAACTTAGAAACACAGCAGGAAAATAAAACAACCTATGATTGTCTCAAATTCAGTCCTGAAATTCTGTCTCACAGTGTCAAAGCACAGAAGATGCAAATTCTTTTGGGAAGGGACAAGCAAAGGGAACTTTGGGTGAAATATTATGTTTCCCTATTCTCCCTAGACTGTTTATTGTCTATTTTTCCATGCAGTATTTTTGCTGGGGACACAGATCTAGGAGAACGTTGTCTGCCACGATCCCACCACCCTTCCTATCAATGAGGAAGAGGAAAGGGGGACAGCTGTGCAGCCTCTCTCTTGCAGCTGCATCTTGCCTAGGTGTCTAATACAACTGCAAACCTGCAAATCTTCTGAGTGCCTGTCCTTCAAAGTAGCATTTTTTTGGCTGTTGATGCGGGGAATAAGGAACAGCAGCCTTCATTTTTGTTTAAAATTCAGCAAGCGTTTGGCCAGTGGTAGAACCAAGGATCAGAACAAAAGCCGGCTCCCTTCTCCACGTGCAACCTGAATGCAGGGACAGGCTGGGAGCACTTTGCTGTGGCAAATCTTCCCCTCTGAGCAGTGCACTGAGCAGGGAAGGCAAGGGGCTGAGGGACTCAAGGACAGCCCCAAACTCTCACCCAGATTGCAACAACTGCGCAGTTCCCACGTCAAAGTCTTGGGCTCAGCCCAGCTTCAGAAAGGAGATTCACAAAGTCAGTACCAACCCGCTGCTGGTCCGTAAAGAATCAACAACTTATCAACAACTACTGTTATGATGTCTGCAAGCTTTTCAGCTGAAATAAGTATCTGCACCCTGTCATTCTTTCTATGCCTTGTGGCAGATCTGGCCTTAGATGGCATTTGATCTTGCCAGTAAAATCTGCTGCTGCTTGGAATAAAAGAGAGAGACTTGTGAAAGAAAGTTGAGTGCTTTATGAGTCAGAATTGTAGGCTTAGCCTTTTTGTGAGCAATAAGAAATATCTGCTGTAACAATGCAATGGGTGTGAATAAAATCACATAAAATTGCACCAATCCAACTGCAATTGCCTTTGCTGCAGGTATACAGGTTTTACAGAAAAATGGGAAAAATATTTCAATAAGCTTTACTAAATTACACAAATTAATAAATTAACAAAAAGCTCATATTATACTCTCATAGACAAGAGACATGATTGACTATTTCCTGATTGAATATATGATCAAGGCTGCATTTAAAATCAATGAAAAATAGAAATTTCCATCAGGACTTGCAGAAGTGTCTCCATTACTTCAAAGGACCTGGTGGACTCACTGATGATTATATTCTGTTCAGCCACTGAAGTAACAGATTACATGGTCATAGCATGGAGTTGAAGGCAAAGTAAATTACAGGGAAAAAAAGTGTTTTACTGTCTGAGGGAAGGAGATTTCTGTGATGAGCAGCTTTGTCTCCCTTGATGCTGACAGCAGAGGTCACACCAAGTGTCAAGGCTGTGCTCACACCAGAAGAGGGGAGCTCAGTCCAGCTCGTACCTTGCTTACAGCAGAATTAGTCACTGTGTGTTTGTCTGTGGCCTAACCTTCCTTATCTCAGTTACTTCCTTCACAGGCTTTAAAGCCAGGTTATCCAGGGGATACAGGCAGCTGAGGAACTATTCTCTTAATAGGTCTCATTTATTAGATGCTACATCAAATTAACCTATTAGGTTGAGGCAGAAATTGAACACAAATACAGAACCCACATCTGCTACAAAAGTGTGCTAATGCAGCTTGGTTGCTATGGTATAAAATTCAGCATAAGGGTCATGAAGACACGTTTGCCTTTTCCCATAACTGAAGAAGGTGACTGGTTGATTGACTAATCCATGGGATAGGATATTGCATTGGTCCTAACAACAAGGTGCTTCTAAATGGAAACAGACATCAGTTGCTGCTGAGAATGTAATCAGGCTTCACAAACCCAAGTTCAGTATTTCAACTAGTCAGTCAGTCTTGGAGCTTCTGAGACACTAATTCAGTACTTAAGTCTCTTTTTTAAGGTTTTTTGTTTTGTTTTGTTTTTTTCTGATGCCTTTCAGGTTTCAATATATTCTGAAGTTAGCAGAAGCCTTAGTTTTGTTAAATTTGATTACAAGCATTACCTAAATGTATTTGGTTCCTTCTCTGGAGCAGAAAAATATTACACATATAAGTAGAAGAAATGGTTTTGTTTTCTTTTTTCCTAAATGTTTCGTGTGAATGTGGACTTAAAACTTACAAGTACATCTTATTAGCTCTCTAAGGAGAATATCTCACTCTGTTTATCTGTTTAATGCATACTGCATGAAGAAGAGCAGTATAAATTTCTTATGCATTGCTCCTCCTGAATGCTCTGAGACAAACTGAAGTTCTAGGATAACAGCAGAAAATTTTCTTGGATAAGAACAGATTTGTTTCCTATCTTTCCACATACTCCAGAGTTTTGAATCACACCTTCAGACCATGCACTTCATATCTGTGGCACTGCTGCCCAGAATTTCAGTCAGAGCAAGCCTGTGCCACTGCTGCCACATTGCTTCCTGCCCACTCCAGCCAACCACACTTGAAATGTACAATGCAGGGTACCTTGGCTAAAAGAACTCCTACCCACAATGCAAACACGAGCATCATCTTAAGCAATAATAAATATTTACTTTTAGGCATAATGAAATAAAAATCTTTTTGGCAAGTAACATATCTATTTGCCTTCACATCAACTAAACCTGCAGCCCCTTACGATTATTCACCTTATGCATATCACAAGTATTTTGTTCTTGCCTTTATTGTGCTGCCCACTCCTGTGGCTCCCCAGGAGAGAGACCATGTTTACTGGAAAACACCGTGCACTGTTTTCCAGTGAGTTACACCCTTTTTGTAAAACCAACAATGAATGGCTGTGAGTTGCTCACTGCTAAGAAAACGTGAAGCCAATAAATGGTGTCATGAGCAGAGAAAACGTCTAAAGGTAACACGCATGTGGCCTTCACATGGATCCAGGATACTTATCAAAGCGGAAGTCATTAAAGGACTGAAACCCAAGCTAAACTTACACTAAGAAAGGGTGTGTTGTAATAAAGAGGTTATAAAAAAATAGTTCATAATTTTTTAATCTCCTTTTAAATTCTCTGATACAGTGGAAGAGATTATTGGAGGCTTTGAAGCAAAGCTTTTGAACAACTGCCAGTGAAATGGTCAGTAGCGAGGAGATGGAGTTTTCTTGTCTAATAAAAGTGGGGAAAATTCTCTACATCCAGGAAAAACAAATGTTTCTTTTCTCTGATTTTACTACCTTTTCTTTCTACACTGACAGCAATCTAGAAAAAAAATCAGTCAAATAACTCCAATTAGGGAAAAACCCCAAATCCTGTTATCCACGCTATCATGACAAACCAGTGTGAAGCTCGAGCACCTGGAAACAGAAGGGCTTGTGTGTAAGGCAAATTTTTTTGCTGTTTTCATCACTTCTTCCCACGTTTTTTCTGTTTAGCTATTCAACATCGGTGATGTTGTCAAGTACTTGAGCAGGGTCCTGAAAAAGAAAGGACTCGTCTGCACTCCTGAGTAACTATCTCCAGCAGTGACTGCATGTCTCCTCGCCAGCATCTTAATCTGTGCCCAAGTTAAAGGGCTTTAGTTCATAAATGAAGAGCTGAGGTATAAAGAGAAAATAAAATCTCTGCCTCTTCTGTCCTGGTTTGGCATCCCTAATTCATACACCATTCTTCCTTTTAACTAGGGTTTGGTATGCCTCAGCCCAAAAAGCTTTGGTTGTGCTGAAGCTGCTTTGCCAGCACAAATCCTGTTCCAAAGCCAGTTCTGGAGCTTTCTTACCACTTCCCAGAAAATCTGTAGGCTCCTTGTGGGTTTTCCAGCACTAGAGTGCCGAAGTGAAGCATGCAACAAAATGAGAGAGCAGCCCATGTGGTGAAATAGTTTGGGGAAGGATGAGGGAAGGAGCCTATCAGGAACTCCCTCACAACCCAGCAATCCCCAGCTTCAATAATGATCGCCACAATAATGGCAACTTTCATTACAAGAGACTGCAAGTCTCTCGTATGCAGAAAAAGACCATCAAGGGTGAACAGCGGAAGGAGAAAAAAAAAAAAAATCAGGGAAGTGCAGAGGTAGCTCAAGACTTGAAGAGATTTATTGCTTTACTGCTCATTTATGACGAGGTGATACAAGATATTGGGCGACAATCCCACTCGCCCCGCTGGAGGGGCGGGAAAGCCGCGGCTCCCCCAGCGGGCCGTGACATCACCGCTCCCACCCTCGGGTGCTGAGGGGGAAGGACCGTAAGGCAGGTGCTGGCCTTTCCCAGGAGAGCGTATTTGCAATGCCAAAACTATAAGAAACTCAGCTCGAAAGCACTGTGTGTAGACATTATTCTTGCTCCCGTAACATTACCCTTCTGTTCAGGCGCGATCCTCCCCCGAATCACGAGAAACCAGTTTACCGTGCGGGCGTGAGCCGGCCCTCACACGGTAACTAAGTAACTCGGTCACTTTCAGTAAAGAGCGGACTTTAAATAAGCTTCTCGTTGGTTGCCGCAACCCACTTCGCACCGTGCGGAGATTTCCCACATATTTCGGTGTCACGTCACGGAGCGAATAACACCGGCGCGTTGTTCAGCCCTGCCTGAGGGGATGCCGGCTCCATCCAGCAGCGCATCACCGCGGACCCAGCAGTGGCAGCTCCACGGCACAGCGCACCGCGAGGTGTCCCCTCCCTCCCTCCGTCTCACCTTCCCTCCGCGCTCCCCTCAGGCTCGGGCTCAGCCCCCGCCCCGCGGGCGAGCGCCTCGTGCTGCCCCTCGCGCGCGCGCACCAATCACAGACGCCTGGAGGAGCCGCGAGCCGGGTGCGCGCGCCCTCCCCTCCCTTTCCCTACCCACCCCCGCTCCAAGGGCGGAGCCGAGAGCCGGCTCCGGCCAATCACAGGCAAACAGGCGTGAAGCGTGAGGCGCGAGCGGGCCCGCGTGCCGCGACGCCGTATAAAAGGGGGGGCCGGGCGCGAGCGCGGGGCTCAAACACGAGGGCACGTACTACGCTA